>OY735229.1:13747643-13778642 GCA_963457665.1 Thysanoteuthis rhombus | reverse complement strand
TGTCTTCTCTCTCTCTCTCCTTGCCTGTCTTCTCTCTCTCTCTCCTTGCCTGTCTTCTCTCTCTCTCTCTCCTTGCCTGTCTTCTCTCTCTCTCTCTCTTGCCTGTCTTCTCTCTCTCTCTCTCCTTGCCTGTCTTCTCTCTCTCTCTCTCCTTGCCTGTCTTCTCTCTCTCTCTCTCCTTGCCTGTCTTCTCTCTCTCTCTCTCCTTGCCTGTCTTCTCTCTCTCTCTCTCCTTGCCTGTCTTCTCTCTCTCTCTCCTTGCCTGTCTTCTCTCTCTCTCTCTCCTTGCCTGTCTTCTCTCTCTCTCTCTCCTTGCCTGTCTTCTCTCTCTCTCTCTCCTTGCCTGTCTTCTCTCTCTCTCTCTCCTTGCCTGTCTTCTCTCTCTCTCTCTCCTTGCCTGTCTTCTCTCTCTCTCTCTCCTTGCCTGTCTTCTCTCTCTCTCTCCTTGCCTGTCTTCTCTCTCTCTCTCTCCTTGCCTGTCTTCTCTCTCTCTCTCTCCTTGCCTGTCTTCTCTCTCTCTCTCTCCTTGCCTGTCTTCTCTCTCTCTCTCCTTGCCTGTCTTCTCTCTCTCTCTCTCCTTGCCTGTCTTCTCTCTCTCTCTCTCCTTGCCTGTCTTCTCTCTCTCTCTCCTTGCCTGTCTTCTCTCTCTCTCTCTCCTTGCCTGTCTTCTCTCTCTCTCTCTCCTTGCCTGTCTTCTCTCTCTCTCTCCTTGCCTGTCTTCTCTCTCTCTCTCTCCTTGCCTGTCTTCTCTCTCTCTCTCTCCTTGCCTGTCTTCTCTCTCTCTCTCCTTGCCTGTCTTCTCTCTCTCTCTCCCTTGCCTGTCTCTCTCTCTCTCTCTCCTTGCCTGTCTTCTCTCTCTCTCTCTCCTTGCCTGTCTTCTCTCTCTCTCTCTCCTTGCCTGTCTTCTCTCTCTCTCTCTCCTTGCCTGTCTTCTCTCTCTCTCTCTCCTTGCCTGTCTTCTCTCTCTCTCTCTCCTTGCCTGTCTTCTCTCTCTCTCTCCTTGCCTGTCTTCTCTCTCTCTCTCTCATTGCCTGTCTTCTCTCTCTCTTTCATTGCCTGTCTTCTCTTCCTCTTTCATTGCCTGTCTTCTCTTCCTCTTCATTGCCTGTCTTCTCTTCCTCTTTCATTGCCTGTCTTCTTTCCTCTTTCATTGCCTGTCTCTCTTTCTCTCTTCCTTTCTCTCTCTCTCTCTCTCTCATTGCCTGTCTTCTCTTTCTCTCTCTCTCTCTCTCTCTCCTTGCCTGTCTTCTCTTTCTCTCTCTCTCTCTCTCTCTCTCCTTGCCTGTCTTCTCTTTCTCTCTCTCTCTCTCCTTGCCTGTCTTCTCTTTCTCTCTCTCTCTCTCTCTCTCTCCTTGCCTGTCTTCTCTTTCTCTCTCTCTCTCTCTCTCTCCTTGCCTGTCTTCTCTTTCTCTCTCTCTCTCTCTCTCTCCTTGCCTGTCTTCTCTTTCTCTCTCTCTCTCTCTCTCTTTGTCTTCTCTCTCTCTCTCTCTCTCTCTCTCTCTCTCTCTCTCTCTCTCTCTCTCTCTCTCTCTCTCTCTCTCTCCTTGCCTGTCTTCTTCCCCTCCTTCCTCATCTCCCCTTTTCTTCCCTTCTTTCCTCGTCTTTAACAGATATCATCAAAAACATCAAAACATACAGATCAAATGCTATGGCAAAGAAAGCCAGATCTTTTTCTTTTTCTTTTAAATACCTTCCATTTCAGAATTCATGATTTAACTCACTGCTAAAGCATTTGTCTGTAGGTTTGATAGTACAATGATTAAGTCTGTATGATTCATTACCTGAAATTCACCTTGGAACCAGAAAAAAAAGACATAACATGTCTCTCTTCTGTAAAGATAGGAGCTCGTAAATTACTAGGGTAATATGCTCAAAAACTGCAGGTGCATTGACTCTGAAGGAGATGGTTTCATTCAACGTGCAAAATCTCTGACCTCCTGATTAACAGCCAGACAAGCTGGAATGTCATAAAGGCGTCTCCATAGAGATCCCTTGAAATCTTTTCTTCTTTGGTAACATAAAAAAACTATCACAATCTATAAAACTGCATGTGTACTTAAGGATTTGTCTCTTTGTTTGCATATCAATTATGCCTCCAATCATATTCTACTAGCAGAGGTACCAGGTTTTGCCTGGCTCTATGTATTCCGCCCATGATGTCATTGCTTTGTCTCATGTCTCTCAGTGACTGATCCAGTGTTTCAAGAGCAATTTGTCAGCCATTGTGAAGTAATGTCAATCATCATTGATTTTTGACTAGTATTTTTTTATCTTTCTTTTCAGTTGCTTTTGATTGTAACTACTAATTTTTGTATCTTTTTTACATTTTGTAATTTTTACAAGTATATGAATGCATCTTTTGAGATATGCCTGAAGAATAAAATATTTTCATATCATTCAAATGCTAGCCCAACTTGAATCAATTATATATGTATTAGGTTGTTCATAAAATAATAGCCAATTTCATTATACCATATTTTAGTTATATTGCATTATAACTCTATGCTCATAATTTCCTAAGTCTACATATATATATATATATATATATATATATATATATATATATATATATATTGTAAGATTAACCATTGTTTTGTAGACATTTCTTTTTTTTTCTTCTTTTTTTTCAGATATGATAGTTTGCATATTTGAGACCTCAGACTTGAGACAAAAATCATTGAGTTATTCATCTATTCAATTCAGCCATCATTTGTCTAGAGGGTAATCATTTTTACCAGACAAGCTCACTTAAGCATATCAAGTTATTTCTGCCATAACATGATAGAGAGAAAGCCAATTATGGTGATGACTTTGAATGAAGTGTTTTGGACCAATTGATTTCGATAACAATAAACCCTTGATAACATTGTGATTATAATCAGTGACGTCCATTGTAGTTTTATTCTTGATTGACTTTTTTTGGTTACAATTATCAGATTGCGTACAGGTAAAAGACTAAATTGAACACAAACTATGGAAAATATTATCCAAAACTGAAATTGGTGTAATAATTATCTTATTACAAATAAGAGCATTATCTGTATCCAGAAACACTATTTATTCAACACTTTGAGCAAAACATAATTTTTAAAATACAGAGAATGCTGCTTATTGTGATCACTTTGGGGCAGGATCTTTTAAAATAAGGATAATCAGATAATATTAAGCGAAGGTTATAATAATTGATTAAATGTACATTCATTTTTATAAATTCATTGTTATTCATTGATTTATTTATTGGTATAAACTACTTCTCATAATGGAAAATTGATATGAAATCTATTTATCATAAATGTTGAGTTCATTTTCAATAGTGTTTGGGACCAACTGATTTTGATGACAATAACCATTTGATAACATTATCTATAATCATAATAAATGGCTTCCTCTATCACTTGATAGTGAGATAGTTTTATATTATTTTATCATTGGTTTAGGAAAAGGACTTAGAGATCCAAGGAAAAAAGATAGTTGAGGAATATTTTTGTAAAAAGCTTTTTTTCATACATGAATCTCTGAACTCTTATAACATTGTAATCATTCTTTAAAGAACTGTCTTGGTTAGAATTATGGTAAGAAAAGCAACTCTGATATGTATTTCATCAGATGCCTTGTTTAAAAATAAGACGGAAATGTTTTTTCTCATTATCCATTAAGATTTAACTTAGTTTTATGTTACATGCTTGGCTGCATTTGGGAATTCGGGCAACTCCTTTTGGGAATTCGGGCAACTCCCAGGAAAGGATGATATACTTATAGTGGGATAAAGTTTTATTCATGTGTATAATATCCTTGTGTAGATTTTTAGCAACTTCCTTTCTATATAAGATCAGAAAGAATGCAAATGAAAGCAGTTTTATTCAAGACAGAGAATATTTAGTTATGGGAATGTTAACTTTCAGCTCATCCATCTTCTTGGATGTTGAAGTTAATATTGTTCTCAATTTCAGTGAAAACATTCAAGGGGTGGATCCAGGATTTAGAACAAAGCGTGGGGGTCCAACTTTTATTTATTTATTTATTTATTTTTTTTTCTAATTTGATTTAATCTCATTTTCTTTCTAATTAGACAATGGATATAATAAATTTTGTTTTCAAGGTAATTCATGATTACTCAGGATTATTTGGGTTTGTTATTTTTAAAATTTGTTTGTCTAAATAATTAAGAAAATATTTTTTGATTGTGTTTTGATCCTGCTCAAACCACGCCTGCATTTTGACATTGTTTTCTCATTTATACAACATTTGTTTCCTGTAATCATTAATAATTTTTAAAAAATCTCTATTAAATTTGCTTCAATTTGCATTTTGTATGATGTTTATTTTGTATACAAGAGAAGTTATCAAAAATATAGTCTACTCAAAAGTATTATAGATGCCCAATATCTATCTGCATATATAAAATGCAATGTGTATCCATATACATACATACACACACACACACACACACACACACGTGTGTATATATATATATATATATATATATATTTTACTTGTGTGTGTAGCACCTTTTGAAGAGTGCACAGATACTACGCTCTACTCTTGGGCAGAAGTGCCCCTTTGATTATCAGCAGAGCAAACAAATACTACACCATGATCCTGTGTAGAGGGCCTGGGAACCACACTTTGGTCTCAGGTATGTGCAGATAATCTGTATATAAAGATAAAGTATGAATGGCCATATTTTCATAATTCCTTAATATCCACGAGAAAAAGAAATCTTTCATTGTGAGTAGTTATGATTCATTGGATTCTTTTTTTTTCTGCGTATTTGATTTACACATCAACAGCTCCTTATCTTGATCTTTGTTGACCTATATATCAGCCAGTGTTAAACAGCTAATTCTCAAAAGGAACCTAATTTCAATTTCCCAATCAAACTAAGCTCAGTTCTGATCTTTTCTGCTATTTTTGACCATATTTAATGTCTTTTTGGCCATTTTTGGCTCTTGTTTGAATGCTGAAATATGGATCTTGGAAAACCTCCCAATCCTATAAAAAAACGGTGCGGAAATCAAATCCCTAGCTAACACTCTAGGGCATCAAAGACAAGATAGCTTAACAGAGCCCATCCTCCTTCAGGCTGGTTTGGAATCAAATTTGTCTATCTCCTAGACCGGTTGCCTGCTAAGGCTGAAGATTCCGGTCTGCCTTACTATTTAACCTTAGCTGGAGATTAGATGGATTCATGACCTTCCCAAGAGCATTAGTTCAGAAGTGAACTCAAACGGACTCGGCTTGAGCTCGCCGTTTCCATTCTTAGTGCTGTTAACAACCATTCGGCCACTATATCAACAGTAAATATTTTTCGAACTAGAAATAATTCAAAATCCTTAGGGTTTGCGTTGTAATAATTCACTCCTCAGTCATAACACGTGGATTACATGTGGTGTCTAGACGTTCGGCAGATGTCTTTTTTCCCAGCCTACGTTGCGGCAGATGTTTACTTGCATCTCTCCAACATTTTGTTTTGTGAGAAAATCCTTACAGAAAAAATGCAAATATCACTTTACATAACATCATGGAGGTTGACGCCTTTTATCCAACGGGTTTTGATATCTACAAATAAAGCTCTGGAGAAGCCGATTATTGTGATTATTCAAGAACACTGTCTTCAAGTTACAAATAACCAGCTGATGGCATTAAGCCCTGTGATCGAATCCATTGTTACAAATTTGACATTATGAAAAATTGATATGAAATAATGTGATTTTCTATTACAATTTGAATGAAGTTTTTAGGACCGACTGATTTTGATAACATAATCAGTTCCATAATATTTATTTATATTATATCAAATGATTTAGCCTAGTGGTTTTCAGTTCAATCTCTGGATAGGATAGTGCAAAAAAGTCATATACCCTGGATTAGTGGAAGTGGTAGAAAAAGGATAAATTAACCGATACAAAATATTCTTTGACATAATGAGAACAATCTGCTCCCCCCCTGGATTGAAAAAAAGGTTTAGTTTGGAATTCCCTTGAGATTACCAACTATGTCAGATACTGAAGAAAGCCAAAGGGTAGAGCAGCCAAAGTGTCTTGACTGTAATAATAATAAAGATGGTGAGACTAGTCTGAGTAAATCTCTGTATAATAATGAGAATTCCTTATCTTAAAAAATCAGACATAAAAATAACACGCAATCACAGTCAATAACCCAACAACTGTTGCATCAAAATTTGAAGTCATGTAAAAAAAAAAAAAATTGAAGAATAAATATGGTCAGATTTGAGTGGAAAAAAAACACACATCTAGAAACATCTATATTCAAGAGAATCTAGATGTTATTTCCACTGGAAAATATCTAAAATAGATATTTAAAAAACATCTAGAAACATCAAGATTCTGGAGATGTTATTAATAAGCCAATCAGAATAAAGCCACCTCGCCCAGAAAGTCAAAAAAAGATTTTTTTCCAAAAATTATATCTTTTTTCAGATTTGAGCTAGTTGAGTGCTAATGTGAATATTCAAGGAGACAAAACTGTATGGGCAGGAGCACTGGAACACGAACACATGCGCCTATAAAAAAAAAAGTATAGAACCTTTTGCCACCAATGTCGCAGGGAATGGTAGAAAGTAGCAGGGATAAAAAGTACTTCTGTTTCCTTGTGTATCGTACGACACAAGTAATTTTGCTCTGCTTGCTCGTTTCCTTACTTGTTAGCTCACATCTTGTTACCCCCCTCAATGTTTCAAAGCCTCCATTATATCAATAGATCTGCTTTTTCCACCCCATCTTTTGTCTTTGAATTCATCTGCTTATTACATTATTATAAAAAGGAACTCTTCTTTTAAAATCCTAACTTAACTCTATATCTTTCCCGTGCTTCTTTTCTTCCTTTGGTTCAGGATTCTAAAGAAAATCACTGACCAAAACCTCCTTACTGTTTGTGCAGTAATTATGAGAGAGTGTATGAAGGGTAAATGTAATGTCAACCTCAGATGGCTTCTTTCTTTTTAAATGTGATATTAAAGATTTTGAGCCATCTGTATTTATAATTATCTTCTCCCTAGATATCTGAATGCCTTGCTTTAGGTACTGACAGGAAAACAATATGGTCCAGAGATTCCCCCCCTATACACATACACACACACACACACCTAACTAATCCTTGCTATACTGTAGTTCTGTGAATTTTGAGGGGTTTTTTCTTTTTTTTTTTTTTTTTTTTTTTGACGCGCACATGTGAGAATCATGCTCAACCTCACATGGAGAGATCACAAGACAGCACAATATATCAGGAAGAAAACGGGAGTCAGACATCGTAGAATCTATTAGAAAACTTAAATTGCAATGGGCAGGCCATGTTGCAAGAATGACAGACAACCGATTGACATCACAACTCACAACATGGATCCCCAGAGATCACATGTGAAACCGAGGCCAACAAAATATAAGATGGATAGATGAACTGGACAAATTTAGAAAATACTGGCTCTGCGACGCCCATGGTAGAGAAATAGATCCTGGGGAAGCTTTGGCTAAAAACGAGTAGCTTATTTTATAGAAATTTTCAATTCTTTTACTACTTACCTCACAGTGCTGTGGTATCACCATAATCCTAATTTACAAGGTCTGTCCGGAAAATATCTATCTATTTTGGCCTACTTAGGGTAATCGGCCGTTAGTCCTCTTCAAACTACTCCCCTTGCAACCTCAAACACGTATCTCAGCATCCCTCCGATTTTTCAAAACAGTCTACAAATTTCTCTTTCTAGATTGTTACCAAGTACCTCTTCTATTTATCTACGTTTGTGTCTCTGTACACACCTGGTCACATATTTGGAGGTGCAACCTTGAAAATTTGCATAGGTATGCCACTAAGCACCATTTTAAAATGGATTTTTTTTGGGGGGGGGGTTCTATGGTCATTATGAGACCAAATCTAGTGAGGTTTTTTTTTTTTTTCAGATAATTTTGAATAAAATATCTTTTTTTTTTTTTTCTTTTTCTTTCTTTTTCCAGCCTGTGCCTCTACCACAACTGACTATCCACCTATGCGAGGTACAGATATCAGAGTAATATTCTCATAGATGGACTTGTTTGCAAGGCTTAAAGACCCTAACTGCCCTGCTATTTACTAATAGCTAGGAGTGGGAGGAAAATTGAATTCTGCCCTTTCCCGAGGGCATTGGTGCGAAATTAACATAAACAGCCTCAGCAAAACTCAAACTCTTTATGAGGATTTTGCATTCTGCCCCAATAACTCTTACACCACTCCACACCTCCGACAGAACTGGATAGTCAAAAGAAACATGGACATACGGGAACTCTTCAGTTAAAGGAGGGAGAGGGCTCGATTTGCCCAGATTTTCACACAGATTGAAAGCAAGTGCTAGTTTCCAATAAAAAGTCTCTTCATCAATCAACAATACAAATCACAGAACATGCAGCTTGAAAGAAATATTATTTTCTGCATCTCTTATCAGCAGAAATATCAATTGCCCGAATTTTCTTGACTGTTTCGCCCAAATTTCGGAGTGCATTTGCCCTCCTGCCCGCCCCCACCCTCTCAGCTCATATGTCTGTTGAAAGGAATTGCTGTAAAAGCGAAATAAATCGGATTTGATGGTCCAGAAGGAAGGAAATATTCTGATACGAAGAGCAGGTCTGAGAAACTGCCTGCTCTACCGTTGATGGTTCGTTGTTTTACAGTTACATTTTTATTGTCTACATTTTGGCTTGAAATAAAGAAAGTCAAAATGTAAATTGGTTTTGTAGCTCAATTCTCAACAGGCTGCATTCTGTGAATTTATAACACAGTACGGCTGAGAAAGAAGTACAACATCTGCTCATCATGAGATGAGAAGAAAAAATCATGACTCGCATCTCTCAGAGTCTATTTTCTTCACATGATATTCTTTTGATTGCTGGCATGCACGATGGTGAATATCTTGGAATGAGTTATCGAGAATAATTCTATTTCTGTAATTTCAAATGAGCAGTTTTTCCATAGTAAATAATACCCCATCCCACCCAAAAAAAGTCCATGGCTCAAAGGTCATTAATCAAAAACAGTTCCAGACTTCCGCCTTATAATGTCACCAGTGATTTGAAATAATTAATTGAAATTTTGATTGGCATACTAATTATGATTAGTTGTATTTCTCTGCCATAGCCTTGATTTGCACACATGCATACACACACACATGTGCGCACAAACACTCATACGTGCACGCGTAAAAAACACACATGCACACACAAAAATGTGCACAAACACACAAAAACATGTATCAAATAATTAAGTTGGTCCATGCAATCAATTAATGAAATTGGTGAAGCATAGGTTTCTCTATTATAAAAAATATGCCTTCATAAAAACTGTTGTCATAATGAATGCTATTGAATCTTCTTGAATTCATTGACATTAAATCTTGGAACGATAATGTTTTTATAATGAGAAGAGAAAAGATAATGCAGTTTTACTTGGACTCATCATAACCAGGGATTTTTCAAAATTGTATTGTTTCAAATATCTTCATTTGTGATCTTAGTTGATGTCCTATAATGTAAATTAGAATTAATTAATCTTTATTACTTGTAAGTTTATCTGGGAGTAAATTTTGTCACATACATTTTTAGCAGTGCTGTGAATTACCAAACAAACAATTCTGATTTGAATGCCTTGTGTAATTAATTTGTCCAGAATTCTTTCCAAGCATTGTAATTAGGATCTAAGCATAGTATCTGTTCACAAAACATGCTTTGGCTTAGTGCCAACGCGATGCTTTGGATGATGGTGGGTTAATGAGACTAGGCATTGCTAAGCACAAGAAGCCTGAGGATTTATCCTATGGCCTCAAAAAAATTACTTGGCCCAGTCTCGGGGAAGCAGTATGCCTCAGGGCAGTATCTTACCATTGCACTAAAAAGGATGGGTCGGACTTGCCCTGACATCTTTGCCACACTAGTTGTTGGTACTTGAACAATTTTTGCAGATCTTCCATAACTGGAACCTCATATTAAAAACAACTTTGTGTCACTTCTTGCTATCGTGGGGAAGTGGGTAAATATGAAGATCTAATTGTAGTTTATGTACATTGTAGCATATGTCAGGCAAATCAAAAGTACAGTTCAAAAATCTTGCATATATCCATGATCTCGTCACCATTCTCGAATGATCTTTGGTGATCCAATTATCGTGGGATTTTACACTGCTAGCTTGGCACCCAAGATGAAGTCGGTCCTCAAAGTATCCAGCCACTTGGAGGACCTGTTACACAGCCTTGATGTATCTTGGTAACCAATCAGAGGAGACCTTACTGTGTATACATGCACAGACACCCTTTCACGGGGTTACACAGTTGGCATTGAGATTCCATTGAATGATTTTGAATGAGTCACATTCAAAACGACTGACTGTGCACGCCCGTTCTTGACTGCTCTTGCTGGATTTTTCTTTTTTTGTGTGTTTTTAAAAGTGAGACGGATGCTGAGAATAGTGTGTGAGGTCCCAAGGGGGTACTTGAAAAAGGTTAATGGGCCATTGCCCTAGGTTGTCTTTTTCTCTTTGTTTTTTTTTTTTCTGTTGATATGAAATGACTGGGTACTTTTTCGATAGATCTCATATGTTTAATTTTTAGTTCATTTAAGGAATATGTATACAGCCAAATCATGTTGAATATACCGGTTCTGGTGAGATTATTGAAGTTGAGTGACGTCAAGCCTAATCATTACCCATGTAGATGACTGTCTAGGAATGCCAGGTGCTGTATGCAGCAATAAAATTGTTCTGCGGCCATCATAGTCAATTATGCTCTGCTGCCAATTAACATAGTATCTCGCCAAGCTTTACCAGACTGCGCACTCAGTCCTTTCTTCCGCACATGCTGCTTTGTGAAGGACCCATGACAGGGTACTCTCCTATGAGCTGCTATGCTCCTATCCAGTGGCAGTGATCACTCACTCATTCAAGGAGTATTGAATGAATGTGCCCCAAGAGCTCCCCCCCCCCTGCAGTTGTGGGTTCTGTAGGTCCCTCTATTCATATGAGAATTCTGTTTTACTTTTTCTCCCTGTAGTGAGGAATTTGCTTCTACTCTTCAAGGATCGTGCCAAATAAAAGTGAGCACTGATTGTAGTTTGCTAAGTGAGGGAACAATTTTCCATCTGATATGTCAGCGTTGAATTTAACTCGATCTCTCTTCAACTGGTGAATGAAATTATTTTGGGGGTCGACTGAAACATCAAGGCTGATTTACTTTATGATTTATTTATGTCTTCATCTGGATATTCATTTAGTGATACAAAACTTTGATATTGTTTTAATTAGCTGATACATCATGAAACATAAAAGACGAGGAAGGAAAAAAGTTTTAAATTTGTTAATTAATTAATTAAACAAATTTAAAATATTTTTCTTCTCCCGTTTGTTCTACTATGTATCCGCTAATTACAGCAACGTTGGGTACAGAATGATCATAGCCATCAAAGATGGCAAAGGGTTCTATCTTTTATTGTATGTGCATATGTTTGTTAGTTTGTATGTTCCAGTGCTCCTGGCAATACCATTTTGTCCCCTGACTTGAAAATTGGCATCTGTACTCCGCTAGACCCTTTCTAAAAATGTTTTTATTCTTATTTTTGGATAAAATGCAGTTTTGACCTTTTGAGGGGGGGGGGCTTATTCTTGCTGGTCTTTTATGGGGACTTTATTGCAACGGGTCTATTATTTTATTCCTTTACTCTGTTTTAGATGTTTTTCCAGTGGAAAATGCCAGTGATGTCCTAAATAGAATTTATTCTGACCATATTTATTCTTCAATGGAATTTTTTTTACACAACTTCAAAATTTGGCTCAATTAAAAAAGGGGTGATCAATGAATAAGTTGAATCTTACATTTTGTTGGGCAGTGATCACTATAAAAGTTTGAATGCTGCTGGACATATAAACCAAGTGATCAATTTTGCACAAAATCACGTTGCACATTGTACCCCACATTTAAAACCTTATCTAGGGGGGGAATTCTCAAGAATCAAGAAAAATGTTTTTTGTAGACATAAAGAGTAAGTGTATAAATTTTCAGGCATCTATATTGATTGGTAACTGCCTGTACCCATGATATATACATAACCTGCCAGCCAAACTATCTTGAAAACTGAAGAAATCTATGCTGACAGTTTTGGTTGGCGGTTTCTAATAATCATTTGAGAAATGAGTTAATTTATGCTTTTTGCTCCTGATACAAAATGGATTATGTGAAGAAAAAAAAATGCACTAAGGCAATTAAGATGAAAATGATGAAAGATCAAGAAATTTAATCATTCGTGACTGAAATTCTGTGATGAAGACCGAAGGGTGACTGACAATGAAATAGTCTGGAAGCACTGTTTAAACTGACCTTACATATACAGCAAATTGCCCCTTTTCTTTTGCATCTGTAAGTTTTCTTTAATAGCAAGATCCAAGATGAATTTTCAAGTGTTTTGTAACATTAAGTTAGTAGCAATAATAAGTACTTAGCAGCATGTTGCTTAAACGTTTTGAGACTCATGGGACATTTATGTATAGTGTAAAGCTCCTATGTCTACTTGGATATTTTATTATAGTCTAGAAAGCTTTGCAGCTTAGAACACTTAACATTGAGAAACTTTTTCAAATTTTTTAGCGTCATTTCTGTCACTTATTTCCCAACATCTGTCAATGTAACTTACATAATTTTCTTGTGTGTGTTTTCTGTTTTACATATACTTTATCATGGTACTATGCATAGATTTTCTCTTATTGGGATCATCAGTTGTTTACCATGTAACTCACACATCTCAGTATTTAGCCAGAGACAATTTATGTATATCTTATGTTGATCCTATTTAGAAATCTATTGGAATGAAAAATGAAGTAAATGAGATTTTCCCAGTTTTTACAACTGCAAACATGCAGCCATCATAGTATAAAACCCATGCGGAAACTAGCTTCCAATACATTACTGAACAGGAAAGACATGATCTGCTAATTCTATGTTCTCAATATGTCCCTGATTAAATGAGAAAGGCAGTGATTTTCAACCTTTTCCATCTTATGGCACAGTGAGCCAGACACCAAAATGGTTGAGGCACACCATCAGTATTTAAGGATAGATTTGATCATTCAACAGAAAATGAATGTTAATGATGTGTTTATAAATTGAAAAAATTTATCATCTATTAATCTTATTGTCAAAAATGTATTGGTCCCTTCATAAAATACTGTATGTTACACGGGCAACTGTGGTTATAATAATGAAAATGAAAGAGGCTAGGTAGTCATCTCATATTCTCATGCATCTTGTATGTATACATTAGTTATAAGCACTGTAAAGTCTGCTTTTTCTCCTCCTTTCTAGTACTTCCTATTTTTTATCTTGAGAATTGATTTTTAGAAAAAGAATATTATAACATAGTATGATTTGATAAAACATTCCTCTTACTTTTGCCCACTATCTATGTATTATCTTTCTATCTTTACCAATGTTATGAACCGATTAAAAAAAAGTCTGAACTAAAAAATCTCTTGCCATTCAGAGAACTGCAGACTTTCATTGCAGTTAAAAAGATGTCTAAGTCATCCATCAATGATAAAAAGAAGTCCATCCAATCATAATAAGGCTGAAGGCCAAACTTTGAACAAGTGGAATATACTTGTCACAATCAGTATTTAGCCAGAGACAATTTATATTACTTTTTTCCAGAGTCAAATGGATGCTCCTTTGTACAACTACAGTTTATTACATAAAATTATAACCAATACGGGAGTCCCTTGGTATAGTGCATTTCGACATGGAGCGATTCTCAATATAAGGCATCTGATCAAATGACCCAACATTTTTATTGATTCAGAATATTGCTAACTCATCCAGAAAACCACAAATAAAGACAGAAATTCATCAAAGACTGAAATCTTCAATCTATTCAATATGCAATCAAGATATAATCATCATCATCATCATCAGTCATTTAACGTCCGTCGTTGGACATAGACCTTCCCCAGGATTAGCCTCACTTCTTTATCATGGGCGTCGCGGAGCCAGTACTTTCTGAATTTGTCTCTCCATCTTATATTCTGCCGGCCTCAGTTGCGCATGTGATCTCAGGGGATCTATGTCGTGAGTCGCGATGTCCATTTGAGATTTTTAATGGGTTCTTTGATGTCCCTGACTCTTGTCCTTTCCCGGATGTACTGTACTGTCTTGTGGTCTCTCCAGGTGAGGCCCAGTATAATTCTTTCATGTGCACGTTGCATGGTTTTCAATTTACGGATCTGTCTTTTGGTTAGGTTCCATGGTGTTTATATGTAAATTCTTTGATTATGTGATGAAAATGACATCTTCGACCACCAGTGAACTTGTTCCAGCACTTGACCTCTGATTCAGTTATAACGTAGCCGTCTTGCTTGAACCCCAACACCTGCATTTTATAGGTGGAAACTGCTGCAGGGTGGCCAGGACGATAATTCATCCTCCTTTTTGGGATCCAGTGAAAAAATTTATCTGTAAATTACCTTGAAAGGTCTCTGACTCAACAAGCTTATTGAAATACTTTTGTCGACCCCCTTCCCCTCCCCAGTGCCTGTGGACCCTTGGTTGGAAACCCGCTAGTCTAGTGTGTCTTCCTTTCTGGAAATTTGGAGAAGGCCACCCTAGACTACTGTGTTATTCATACTCTGAAATGACACTTATTACCAGATGAGCTACATTCCACACCCTTTCGGTACCACCTTTACTAAACAACTTCTTGTCTATTGGGACAGCAATGGAATCATTAGTAGGTTTAGAATTAGTAGAAAACATTCTGTCCGCCATGTTCTTATCACACTGGTTGTTATCATACAACTTGTCAGTCACCTAATAAGCAAACCTGCGTCATTTAAGACAGTCTGAAAGGGCTAAACTGTTTATTCTGGTAGCAAGTAAAGGCCCAGATCCAGTGACAGGAAGTTAGTTTATGACAGCCAAGGTAGAAAGGTTGGGGGTTACATCCTCAATAGCAATAGTAGTTAGGGAGACAAATGCTGACATGACAAACATATTTGCTTTGTCTTGTTAGATTATCAGACATCAATTTTGTTATCATATAAAATACTGGTTTTTCTTGTTCTTCCTGCCTAAGTGCTTTTTCATTGTTCTGGCTTAATTTCATGCTGCTTGTTTGGAGGTAATTCGTGTACGTGTAATATTTGCAGCTAATATTGAAGCATTTCTCTCCCTCCTCTCTCAAGCCCAAAGTTCCAACTTTGAAAAAAAAAAAAATTGTGTAAACATGTTGTGAACCTGAAATCGGCAATAAGTAATGTTAATTACTCTGATGCCAGATCACATTTCATATTACTGTATAAACCTATGACCACACAAGTTATATGATACTTTTCTTCCCTGTGTAGACTGTAATTTGGAAAAAAAAAAATTTCATTCCTGTCTAAATTGTTTTTCTAGACGGCTTTCTAGGACGGGGGGGGGGGGGTCTTGAATGTTATCACTGAAATGAACTAATATCGAACAGCCTTTGCTACCTAAGATGGCATAGGGTTCTTCCCTTTGTGCATATATTTGTTTGTGTTCCTACTCTCCTGGCCATTCTGTTTTGTCTACAAACTTTGAAATTGGCATCAGTACTCCTCTAGACCCTTCTGAACACTTTTTTTATTTTTTTTATTTTGGGGGAAAAGCTTGT
Organism: Thysanoteuthis rhombus; assembly: GCA_963457665.1. Lineage (NCBI taxonomy): Eukaryota > Metazoa > Mollusca > Cephalopoda > Oegopsida > Thysanoteuthidae > Thysanoteuthis > Thysanoteuthis major. The sequence continues at coordinate 13,762,992 of OY735229.1, read as the reverse complement.
TTGACCCTTTTGGGGGCCTTATTTTGATGAGTTCATCAATGACATTTACTTTCTGGAGAATTTAGGTGTTTCTTTACTCTATTTCAGATGTTTTTCCTGTGGAAAAAGTCAGTGATGTCATGAATGGAATTTATTCTGATCATATTTATTCTTCTATGGAATTGTTTTAGATGACTTTGAAATTTGACTCTGTGGTTTTTCAATTTTCAACTTCGTTGGCAAGTTCATTTTTTCCCAGTTATTGGATGAGGTGTTGTAACATCATCTTCATGGTTACTACGCTAGTATTTCAGTACGTGAGAAATGACCCAATGGATCAGGAGAAGTAATTCAGGAAGTGTATTATTGTGCTGTGGCTTTGTTCGTTGTATCATTGACCCTATCAAAATAAAGGTGTGTCTTTGACACCGGAGAGCAGACTTACTGTAACCCTGCTTGCATGCAAGACTGTTGTTAACATATCACTCTATATAATGCGTGTGAATTTGTAGATGCCAGAATAGACACTGCTAAATAGAGTTTCCGAGTCAATCTGTACTTATACACCCATACCAGCAGTGCTTGTTGCTTTGTATTTCGAGTGTGTTGTGTGCTATGGATGCACAAAAACGCAAAAATATTTTACTGTCTATAAAAAGCTATTGGCAGTAAAAGTATTTTTGGTACTCTGTAGGAAGGGTGGTCACAATTGTAAATTTTCATGTACTCACTCATTTGATGTTACAAATGGCAAACAAATGAAAAGAAAAAAGTGGTTAATGAAAGAAAAACAGAATGATAATAATGTCTAATCCAAATTTTTTTTTTTTTTCTTTTTTTTGATTCTCTAGTTTCTACAATCGAGGCTACCAGGCCACCCTTCCTACATCGTGGCAAGAAGGTTTCAACTGTCTATTCTTTTTCACAAACACTCAGATATTTTTACATTTATTGTGCATCTGTAGCACACAGCAAACCCTAGATACAAAGCACCATATGCCACTAACACATACGTATTAATAGTGAAAACCTTCATTCAAACTCAATTGAAAGCCATATAAGATTTGCTGACATGTTTATTCTTCATTTCTGATCCTTGATGCCTGCCTAGCCGACATTGACAGAAAAGGAAGAGAAAGAAATGAGTCCAAAATTAATGCTTGATTATGGGAGGTCAGCAGTTTCGGGTTGTAATGGTTATTGCTGTACACAACCGCTTTCTGAAAAAGGAATAACTACTGTTGATTATTTTCATGATGATGATGATGATGATAATATTGATGATGTGAATGATGATGATGATAATATTGATGATGATAATATTGACGATGTGAATGATGATGATGATAATATTGACGATGTGAATGATAATGATGATAATATTGACGATGTGAATGATGATGATGATAATATTGACGATGTGAATGATAATGATGATAATATTGACGATGTGAATGATGATGATATTGACGATGTGAATGATGATGATGATATTGACGATGTGAATGATGATGATGATATTGACGATGTGAATGATGATGATATTGATGATGTGAATGATGATGATATTGATGATGTGAATGATGATGATGATATTGACGATGTGAATGATGATGATGATGATATTGATGGTGATGATGATGATATTGACGATGTGAATGATGATGATGATGATATTGACGATGTGAATGATGATGATGATATTGACGATGTGAATGATGATGATGATGATATTGACGATGTGAATGATGATGATGATGATATTGACGATGTGAATGATGATGATGATATTGACGATGTGAATGATGATGATGATGATATTGACGATGTGAATGATGATGATGATGATATTGACGATGTGAATGATGATGATGATGATATTGACGATGTGAATGATGATGATGATGATATTGATGGTGATGATGATGATATTGATGATGTGAATGATGATGATGATAATATTGATGATGTGAATGATGATGATATTAATGATAATGATGATGGTGATAATAACAATAACGACAACATTGATGATGATAATGATAACAACAATAACAAAAACTCCTACTCTTTGCCATCACAGCCAATAATTGAATAATAGTAGTGTCAAATTGTGTGGATCCTAGGGAGTGTTGGGCTGAAACATGAAACCTAACCAAGAGACAAACCCAGAAGCATGCAGCGTGCGCATGAGAGAATCATGCTCAACCTCACAAGGAGAGATCAAAAGACAGCACAATATATCAGGAAGAAAACCGGGGTCCGAAACATCATTGAATCTATTAGAAAACTCAAAGGACAATGGGCTGGTCATGTTGCAAGAATGAAAGACAATCAATGGACATCACGACTAACAACATGGATCCCCAGAGATCATATGTGAAACCGAGGCCGACAAAATACGAGATAGAGAGATGAACTAGACAAATACAGAAAATACTGGCTCCGCGACGCCCATGATAGAGAAATGTGGCGAATCCTGGGGAAGGTCTATGTCCAAGACGGACGTTAAGAGACAATGATGATGATGAGTGTCAAATTTTGAAGTCCTGTAAAAAAAATTCTATCAAAGAATGAATATGGTAAAAAATCAATTCCATTTAGGACATCACAGGAATTTTCCTCTGAGGGAACATCTTAAACAGAGTTTGAAAAATAAAACAAAACATTTAGAAACATTCACATTCTGGATTAATAAACCCATCAGAATAAGGCCTCCAAAAGGTCGGACAAGGGTCTAGTGTAGTGCTGATGCCAATTTTCAAGACTGTAGACAAAACAGTCTGGCCAGAAGTGCTGGAACACATAGACAAGCATGCACATATACATGTAAAAAAAGGATAGAACCCTTTGACATCTTTGATGGCTACGGTTGTTCATTTAATAATAATAAGCATAAATTTGAATTGTTTTTGTTAGTTTTTAGTGCAGGTGGCTTCATGGTTATAAAACACAGAGAATACATCCAGCGAACTGAGTTCAATCTCCACCCAGGACAGTTTGTATTCACTTTTTAGTGATGCCCTAGGGAAAGACAAGAATCCACTTCTCCCCTCTGCTATAGGTAAACAGCACGGCAGTTGGATCCCTCTAGTCCTGTGAGGTAATCCATCTTGATCGTTAGGGGTCAGCCCCCCCCCCCAACCCAGTAAAAAACCACAATTGCAACAAAAAATAATAGGGTCTCCATGGATGGCTTTAAAAATGGAGGTGACATGTGACACAGGATTGACTGAGCTTAGCTAGTTCATTTTTGAATAAAAATTTCAAGACTTATGTCCACACATCTCTATCAGATGCTTTTCGGTTGGTTAGTTCGGTTGGTTATGGTCAGTATTCATCTGTTGTATTTTTTAAAAAGCCAAAAATGGTCATTTACAATTCTTATTGAAAATAATACTTGCAGAATATTTCCGTGTTGCAATTTTTCACCTGAATGAGAATCAATTGACTCATGGAAAGAATGGTGGACGTACCATTGAACTCAGGGTTCTTGTTTATTTTATTTTTCTTCCTTTCTTTCTTTAAATTTTAGCTTCCTGAAATGAATCTCTAACAATGCTGACCCAATTGAGTTTTTTTTCCTTTCAAGATTTTGATCAAACAGAGAATTTTGTTAGCTCTGGGGTTTGATTACAAATATGCCCCGAGTGAAGTGTTGTATTATGTAGTACAGGAAGTAGTCAAATTGTTATTTTTTTATTTTTTTTGTTTGTTTTTTTTTTTTTGTCAAACTCCAATCAAAACAGTATACTTGAATAGACTTTTTTTTTTTTTTTTACCGTAATAACAATGCTCACCCAATTTAGGGGAGTAAACTCTCTACTGTTTTTCCGTCCGATTACTTTAAATTGAACTGATATATAAAATTAACAATTCCCACCGTGATTTGAGATCACAACCAAGTGACCTGTAAGCAGCTCTCTTACAAATTGAGTCAAATTCACAAGTTTTACAAAATTTGTTACAAATATGCAAGGGCTTTTTTCATTCTAATAAATAAATACATTTATACTGAAGAATATGTTTTTATCATTTTTTTCTCATGCATATGCAATGTAGAAATATGTTACACCTCAAAAATTTCCATTATCATATAAATAGGCTTGATACATTTCACTGAATTTGCGTCAGCGTCTTCGAAAGCACTTAGCTATGTAGAAAACCATAGCAAAAAAATGTAGCTGTTTTCATATCTGAGTGTTGTACTGAATTGGAGAAGTAATAACAACTTTGGTGTTGGTTGTTTAGAGAAGAGGAAGAGGGAGTTGTTCTAGGTGTGAGTAAGAAGGGGTCAGCCTTGGAATGTTTTTTGTTATTCAATGCAAAATTTGCAGTAATTATCTAGTCAGAATAGAAGAAGTAGTGATGTTTGACTCTGCTGCAGCCAGGCGTGTGTTTCAGTCCCTGTTTTCTGTTAATTTGGTTTGACTGCATAAATGATGTGATTATGAAAAAGCTGGTATGTTGGCATCTATTTTGATATTCAAAGATCAAATTATTTGTTAATTTACAAGGCCTGTCGGGGAAAGCATCCTGCTAAATGATATTAACAAAAAATAAAAAGATAGACTGACAAGGGCAATGGCACCTCAGCCCCTTCAAAGTATGCCCCTTAGGACCTTACGCACTTCTTCAAATGAGCCTATTACTTTTCAAAATAGCCTGGAAAGTCGTTTTGGGGGGATTATCGTCAACTGCCTTATCACATTCTCCCTAATCTCGGCCGCAGTCTGAAATTTCATTGGGGAAAAGCCAGAAGTTTCAGGAAGTCAAATCTGGACTGTAGGGGAGCTGACAATCAACTTACCTACAGTGCATCATAATAGCAGATAGCGAGAGAGGGGGTTGGCTCCAGGTGTGTACGTAGGTAACTCACTTTCCCATAATTAGCTGTCTGAGCTTTTGCAGCAAAATCTTTGCTCTCTCCATTTACAGTCATGACCAACGCGAGACTGTGTTAAACATAGTTGTTTTTGAATGTTTTCGCGAAAGTGATCTTGAAGTTAGTAAACAATCATAGTCTTTATAGCCACTCCTTCTTAAACCTGCAGGCAAATCGTGGTATTATTTATTCTGTATTCGGTTTTCATGGAAGTAATACTTGCTACTTGAGTCATAGATGCTTGTAGGCAAGAAAATAATTTTTATCAACTCATTTAAACAAAGATATATAGCTCGTAATCACGAAGCCTCAGGCAGCGCTCAAGGGGCATTTTATGTTTGTGTTTGTATCATGTAAACCGAGAACTGACCTGGAAATATCCCATTAGTTTTATTCAATTAACAAACCAAATTTTAGAATGAATGAAGCGGAGTTCCCTATTAATTACAAGTTTCCTGCTGTGCAAAGCAGTTGTGAGTAGAGCTCAATGGTTGAAGCCTCAAATTGTGACGAAAATCTGTGAATCAATTCACAATTCACTGTAATAGAGGTCAGAGTGTGATTAAGTGAATTTATACCCCCGTAATGTAGGATTCTGACCGAATGTGCCTCCCAAACACTTATGCTGAAATTTTGCTAATGACACAAATTTCGTACCTTTCTTTTAGAGATTTCCAACATCCCTATAAGTCATTTTGTCTGTCCCCTGTTAACGGAGGTCATTTAGTCTTCTTTGTAATGAATTCTCATGATATAAAAAATATATATATCTGCAGTTTTCCCTTTCAGGTGGTATGTTTTTTTTCTTGTCATATAAGAACAATCATTTATATTTTTTCTATTTTTCTTATTTTTAAAAATCAATTCTTGTGATAAATGTCAAATTTATATTATTAATTATCATTAGCATTCATAAGCATAGGATTGTGGATTGAAATTGTTTTTTTTAGGTATGATTTATCTGATTTCTAGCATCCTTTCTGACGGTCACACTTATCCACAGTTTCTCTTCCAGTGGCTCCCCTCATCCACAGTTTACCCGTCAGACTTCTCCCCTTTTTATCTAGTTTCCCTTTCAGTACCCTCCCAATCCAATGTTTCTTTATTTGGACATATGGGTTCTTGAAATTTCGTTCTTGTTAATTGAAATTCGAATCGATCAAGCAATAAAGAACAAAATGAGACTTCTTGCATTCAATGTTTGTTTATCCATAAAAGACACTTCAGATCTCTCGTTATTCATCCTTCTTATCACTTTGCTGTCTTCTGGGCATGTTTTCATATCCTCGCTAACAGTAAAATGCTGCTTCCTATTCAGCCGCTCATTGTTTTGTATATGTTTTTGTCTCACGTCCTCCTAATCAAAGATGGCATCCTTTTGGTTTAGAAATCTGCACTCCCTGATCACTCTCAGCGGTGTTACTTCATAGGTATGCGTTCTCACACTCTGGTTGAGGCTTAGATGCAATAAGTCGTACAAAATTTGAAATGGAGAAAAAAAATATTTGGCTATTACACAGGAAGCTGCTTGGGTTATATATCAGATAACCCAAAGCAGTTAATTTTGTATTGAAACAATTTTCTTCCTGAATAATTTCATGTGTTTCCAATCATTAGGACTGGAAGAATACGTATAATGCTAAACTGGACCCTTACTTTCGGTATCTCATAGAAAAAAAAGTTATTTCAAGGGTTTCTCCAAGGTTTGTTTACATGTTCAGAATTGGAAAATTATCTTTAGGCAAAAAATGATTAGCTTCAGAAATTGTGTTTACTAGATATGCTTAGAATGGTCAGTAAGTTTTCTGTGATTGAACTGAAAACAACAGAAATTAGAGCTCTCACCTTACCTTTTTTAGAAACCACAAACCAAAACTATCAGCATAGGTTTCTTCAGTTTTTAAGGTAGTCTGGAGTTAGATTTACTCCTAATGTCTTGGAAAAAGTTGTTTTTTTTCTTTTGTTTTTAAACCACCACCTAAATTAGTTTTTACTTGAGGGCTCAATTTGTCATGTAAGTTTATGCTGAATTGATCAATACTTTGTGTCCAGCAGCATTCATGCTGGGTTTTTTTTTTTTAAATGCAGATTTTTTTTTAATGATCACTGCCCCCCCCCCCCTGAAAATGTGAGAGAAGTAACTTTTTTATTATTGATCATCATTTTTCCCAATTTTTTAACTGATCACCCCCAACACAGTATGTTGCCAAAAGGTGTTGGTCACATGATGATTTCTATTGAGTGACTTACTGGACCTATTTTTCTATCTTTGCATTAAATTCAATCTTGGGTTTCCGTTTCTAAGCAAGTTATTGCTGTGTTTATCTGCCATTCCCCTGGGGCAAAAATATGACACATGAGCTTTTTTTTTTTATGCAACTTTTTGAAACTTTTTTTTTCTTAAAATTTTTTTTTTTTTATGTTTCTGGGTTAGAAGTGTTATTTTCTGCTGATTATGTCAAAAACATACAGAAAATGTCAATCGTTCCTTTCAAACTTCCCTTTAGCAACCAGAACTGTGATAATTTAAATCTACTTATTTTCAATCAAACAACCGGCAGATTTGCACGTTTCTAATCACATAAAGTAAGAAAAACAATTATTTATGAATATCAATGTCCTGGCCAGAAAAGCAAAGTTTGAAGTGAATAATAGCCATTTTCTATACTTTTTCACCCTTGCAATTAGAAAATAACACTTACTACCCATGAACAAAAATGGTATTGTACCGTGTTATCTATATATAACAAGCGATTCGAGGTCAAAGTTTATGGTAGGTGGACCCTAATTAATAGTCTGGTGCAAACATCAGGGTGTGGCTCTGCCTCTTCCTCTCTTGGTGCTATGGGTAGATACTGTCTGGGAGATGGATTTCCCACTCACCAGACTTCAATTAAATTCAGGTTTCTGGCCATGAGGTGCTAGAATGGCCAAAAACCAGTGTAAGATAAGGGGAGAATATGTTCAGGAAGGTAAATAGTGCAGCCTCTAAAAAGAAGTGCAGTCTTTCCTACATAACTATTAGTATTGATTTATTTTGCATTTCGTACTCCAATGACTGTGGTCCTAAATTATCTAACCCTAATGTTGTATGACAGAAATGGAACATGGGGGTCCACTGGGGGTTGAGAGTGTAAACGAGGCGTTTGCCTTTTGCTCTCGCTTGGATCAGGTCATCTAACAGAGAGTGAGGATGGTTTGAAAGTTGGAATCTAATAATGATAGAGGCTGGGGACCAATTGGTCGCAATGAATGGTGACAGCCTGGGATATCACAGCTTAGAAACTCCCTATCCTTCACCTGAAAACCAACATTCAGATACATCTTTTTGTCTCCCCTACCCCTAGTAAATCTCTCTGCCCACCCCCTAGAATATATCCTTTGGCCCTTCCCTGGAAAGGTAGCAGCTGTGTTTTGGGGTATGGGATATGAGAAATTGAGCAATACTAGCTCTTGTTGCTTATTTCTCCAAGTCCTTGAATTGTATTGAAATAAATTGCGGAGACCTGCTTTCCTTTTGTCTATACGATATCTCCAAAAGTTCTCAATGAATTTCAATGAAATTTGGTGAGAGGGTGGGCAATTTGATATGGAAGAGTTGGTTGAATTTTGGGGTGAATCCCGCAATCTTTTTTTGATTGTGAGAAATCTTCCCATTTTTTTTTTTTTTTTTTTTTTTCATACATCTATGTATATGTCTGTTCACACAATATCACCAAAAGTTCTCAATGGATTTCAATGAAATTTTGTGGAGGGATGAACAATAGGCTATGGATGTAGTGACTGAATTTTTTGGCAGATCCGTGCACAATTACCCCCCCTGGACAATGGCACTGGTAGAGGTACGTGCTTTCTAAGCTTTTTTCTGTTGCTAGTCTATAGCAGCAGATGGAGACAGTGACTATTCTTTGATGCATTCAGAGATTTTCATACTTTTGATGTGTGCCTCAGTGGAAGATATAACTGACTCCCATTCACCTTTCAGTTAGCTACCCGATCTGTACTTACAACTAACCGATATTTAACTTCTGCTGAAAAATGCATCCTAGAGCACAATTACTTAGTAAAAGTGTGATGTTTTCTTGTGAATATTAGTAACTGTAAACCAAAACTGTCAACATAGGTTTCTTCAGTTTTTAAGTGATTCTGAGCAGCTATGTATTTGTCACGCATACGGGCCACATCAGTAAAGCTAGAGTGCTGAAAATTTATACACTTACTTTTTATTATGTCTAGAAAAAAACGTTTTATATTGTGTTGGTTTTTTTTTCAATTCCCCCACCCCCACCCCAAATAAATTTCTAGTGTGGGGGTGATAATTTACAAAGTAAGTTTATGCAAAATTGGACCCTTAGTTTGTATCCGTCAACATTCACGCTAGTTTTTTGAAAATCCAGACTTTTTAGTGATCACTGCTCAACAAAAGGTAATCGTAGTAACTCATTCATTGTTCACCCCTTTTTGCAAATTTTCAATTTATCACTTCCATAAAAGTCATCTGAGGGTTTCTTTTGACCTGTTAATGAGAATTTTTCAACTTCCTATTACAAGATTAACTTGGAAAATCTACTCAATACACATCAATGATATTCAGTTTCTTTTTATAACTATGCTAATATTACACTAGATCAAACATGCTGGTATTATGACTAGGTGACCGTTTACCAAAGCTCGATATGAGTTTAGATATGTTGCAGTGAGCAGTAATTCTCTAAATACCCTTATAAACTATTTATTTTATACTGGCTTCCCATGCGGTTCGTCATAGCCCAGTTTGTGTTATAACGCTTGTGGGTGGTGGACCCAAAAATATTATTTTAGCTACAAAATAGCTATATCTAGCTACAAAATAATAGCTAGATTGATCAAGGGTCGGTTATAACACTGCGTTGGTTTTCTTGGACTACAATACCCGCATTATAACAGAGGAGGCGTGTATTCAGTCGTATCCAGTTTCTTCCTCATCTTTTCATTTATACAAAATTAAATTTGTTTTCTCTTTCACCTCAGCCAAAAGAGATGGAGAGGTATATATATATATATATATATATATATATATATATTCACTTGTGTCCGTTGTTTTGCCTGTCTGTCTGTCCGTACAATATCTCCAAAAGTTCTGAATGAATTTTGTGAAAGGACGAGAGCCATAGACCACTGAAGAAGTGATTGAATGGGGGGGAGGGCGAATCTCAGAATTTGTTTTCGAATAAAAGCTATTTTATTATGATGCATTAAAAGAGTTTAAAAATGAACAGTTAACTGCAGTTAACAAGAAGAGGAACAACCTTCACCCAATTTAGGGAAATAAACTCTTCACTGTCTGTCCAATCATACTAAACCAAACCAATATATATAATGACAGAGAGGTAAATTAACATTTCTCTTCTGCTATTTGAAATTACCACCAAATGATCAGTAGACAGCTTTCTTACTGACTGAACCAGACTGACAAGCTCCACATATCTAAGAAATTCCTGTTTCAAATACAGAAGTGCTTATTCCATTCTAATGAATGAATATATCTATAGAATTAAAATTTACTCAACATGATTTGAAATCACCACCAAATGATTGGTAGGTGTCTCTCTTACTGACTGAGCCAAACTGACAAGTCTTATGTCACTACTAAGATTTATGTTACAAACACGCACTGGTTTATCTCATTCTGATAAATAAATACATTCTAAAAAAAATATCTTATACAATTTTTTTCTTTATCATTTTTATAAATACGATAAAAAAAAGTTTCAGTAATCATCTCCAGTCAGGATAGAAGTTGGAGTGGAGTTTGACCCTGCAGCAGACTTGTTTTTGTTTCAATTCATTTTTTTTTTTTTTTTTTTTTTTTTAAATTTTAGTGTATATGCACTCTCTGAGTGCTTTCAATTTATATTTTGTTTTTTTTCCATTCGGTGCTGCATTTGTTGTGTACAAAATGCAATTATATAAAGCAACCCTGTTGGAAGATTTCTTTAATATCTTTTTTAAACACTCACTTTTTAATTCAAAAATGTATTTTTGTGTGAATGCATTGGTCAGAAACTATCAACCATAACTGTCAACATAGGTTTCTTCAGTTTTTAAGCAAGTCTGGCTGGTAATCTATGTCTCATGTGTTCGGACCATACCAGTGGAATGAAAAAGTAGAAAATTCAAACATTTATTAACCCTGAAAAAAAAAAAAATTTTCTTGTCTATATTACTCTCCGAAATAGTTTTTTTAGTAGGAAGTTCAATTTACAATATAAGTTTATGCAAAATCGGTCTCATAGTTTGTGTCTGGCAACATTCACGCTTGTTTTTTGAGAATCCAGATTTTTTTGTGATCACTGCCAGACAAAAAAGCCGCGAAGTAACTTATTCATAGATCACTCTTTTTTCCAATTTTTAATTGATCACCACCAACATCCTTGCCTGCTGCCAAAAGATAGTAGTTGTGTAACTGGTTCTATTGAGTGACTAACCTGACATTTTTTCTATTGTTTTTAATTCATTTTATTTATAGAAAAAAATTATGTGTGTATAAAAATGTTGTACTTTTATCAATTCTACCTGAGAGAAAAACCTACTTACACTTCCTGGATGCCTCTGGAAACAATTTCGCCAAAAAAATGTCGAGCAGATTAAATTCATTTTTCTTCCTTTTAAAATTGTCTTGAACTCTTTTACTTCTTCCGATGCTTATAATTTTTTTTTCTTCTCGTCATTATGTCTTCTGTTTCCTCGACACAAATTTTTTCTACGGTGAGAGTTTCACTGTCTTATAGAACAAGTAGCACTAATGCTCACATGTATTTTCCCCGTTCCTTTTGAGAAATTGCATTTTTTTTCCCCCTTTCCAGTTGGTATGATGGATTTCATAGGTATGTTTGTGGATAGATGTTTGGCATAGAATGAAGAAAAATTGATCAAGTTTGAATAGCTTCTCATTAAACTCTTACTTATAACATAATTTGTATTGTAAATTATATTTGCTGTTAGCTACTATTGGAACAGGTCTGGTTGAGTTACCCATTAGAAACTTTTGCGACCAACTTCTTTTCACTGCATGCCATGTTAGGGATGATTAATCAAAAAATTGAAAAAAGGGTGACCAATGAGTAAGTCACTTGTCTTGCCCTTCGTTGATTGGTAATCACTAAAAAAACGACTGAATTTTAAAAAAAAAACAAAAAAAACAAGCATATATTTTTGTCGGACACAAGTTTCGGTTAACGTTTCCAACTACTATTGTTCTACTTAAGTATAATACACACATTATCACTATCACTGACTTGGATATCAACTAATGCAATTTTTCGGTAGGAATGGAAAATTTCAAGTTAGTATAAATTTGTTTGCCTGATTACCAGGATAAGATAGGAATAATTGATTTAAAAAAGAATAGAATTCAATTTTCTCTTCATCAAATTTAATCCATACTGCTTACTTAATAGAAAGCAAATCGTAGCCATTGCAATAAAAAAAAAACTGCTCTCTGCTTAGGTCATTGCAATGAAAGACTGGCATCCAAAGGGAAATCTATATTGATTTTAGCATGTAAATTGAGCCATGGTGGTGATAAAAATTGAATTTTGTTGATGAAAATACTAGTATATACTCATGATTTCTTCAAAAACCTAAAACATGATCATAAACTAAGGGATCAATTTGTTATAAACTTTTATTGTAAATTGAACCCTCAAATAAAAACCTATTTAGAGAGGGAATTTTCAAGAAACAAAAACATTTTTCTCAACTCATTAAGGTAGTTGTGCGTGTGCAAAATTTCAAGTTTCTGCAATGAATGGTTGGGGCAAAGTCTAGATAGATACAATTGAATGTCAGAACTCATGAATAACCTAAACCCAGTAACAGTGCTTAAACCTGATTTGGGTAGCGTAGATTTATACTATTCTCTGCCTAGGATCAAAGTGTATATCTGTGTGCTCATTGAAAAGTGATACCACAAATATATATATATATATATATATATATATATATATATATATATATATATAATAGGAAGTGGATTCACTACACAAACAAGTTTGTTTCTGTCCTCTCTGAGCCTCATCTGGCAAATCTTCAAACTGAGAACCATGCAATGTGCACATGAGAGAATCGTGCTCAACATCACATGGAGAGACCACAAGACAGCAAAGTATATTTTGGGAAAAATAGGAGTCTGAGACATCATAAAAACCATTAGGAAACTTGAATGGCTATGGGCTGGCCATGTTGCAAGAATGGCCGACAACCTATGGACATCACCACTCGCAACATGGATCCCAAGAGATTAAATATGGAACTGAGGTCAGCAGAACATGAGATGGTGAGATGAACTGGTAAGGTCCAGAAAATATTGGCACTACGATTCCCACAATTGAGAGATGTGGTGAATCCTGGGAATGGTCTATGTCCAAAGATAGAAGACTGATGATATAGACAAAATGAATAAGTTTTTAATAACATTTTAATCCTGGGCAAATTGGGTTTTTTTCATGACCCTCTATTTCGTTTTTTCAAGAAACTCCAACTTGAATTATCACCTCTAGCCAGTTTGCACAAACTTCAGTTTATAAAGCTTTTAAAATTGATTTTTTTCTTTCTCTATTTTTTTTCTTCACGTTGACAAATTAGTATGTTTGCTGTGAGACTCCTGGGGGATATATATATATATATATATATATATATATATCCTAAGGTTCCTATGACTGCTTGGATAGATATGTCCTTTATATCTTTTGGAAGTTTACATTTCAATTCAGGCATTAAGCCCATTAAAAGGTTGGTTGTGATAGGGTTAAGATGACATTGGATTAGTTACATCGTTTAAAACAGCGAGAAGTCTGTTTGAGTACTCGGTGAACCTCTCATCTCAAAGATACTGACACTTCTAAGATTGAATTTTGTTCCCATATCCATATCAATTTGTATTCTTTGTTCCTCACACACACACCACCTCTTCTCTTTTCCAATGCTCCTTTCCCCCCCCCCCTGTATCGCCCCCTTGCCTTCAAGCATTCTTCTTGAGTCTTTCAGCACTCGAGAGAGGGTAGGGAGGTAGGGGAGGCGGCAGTGCCTACTTCTGAGATCACTGATTTAGCCGATTGGTTAGTTTCATTTAATAATCCGGTCCATGGCTAGGAACTGTCGGAGGGGAAATGAATACTCGGAAACCAGATAGAGAGCAGGGTACCACGCAGTCCGGTCTCCCCGAATTCCATAAAGGAGGGCAGGGTATATTGACCCGCTTGCCGGCAACTCCTACCACACCACACCACACCACACCCCCACCCGCCGCCCCTGTTCCTCCTCTCGGGTTTTGCACTCGCGGATTGGTTGCTCCCCTCGCCCATGTTTTCTTTGTCCCCGTTATTAATCCGCGTTTGATATTTCCCTTCTTGAGCATGACACATGTTTACATTTTTTAAAAGCTTCCAGAGTTCACTTCAAAACAATCTCGCCAGAGTCATTCCACAATCCCAATACCATTTGCCACAGAAATTTGGCATTTCTATTCTCATCCCTGACTTTTTTCACAATGTTTATAAAGGCAATTTATTTATATATGTATATGTGTGTGTGTGTATATATATATATATATATATATATATATATATATATATATATATATGTATGTATATCCCGCACATATATATGCTGATGTGTTGGTATATATATATATATATATATATATGTACATGAGTGAATATATGTATGTATATCCCGCACATATATATGCTGATGTGTTGGTATATATATATATATGTATGTATATATATAATTACATTGATTATGAATACAAATATAGGGGTATTTATATATCGTATATACCAACATGGGTTTGTGCGAGTGTGTATATATATTATATGTACACATGTATGTGTGTATTATACAAATATTGGGATGTGTATGTATATATATTATGCATATATACTAATATGGGTGTGTGTATATATATATAATATATATATATATACACACACACACACACACACGAATATAGGTATATATGTGTGTGCATATGTATGGAATAATGAACTATGAGGTTAGTGGAAAATAATTGTCAAATTCTTGTTGAAAATGTTGGTTGAGAATCGACTCAAAGGAGTTTTTTCTGTGTAATTAGTATTCTTATAGATAATATCGTAAGTTGGTTTGCATGCAGTCTGAAATTAAAACTGACACAATGGATTTAATATTCTCATGGGTGAACATTGAATAGAAATGACTCAAAGAGCAAGTCATGTCTGTTGTTATACTTACTAAACCCTCATCATCAAAAACATTTATAAGGTAACCTACATGAATAAGCCTTGTTTCAAAGAATGAATATGTAGTATTAAATAATATCAATATGAAATACAAATAAAACCTTGTATAAAATGACAAACTATTGGTAGGGCATGAACTCTTTAAGGGAAGGAGGTGGTGTTGGATCAACATTGCTGGGGTGTCGTGTTGATATTACTGTTTTGTTTTTAAATCCCAGAAACG
>OY735229.1:13227643-13745143 GCA_963457665.1 Thysanoteuthis rhombus | reverse complement strand
TATTGATTTGATTTAATTAGCGGACTGGTTTTGCTAGCTGATAAAAACCCTGATGTGGTCGGAGGCCAGGGTGCAAGGAACAAAAACAAAAAAAATTAAAGATAAACATTTAGTATTTTATAATGTTGTATAAAAACTATGCCTGTCAAACTCTAACATAATCTGAGAACTGATATGAAAGCATATAAATCTATTGATGTAAGAATATGATTTATTTGACAAATATTGAATAAATCTCTGTCTGTGTGCACTGTATTATTCAACAACAGTATTAGTTAGCACACAATATTTGTGCAGTGTTGAGTTCAAGGTTTTTTTGACTGGCGGTTCTTGGAAAATTTTATAAAAAATAAAAAAAGAAATCAAGATATTTCTTCATGAGTTTCTGGATTATCTCCCTTGACTTCCACTCTTTAGAATTATCTAAATTGGCAACATTAAACAGAAGTAACCAAAATATTTTGAAACCATAATTTTGAACAACAGATGGAAAATAATTACGCATGACAATTATAGCAGGCTGCTCCAGACATCATGAAGTTCAACCCCTTCAAATCATACCTTTTTTGAAAGATTCACTGCCCCTGTTATATTAGATAAGAAATCTATACACTGTGGCTGTTTGGTCAGTAAATTTTCTTTCAGTGGAGGGAAAAGTTAGAAAAACTCGAATTCAGCCATCTTAGATCTTTCTAAAATAACAAAATCTGAAATGACAAATAATTCTAATTTTGAAATAACCATAATATGTTCGTGCAAAAGATCCTTGTGGAAAAGTGATTTCCAACCGTATAAATAAGTCGGTAGTTTTCAAAAAAAGGTTGTAATAAATCTTGAATACCCAATATTTCTAAAAAAAATAGCATGTATCTTGATTTTCATATAGTTGCTCCTTAGTAATGATTCTGTGATGATCTTCTGAAAATTTGAATATGATTGTCCTCCAGCCATCAAGAAACAAAAGTTCAAGTCTAGAGCTTGCCATAGATATCAATTTTAAGATAATCCTGCTATTTCTTTTTTCAGTAGTGACGGTATATTTATATGTAGAGTAAATCTATGTATGCCAGTGAAGAAATCAACCCCAAAACCGTATATTCTTTTATAGAGCAAGATGCAGGGCTTAGGTTGAGATTTAATTTTTTCTTTCAAAAGTTTGAGCTAATGAAGCCTACACTCAGGATTGAACTTAAAATAACCTTGGCTCCAGTTTTTTTCTACCCCTAAATCAAACTTGGAAGTAATTTGAGATATTTTTTGGTTTCAATAAATCCAGAATATCCTTATGATATAATTAACTGAGTGAAAAATTTTTTGTGCAAGTTCAAATTTACTGTTGTAATGAGTCTCATCAACTTGATACTATAGATTGAATATCTAAGATGTACTCAAGTCAATTAGTCCTACTAATTATTAGTATCAGCCCAAATAGTAGTATTACTTTTACTAATTATAGTTTAGTTTTGGCACAAGGCCACAAGTGTGGGGCATCTAGTGAGGAATAGTAATGAGGCACAAGATCGCATAGCTAACCATTACACCACAACGAGGTGCCCAAACACTTCTTTACTAAGTATAGCTTAGTTTAAACACAAGGCCGCTAGTATGGGGGCACTGAGTGAAAATTGATCTTACTTCTCAATAATAATGATTTACAAGACCAGTTAGCTGAAGATCACACCATCTAGGGGTACCCACAAACAGTACTACAAAGCACACGGAGACCGCATAACTCTGACAACGCTGTACGCTAAATAAAAACTGAATGAAAAAAAGGTATTTAAAAAAGATGAAAGAGAACTTCTGATTTACATAAGAAAATTTAGATTTAGCATTTTTTTTTTACTATTCGTTTTTTTTTTAACCTCTTTTCCCTAAAAAAAAAAAAATCTATTTCTTCCATATCATAGGACCAACCCTTCCACAAAATTTCAGTGAGAACTTTCGGGGAATATCGTGAACAAACACAGACTGATATGAACGAATGAATATATACGTCTTTCAGCTTCATTGGCAGTGGTAAATCTAATATTATACATGCAAAGCGAATGCTGAAAAAAAGCCAGAAATATTAGTCGAGAATCTGGAGAATGGGTCACTGTATAACTAATGAAAAAATCCAGGAACTTGTTTTACCTGTAGGTTGGGGAGGCCATGATCAGAGTAGAATAAGCAGTTCATTGTTGGGATTTGCTTTGTATTATCATCTGTGATGTACTCTTGGGTGCCAAATAAATATCCCACCCCCGCGTATTGATTTTTTTTTTTTTTTCTTCAATCCCACTGGACCTTGTAGGACCCCCAACCCCTACCCAATTTATCAGATTTCTCATGTTCCTTTGCTCTGTAAATATTCATTTGATGTTAAGATTTAGATATTTGTTTTTGTTTTGTTTTATTTTTATAAAGAAACCATTTATTTCCTTGGGCCTTGATTACCAAGTTGGGCTGACAATGTGCAACTCTCCCTCACTCTAATCCAAGTCCTGTGCAAGTCTTAACTCAGGCCCTCCAGTGCACCACTCAGAACTGAAGCCATGGTCATCTTTGACCCAGAACAATTAGTACAATAATGATTTTATCAGGAACTGATCGATATGAAAAAATGATTTCTAACCAAAGCAGAAGTCCCTTAGCAGTTAATAGTATTCATAAAATCTCCCAACTCAATTTTCTTGCACTGATATTATATCTATAATAGAAGCTGCTTTATAACTAACACTGTCTGGACAATTTTTAATATCATTGTGCTTATTTATTTGTGTTTGAATGTTCCACTTTCAGTTATAACTTGAGGGGAAGGTCAGGTAGTGAGGACAGAAATGAATGTCTGGTATTTCAATTAGAGGGTGGGAAGAGAAAGGGCAGAAAAAAAAGTTGGCTAGTCTGACGAGAGACTTATAAGGAAAAAGAGAAGAAGTATTACGAGATTTTCGCATATGAAACTAATCCATGTTTGTATACTGTTTAGATAAGAACATCGGCGGTAATGAAGATTGGAAGAGATTAGGGAGAATTAAAAGATACAGGAAAGTGGGGAGGGAACAGCAAAGGCAGGAGATATTTTTCTGTAATGTCAAGAATAGGATTTATTCTGACCATATTTCTTCTTTGATTGAAATTTTTTTCACATGACTTCAAAATTTGACACTACATTTGTTCACTTAATGACTGTGATGGCAAGTCATTATTTATTTTAAAATTAAGATGGTTGGTGACCGAGCCAGCAATTACTGTATTAGCTTTTCTTTAAAAATCTGTATGAACTGTAGTTGATACATGTTTGAGGCCAATAGACCAATATTAGAGACACTGTCATTGCCATGACGTTTCTTCTGAGTCAACATTGAGAACAAATATTAAGATCATGACCATCTTGGGTAATATTGATTTTACTGCTCCAAAACACACTGTCTTTAATGTTTACAAGAAAAGAAGGAAAGAAATTTAGTTCTTAGGCTCATAGGCAACTAATGTTAGGCTAGAAAAAACTAATGTGAGGCTAGGAAAACAAACCACCTTTCCATATTGTTGGTGTTCCAGAGTACATCTGTAGTTATGTTATGTGCTGAAATCTTTGGCAATAAGCCAGTCTCATCTCCATAGAAGCCCATGTTGGAAAACTAGAATTTAACCCATGAATTGTGGAAGGTGTTGATGAGTAATTGTTATCCATTGCAAGAAAAAAGCCTTTGCTCATTGCAAGTCATTAGCCCTTACTCACAGATAGAACTGTGTTGCAATCAATCACAATGAAATGGAAATTTGGATGTTTGGTATAGAACTTCAATGATGGAAATTTACATCATTCACAGTTAGTGGGTAAAAATGATGGTTAATGATTAAGGGAGGCTGCATATGCCTAAGAGGGTGTTGGAAGAGGAGATTACCTAGATCGATAGAGAGTGGAAAGATTACTTCCGATTCATCCATGTGTGAGAACTTTTTAGTAGCCAATGAGAAAGACCAAATCAGCCCCATCTTTCCTATCGACTGCGTTCTTGTCCCCCTCCCTAAAACTTGATCCTCATTTGAAATTGAATGGCTAGATATGGTAACTTGACAGGTGAATAGATTGCTCAATCTGTTCAAATTTCCCAAATTTTGAATAGCATCTTGTATTATGTTTAGACCAGGCATGTATAAAACTGTCTGATCTAGCGGGCCACTTGAGACATTTTTCATCTTCATACAGGTGATACATTCGCTTCAAAAATGTTGATCATATTATGGAAAGTATACTTAATTTCTATTTTAGACAAACATATGAGTTACAATTGTTATATTATTGATTTGTGAAGCCAAAACAATAGTAATTTTATACTATAAATCATAAAATGGACTTTCCGAGAAAATTTTCTCGTAAATGCTTAAATTGGCAACAGACCACCAAATAAGTTGCTGCAGGTCAAATCTGGCCGGCAGTTTACACCTTTTTTTTTATTCCTTCTACTTTTTGAGCTTGTTCCATTAAAAAGAGATTTTGATTTAATTTGGAACGATTTTATGGTAGCCATTTACACTATTATTATTTGTTAATGTCTTTTTAGTCAAAAAAAAAAAAAAAAAGAAATTATAATCAGATTTATTTCACTAAGGATATTTTTCCTCTTGACTTTTTACAGGAGGACATCATCAAGTTGAGTGAGAAGTATGTACGAGCCCTTGCCCAAGAAAGCAATGGAGTTGTGGATGGTCCATATGCTGGACGCTTCACTGCCTATGGTGAGTCAAACTTGATTGGTTTTATTGGTTTTTATTGACCATTCTCATTCGTTATTTATAGAATAATGAATGAGATCTCTACTACAGATACTGGATCATTGATCCAGCAAGCTTGGGTTTGTCGGATTTCTGGATTTTCATGACTGAGACTTAATATATGTATTTGTGTGTGTGAAATACAAAATAAACAATGAAAAGTATAGGACAAAATTGTTTAATACATGAGGTGGGTTCAAATCACACCTGAGGCTTATTCTTTATTTTCTGATCAAGTGGTATTATTTACTCACTGCCAAAGTATAATTAGTCCTCTCAAAAGTTGTGATAAAAAGTAGCTAATAAAATCAAGAGGAAGATAAAAAGTAGCCTCAAAATATCTTAAACTTTATTTAACTGATACAAATACACCTCTAAAGCAAAATCTGTTGGATCATAATCAATCTTCTCAAAATCCTTCAAACATGGAATATAAAATATAAAATATATACTGAAAAGTAAAGAACAAAACTGGTTTTATCATGTAAAAATTATTCCACTCCCAAAACGGAGTCTGTGTAATCAATATTAATCTACTAATCGCATCATAGAATCCATTAGAAAACTCAAATGGCAATGGCCTGGTCATGTTGCAAGAATGAAAGACAACCGATGGACTTCATGACTCACAACATGGATCCCTAGAGATCACATGCGAAACCGAGGCCGACAAAATACAAGATGGAGAGATGAACTGGACAAATTCAGAAAATACTGGCTCCACGACGACTATGATAGAGAAATATATCGGATCCTTGGGAAAGGTGTATGTTCAACGACAGACGTTAAAAGACTGATGATGAATCTGCTGATCCTCAAAAACAAGTCTATCCCAATCCTTATCAGAAGACGATTCAATATCTAGGCTGACAGGTATTGGAAGAGAAAATGCAGTTCAGGAATCAGAGATTGAATCAGGATTGTTCTAACATTAAAAAAAAAAAATCATTTCCACCAATTTTTTTTGCAAAGAAACTTTTTCAGTTCAGTGAATAAATGAATAAATACTGAAAGTTGTACAAAATTTCATTAATTAGTCGAATTTCAGTTGAATTTTGAAATGCGAGTATATTTTTGGCAATGAAAATTTTCCAATCGATTTTCTATATATTTTTCTTTTTCATTTGGTACAACCGTAAACACCAATTCAAAGAACAAAAGACTCTTTATATAATGGAAGAAAATAATGTTTACATCAAATTTCTCTCAAATTCTTCTTGGATGATATCAATTTTATGAAAATTGATTAAACTGTTGTATATGATGGAATAGTTTTTGTCATTGAGTGTCAATTTGGAGACTAAGTCATCTTGTTTTGTTTTTTTTATTCTTCAGAGCATGTTGGCGTGTAAAATATTTTAGAATTTAATATCTGATTAAGTTTCCAGCTATTTTTGAGCAAAATATTGAATTATTCAACTTTCTCGCAGCCTGCCAAAGATTACAATGCATGTTCTGAAGTCTGAAGTGTTTGTGCTCTCTGTACAGAATTCAAGTGTGAGACATCAGGACGAGATGAAACATTTACAAACTCCTTCCTCTGAAAAAAAAAAAAAAAAGCTTCTATAAATTTACACAAGGCAGCTACATAATCTTTTAACAGATATCCTCAAAACCAAAAAGTAGAAAATTGAACATTTTTTCCAAGCTCGTATTTGGCACTGAACATGACCCAATGCGATCCACGCTGAACCAAGCTCAGCGAAAGCCGTTATTTTTCAAGGGCCATGTACTTGTAGATCTGTGCTCCCGCTAGTCAGATGTGCTTCTACTGCTCGTAGATATTAGAAACTATCAACCAAAACTGCCGACTTGAGGTTTTATTTCTGAACATATCTATGTAATCATCTCTCTACATCTATTTGCATGAGTCATCAAGTAATTTTTTTTTTCTTGAAGCCTTTAAACTTGATATTCTCAATTTTGTTTGATGAGCTAAATTGCTGACATTTATGCTTGTGACTCAGATTTCCTTATAAGAAACCATCAACCAAAACTGTCACCATAGGTTTCTTCAGTATTCAAGTTGGTATGGCTGGATAGTTATAAATATATATATGACATGTACAGGCCACACCAATGTTTTTTTTGGGGGGGGGTCAATTTGCAATGAATGTAAGTTTATGCCAAATTGGTCCCTTAGTTTTTGTCGGGCAGCATATGCGCTCGCTTTTTTAAAAATCTGTACTAAGTGATCACTGCCCAACAAAAGCTGAGAGAAGTAACTTGAACATTGATCACCACTTTTTTTTGCAATTTTTTTTTTAATTGATCATCCCCAACATGGCATGCTGCCAAAAGACATTGGTCACATAACAGTTTTTAATGTGTGACTAACCAGACCTACTTTGTTCGCTTTTAGATGATCTTTTGACTTGAAGAGTGTGAAAATGTTGAAATGAGCTGCTGATTCCGCTATGGGTGGCAGCTAAAAACAGAAAAGGAAGTGTTTAATGTTATTGATTTGAATATCGATGCGATTCCGAAAGCTTAAAAATTCCGAATTCCAAAAGGGTGTTCTGTTCCACAATTTCTGAAATAAGAGATTGTGTACCTGTACTACGTTGAAGTAATTTGATCACAGTGCAAGGAAAGAACGGATGATAGTTTGGAATGTATTTCTCAAATTACAAATAATTTTGTATCAAATGCATCGTAAAATTAAGGGTGTATAACCAATGCATCCCCCTAATAGTCACTTATGGAGCTGAAACATGTAACCTAACCAAGAGACTGACCCGTAACTTGAGAACCATGCAACATGCACATGAAAGAATCATGCTCAGCCTCACGTGGGGAGACCTCAAGACTGCACAATACATCCGGAAGAAGACAGAAGTCAGGGACATCATAGAATCCATTAGAAATCTCAGATGGCAATGGGCTGGCCCTGTTGCAAGAATGGCAGACAACAGATTGACATTGCGACTCATGACATGGATCACCAGAGATCACATGCGTAACCGAGGCCGGCAGAGTATTAGATCGAGAGATGAGCTAGACAAATTCGGAAAGTACTGGCTCCATGATGCCCATGGTAGAGAAGTGTGGCAAATCCTGGGGAGAGTCTATGTTCAATGACGAACGTTGAAAGACTGATGATGATGATGATTATTAAATTCATTAAAATTTCCATATTTTTTTTCTCCTTTGAACTAACATAACCAAATTCTCTTATCAAAAATGCATACTTTAGTGGATTGTGCTGTTTTTAACTTATTTCTCCTATGAACTTATTTGGAGCATTAGAATTGAAGGATAATGGTACGGGGGACATTTTTCAACAATGCACCATTCTGGCAGCACCACGGCTGGAGCAAGGGGAGGAACGAAAGACACGTGTTGGGATTCAAAATCTAACCGTTATTTTTTTTTCTTCGGCCAACCGGAAATACATCGATAGTTTCTGTTTGAACACCAAACAAAATCCTCACTCACATAGAGAGAGAGAAAGGGGGGGGGATGAGAGGTTAATCAGTCTCCCCTGCCACGGGTCAGCTGTCTCTAAACTATCTTCTGCTCTACTCTTGGTTGGACTGTTACTCTGGTGACCAACCCTATTTATAGGCTAGGGTCCTTTTTCTATTGATATCTATTTCGCTTAATTAACTTACCCTCTTCTTCTACCAGAACAGCGACCCTTTTTTCTTCCAAGCGGACACACTTTATCTTGTTTATACATCTACTTAAGATGTTTCAATTGCTTCTTTTCTACTCTGTAACTTATCTTTGACCTATTGTGCAAGTATATTTCACGTATACCCTCGCAAAAAGTATCTTTCAACAAAAATCCCATTCGAAAATCAAGTTGAATGTTTCATTTCATTCTTAAATATGGTATTGGAGAGTGCCATCAGTCCTCATATTGTAACAGAATTCTGAGATTTTGCATAGATTCCGCTTGTAGATATGTGGTGATTCCTTTCAAACAGATTTATTTGGAAAGGATAATCTGATATCAACACACTTGCTGAGTACCTGACCTGAAAGGCCAGTTAAAATTGCTGTCAAAAAAAATGAATGAAATAGATAATTGGAAATTAGTATTTGTTTTTGAAAAGTGACATTTGTGATTTTTTTTTTTTTTTTTTCCCCCCAACGATTTCAGAAAAATTATAAATGTATGTGTACAACACTCAACAAAGTTAAAGTACCTACTGTTCGCAAGGTAAAGCATTTCCAATCACCGGGCGATACATCTCCCTTTCACTTTTCCCTCCTCTCAACAAATGATAGAAAGTCCCCGCTGATTCTGTAATTAGACAGTTTTAGCATGAATTTACGTTGTAAATCGATCCCACACCCCATCCCATGAGGTATTGGCATTACTAAGTGAGACAACTGTGTTGTCTCCCTTAGGTCATAACATTTTTATTCAAATAAATATTCCCTGTGGAGTTATGCTCATCATTGCAGAAGGCTGACCCACTTTGTCTCCCTTACATCATAACATTTATAATCAAATGATAAATATTCACTGCTGCACTACGTTACAAATGGCTGACCGACTAACTTCAAAACGTATTCTTTCGTTGCTTAGTTATTTATATCCACAACACGACGGGGGGGTTCCAAAAACTGATTAGCTAAAAACCTATGTCAGGGTCACACAGAGAAGATGCCAAGGGGTTATGTAGTGTGATTTTTTTGCAGTAGGCTGTCACTCATAGACACACACTTTTGATGAATTAGACTAACATAGTACTCGTAAAAATAACAGAATCTTTTATGTTTATCTATGGATGAATTGATATTTTAGAATATTCTTATATTTACCAAAACATGAAGGTTCAGCAGCCAGTCACATCAGCTTTAAAGAGTGGAAAACAATAAACCTACGTCTCTCATTTTAACTTTGATTCTTTGAGCTGTACAGATAAATAAACCAACAAATTTTAGGACACTGGTATTTGTGTATAGATTCTGTTCTTGCATAATTATTCATACCAAGTGATTATTTCCTGTAACTGATGTTGTATTTAACTTGAGCATCTGTACCTTCAATGCCCGCCTTCGCGTTCTTTTTTTTTTTCACTTGGAATGCTGTCACTTTCTACTATGTACATCTATACATTTTTTTTTCAGATACTTATGTAGCCACATGCATCTCCATAAGGGGGTTTGTAGGTTGGTCAGCCGATCTATCATTCCGGATACTTTCGGCTTGTTGAGTCATGTTTTAGGAGGGAGTTTCATTTACTGTACAGTTACAACGCGGAAGTGGACCCTGTCTTTATGGCCACTTCAAAATACATCATTCAGAGAATTGAAAAAAAAATCTTCTTATGGTTCAAAGAGCAAAACAATCTAATTGACTTATTGCATTGTAGTAATGGCAGGTCGAATGTGGACTCAGTGTTAGACTAATATCCTCGTTTTCTGTAGGATTACGACATAGCTCTGCCAACTGCAGATCTTTTAACCTTGAGGTTTTTATCCCCAACATATCTATGTTCTTATTTATCTACGTCCATTTACATAAGTCATTTAACAATTTTTTCTTCTTGGAGCCGTCAAACTTGATAATCACAACTTTGCTTGATGGTCTAAACTGCTGACATTTACAGTCGTGATTCAGATTTCCTTATAACCATCAACCAAAACTGTCACCGTAGGTTTCTTCAGTTTTTAAGTGGGTTTAGCTAGCTGGCTAATATCGTGTGTACAGGCCACACCAATGGAGCTAGAGGGTCGCTAGTTCAAATATTTACTGTTGACTTGTCTAAAAAAAAAAGAATTAAACCTCCCCCAGAAAAGAATTTCACTTGGAGATTCAATTCGCAAATAAGTTTATGCTAATTGGTCTGTTGGTTTGTGTTCGACGACATTCATGTTCGTGTTTTGAAAATTCAGACTTTCTTTAATCATCACTGTCTGACAAAAGGCAAGAGAAGTAACTTATTTGTTGATCACCCCATGCTGCCAAAAGACATTAGCTACATGACCGTTTCTATTTAGTAACTGACCAGACCTGTTTATTCTGAATAGACCAGAAAACATTCAGAGAACATATATCCACAGACGCCATTGTCACTAAAAACTGAACAATCAGGTTACAGATTCTAAACTGTCGTTTACCCTTGCCAGGCATATGAGATATGTTATGCACATTGCATTTTACATACGTAAATAATAGATTTGCATTGCAGTGAGCTTGGAGAGAATAGCATTCTGTTGACCGCAAATGGATTTTTTTTATTTTTTTGTTTTTGTATTTATAACTTTTTCATTTTTATATTCTTTTAATTCAGCATTTTGGTTGAGTCATCAAAACATGAATGAAATTCTATTTTACTATGGCAGTTACCTTCCTTAGCATGACAGAAGACATTTGCTTATTACTAATTATTATGTGTGGATTATTGCACGACACTTTCATTTATGAAGGTGTCATCGTTTTGTTATTGCATCCCCAAAAGCAGAAAAATTTTCCTTTCCAACAATATGAACAAAACAACTAAAATATTCCTGGATTTACCCGGCACCCCTAATCTAATCAATTGTTCCTTGGCCCATCCTAGGATGTCACTGAAATTCATCAAGAACTTTCGGGGATATTGTCTGGACAAACAGACTGACAGATCAGCATGAGTGAATATATCCAACTTCATTTCACTTAACTCGCCTTACTCTCTCACACATCAACATTTTTTTTATTTCATTTCTCTCTGTTGGTAAAAAAAAAAATTGCCCAATAGTTTTCCTTTCATCATCATCAAATCTATCGTTGGACATAAAACTCCTTTCTCGATCGTGAGTATTGAAGTGCCAAAATCTCCGGAACCTGTCCAAGTTTTCATGCCATCTTATTTTCTGCTGGCTACTATTTCATATATAATCTTTGAGGATCCACGAGTGAGTTGTGACGTCCAGCAGTCATCAGATATTCTTGCTATATTGCCTTCCCGTTGCAGTTTGAATTTTCTAATGGATTTCATGATATCTCTGACTCCTGATTTTTCTCTATTACACTGTGCTCTTTCCATATGATGTTGAGCATGATTCTCTCATGTGTACATCGCATCTTTTAGTTTTCTTTTTATCTGTTAGTAATAAAGAGAAGTCTGGATCCCATTCTAAAACAATAAGTACTCAAAATATGAAGTTTATTTATTATATATAGGTTAAGAAATAATGCCATGTATAAAGTTTAATGTAACCCTTTTTCAACCTGTTCAAGATAAACCTATTAAGCTGCCTAATGCCTCAATTAAAATATCCCAGTAAACTTCTAAAAAAAGATTGACAGGACATATATATCCCAGAAATCATAGAAACCCTGAGATATATACATCTTTCTCTTTCTACATATTTCACTACTTTCTTTTTCTTTTACGATATTCAAATTAATTCACCGTAGCCTCACAAATGGCCTGCCTGACCAGCCAACCAAGTGGGCTACAGGTTCTTCTCTCTTTGTGTGCGTATGTGTGTCTGTGTTTCCAGGCACTCCTCTTCACATTTTGAGGGCTGTAATCTCGGAAATTTTCACAACCATCTAGAAACTTTTCCTTTTGTTTTTGTTTTTTTCTGAAAAAGTGCTCTGTATGGTCATTTTGAACTGACAATGTTAAAATTTTGTGCTGGTATTTTTTTTAGATCTAAGATCTGGATTTTTTTAAAGATAATTTCCGTTAATTTTTTCACATGACTAGTTCTGGTACATGAATGGCTGATTCATTTGTGCAAGGTGCAGATATTCCTTTGCTGTATGCAGATATGTCACTAGCTCCTTTTCCTTCATTCTTCCTGGAGTCTTGAAAAGACTAAATGAATAAATTTCATTCTATGGTTGGCAAGCTGCAAACAAATTCTCAAAAGAGAATTATGAAATCTCTGAATATCTCTGTTGATGAGTTACAATACTTTTCCAATAAACTGTACATTTATTGCATATAATTGTAAGGGAGTGTCCAACTAGTCACCATTTATTATGAAGCGAACGCTAATGTCAATAGTCTCCTCTTCACAATTTTTAAATCTTCAGAAAAAGTTGGCAAAAATGAACAGGGCTTCATGTAACATCAATAAAAGGATTTATTTGCACATATTAACAATGAATTGAAAGGAAAGAAAGTCTAGAAGTGAATGTTATCTTGCATACTGTGAGAAAGCAAATATATATATATGTATGTGTATATATATATATATATATATATATATATATATATATATATATATATATGAGTCTTCACTTAACAGTTCAGTACCTTGATAGACAGGAACGAGTGTAGTTTCATGTTATCTTGGCAATGTGCACGAGGCCATCTTGAGAATATTTAAGGCCCCCAGGCAAAGCAATACTGGATTTAGTCCTGGGCTGTTGATTCTGTGTTGGCTATTTCTTGATATGAGCCTTGATTTTCATTATTCTAATTGAATTCAGGGGGCCCTTGTTGAGTGAGCCTATGCTATAAAACAGTCCTGTGTGTAATTATTAGTGTTTGAAAATAGACTTATAAGCTCATATTGAAAAGAAAAGATAGGTCTGGTCCGTCACTTGATAGAAAGCATCATACAACTAATATCTTTTGGCAGCATGCCGTGTTAGGGCTGATCATTGAACAAGTTACTTCTCTCACCTTTTGTCAGGTAATGATTGCTACAAAAGTCTGAACTTTCAAAAAAAAAACAAAAACTGATGGGTTGAATTAGTATAAACTTGCACTGCATACCGCTCCCCCCACCCCCCCAATCTATTTAGGGGCACGGATTTAGGAGAAACGAAACTGATTTTTCTAAACATGATAAGGAGTAAATGCTTTTGGTCGATGGTTTTCACATAGAAAACCAGCTACGAATGAAATTACTGATGGTTGAAGTTCATGTCTGTTTTCGCATTCAAAAAGACTGTTGGTTTTTCTACATATTTACCTCTGCTACCCAAGTTAGTCTGAGGTTACGTATCCGTCCATATTTGTCTGTTTGTTCACACAATACCTCTGAGAGTTATCTATGAATTTCTATGATATTTTATAAGAGGGTGGGCAAGGGCCAAGAACAATTGATTAAATCCAGGAATCTTTGTTTTTTTTTTTTTTTCTGATTTTGTTAACATTACTTGACAGTTCTTTCGGCTTTTCAAATGTAATAACACAGTAATAATGCCATTATAAATAGACATGGTAAACTGCTTTAAAGATATTTTGCAGACTATTGGTGACTGATCTCTGAAGAATCATTATTATCTCATGACCTTAAGTGAGATTGACTCTGGAGTTGTTCTGTCTTCCCATTGATTGACTTGACCATTATGTGTGTGCCAAGAAGTTTGCATTTGTATGGCAGTGTTAAGTAGCCATCAAAGATGGCAAAGAATTCTATCCTTTTAATACATTTTAATACACACTCACACAGCACACACCACTGATGATGGGAAGAATCCCGAAACATGTATGGACTATTGACTTATAAGGATTAATAAACCTTACCACCAAACACTTCACTCCCGAGTCTGTCTCACTCTCTAAAGTACTCATTATATATATATATATATATATATATATATATATATATATATATGTGTGTGTGTGTGTGTGTGTGTGTGTATTCGTTCAGGTGTTTTTTCAATGTGTTCCAGTGCTCCTGGTCATATTGTTTTGTCTATAGAGTCGCGTCAGTACTCCCATTGACCCCCCTCTAAATTTTTGTTTTATTTTAATCTTTGAAAAAAAAGCTTGTTTGACCTTTTTGTGGTCTCATTTTGACAGGGTTTATTAATCACCTACATTCACCAGAATGTACATATTTCTATTCTAGAGGTTTTTCAGTGGAAAAATTCCATGATGTCATACATAGAATTTATTCTGACTATACTTATTCTTCAATTCAATTTTCTTTTACATGACTTCAAAATTTAATGCTACAGTTGTTCATTTATTGACTGTGATGGCAAGTCTTTTTGTATCTTAAACAGAAGTAGATGAAGATTACTAAAGACTGTTTGCAGAGTGTTGAAGTGTTCTTTAGTCAGTTAGTAGCCAGTTAGTCTGTAAAAGGTACTGAGTGAGTTTTGTTTGAACTTCTTACTAGGGTAGTACCGTCAACTAGCCTGCATAGTGAACGAAGTGAACTTGATATCAATGTTTCCTAAAGCGTGTGAAGGGGGTCAATGGTCATCTTCTATTTGTCAAGTGAACCCTCAATGTTGATTGTTTCCTCTTTCAGATTTTCAAACATTCAGAATAAGCTTTATGTTGGCAAACAAAAATAAACAAGTCTTTAAGTAAGATTACCAAAGTATTTATTTATTTATATATATTAGTGCTGAATTGAAAGGAAAGAAAGTTTAGTTGTAAGCTTGGAGCTGTCATGTTGCCTACAGTGTGATAGCAAATATGAACAGCAATACCTTAAGTAGTTTGGTTTTTGTTGTAATACAGTCGAGATATTGTTGTACAAAAGCTGAAAATGAAAACCCATAATATTATAATGAGACCTTGAATTGTGCAGTTTTGAGCAGTACAGAATATTTTGGAAAAAATTAACTCCATTAGTCAAGATATGACTGTATATCTTCTTTTAATAGTTCCCTAGCTTAATAAGTAGTGGCGAGTGTGTTGAAGCAGGGTATTAATTTAGTTTAATTCCCCCAGTAACAGAAGGCCATTTACCTCTTTTAATCAGGTCAAAATTACAAGAATATACTTGAATTTCTCACGAATCACATACTAGTTCTCTGAGCGACTAACCACAAGCGGCATTGTGAATGGAGCCATCACTTGATTGTTAATACTGCAATGGTTGTTATATCTCCCATCAATTTTGTAGGATCTCTTGACTAATTTGCTTATGCTTATCTTTAGTAATGGCTTCCAAGCAAAAAGCAGGTTATCAGTGGATGGTGTAAAGTGGAAACACAAGTCCATATTTTCTTACAGGTCTTCCTGATTGATTGTATAATGTGAGAAAATTTGTATGATTTGTTATGTTGGGTAGTTTTTCATAATATTTTGTAACACAGTCCTGTATTTAATTCATAAACCTATATATATATATATATATATATATATATATATATATATATATATATATATGTATATATATTGATAAACTGCATTACTTATATTAATGTATAGCATTTAACCATGTGATTCATATGTGATATTTACTAATCTAAGTTTCTACTAGTCCTAATGCTTTCAAGATCTGAAATATAAATATAACACAAACATATGCAAAATGAGAACACAAACACTGAATTTCTCTTATACCAGCTTAGAAAAAAAAGAATAAGCTACTTCATAAAACCTTAGAAGTCTTTTACGACAAAGGTGCAACATGAAACTTCCTTCGTTTTCAATCTTCAATCTAGTCTCTTCCAAGATCACAGATTCAAAGGTCACAAGTTCAATGTATATAAAGCGTGCTGTAAAAAAGATATCAGAAAATTCTCTTTCAAGTGCCAAGTCACTGTTTAGTGGAACAATCTTTCAAAGGTAATAGTTGAGATACCAAGCCTGTACACATTCAAAAACTGATGAGCTGTGGTAGTGAAAAGGGATTATCTATGATCCTGATATAGATCTTTATGCAATACCATCTGATCGATATCACTAAGGCCTTATCCCAGTGGTCTCTTTCTTTCTGTATTAACGAAATGTAAATAATATATATAATCAATAATTGTGTCATCCACAGACAGCTGTTTCGTTGTATTACAACTCTTCAGTGTGGCTATAGACTAACTATTATCCCATCCAGTACCACGAAGTAGGATCGAAACATTCGCATCAGACCCAGATGCTGACATTTTACCCCTGCCGTATGCAGAACTGGACGGTCAGTAAGACTGAATTTGAGAAATATATTTACTTACACTCAATTCCCCATCCATCAGAGTGCTCCATTCTAGAGTTGGAAGAGCATATACATACATACAGGTCTGGATAGTCACTCTATGGAAACCGTCACGTGACCAATGTCTTTTGGCAGCATGCTGTGCTGTGGGTGATCAACCTAAAAATTGGAAAAAGGATTGATCAGTGAATGAGTTACTTCTCTTGCCCTTTCTTGGGTGGTGATCACTAAAAAAAAAAGTTGGAATTTTTAGAGAACAAGCGTGAATACTGCCTGGTACAAACTAAGAGACCCATTTAGGATAAACTTACATTGTAAATTGAACCACCCACTATAAACCTATTTTTGGGATGGATTTCCAAGAAAACTTATTTTTTTCCATACATGATAAATAGTAAATTTTTAGCCCTCTAGCTCCATTGGTATGGCCTGAATGCATGACAGATAGATAGCCAGGCAGAACCACTTTGAAACTGAAGAAACCTCTGTTGATATTTCTGCTTGACCATTTCTAATAAATAAGCTGTGAAAATAATTGTGTGAATATATGTCTGTACCTCGCATGAATGAATCACCATAGCCCGCATGTGTATCAGAAATAAATATCTTGAAAAAAGATCTTATATCTAAAATTATCTGTAAAACAAATACCAGCATGAGATTTTGGCATTGTTGGTCCTACAGACCAAAATAGGTTTGTTTTTGTTTTGTTTTTTTATCATTTTTTTTTTTTTTCAAATGGTTAGGTGGTGGTGTACTGATGCAAATTTCCATGCTTGTAGCTTCATAAATGCGACCAGGAGTGACTGGAGACACTGATGAGCAAAAAGAAAAGACTCTGCTGCCCATTTAGCTGGTTGGTCTGGTGGGCCATTTGTGGGGCTATAGTGATTTGATAAAAAAATATTGTCCTAAATATTGAACAAGAAAAATTTCATGAATCCTTCTACTCGTAATTATTTTTGTTATTTGAATTTTTTTCTCTATCTACCTTTCCAGACTTGAAGAAGACCATAGCGGTACTCTTGGAAAATATGTTGAATCGTCTTGATCGGATTGAGGGCCTCTTGGATTTTCTCATACCAAACCAGACATTAGCCAACAAAGATCTTTTGGATTCTTCACTAAAACAAAAGCTTTTAACAATTAACAATACTCCATCGAAATCCTTGGCAGCCAAAGGTTAGTTTGTTTTATTCTGTTTTATTTGATGCTCAAACTTAGTACTAGTTAATAATGACAATATTATTTATGGATGGATCGTTACCCCTATCTAGGATCTGAGTGTGTGTACACTGCTATAGGAAAAAATATCTTAACTTCTGGTCCTTCCTTTGGTAAGAAAAAAAGTCAATGAAAAATATTTAATAATTCCTTTTTTTTTTTTTTTTTAACTACAACATTTGTGTCCATCATCTTGTTTCTTGGGTGAAGTATTTGTTTTTAAAAAATCTTTTCCATTAATATTCTCTCCAAAAGGTGTTGTCTCTATATGGTAATGTAATGTGTTTATGTTATAAAAATCGTAAGATATCCATTTTATCCTGAAGGGTAAGTGGTAACATTTTTCGGTCTCACGAAATTATGGATCCGTACCCAGAAAGTCTCGCTTTCAGTCTCCCTTAAGAGCAGATCTATGAATTGGTATAATAGCAATTAAGATTAAGAGAATGCAATTAGTGTTACCTAATCAATCTTTGAATGTCACCTGATGAATTATTTAAGGATTATCACCAATACATTTTTTTAATCAAACTTTCTAGAAAAGTTGAGTTAAATATTGATTTTATGTTGTAAATGATTGTTTGAACATTTTTAGGCAGTGGCATGCTTCACGGCTAGGGTAGTTGTATGTCATCTATTAGTGGTTAGTGTTCAGACCCATCTAGGAATCAGGATTTCAAATGCTGATTTTCAAGCCAGGCAACCGGGCAGGCTCTTCCTAATTTGAAGATTGGTACAACACAATCTTCCTACCTCTCTTCCCCTTAGTACAGTACCAGGCCAAATAGAGGGAAAGAAGTTTAGTTTATAGTGATGGTCTGAGATATAACCAGCTGCCTGAGAACTTCAGGCCACAAGAGATCCCCCAAAAGGTGATGGGACGCCCCCAAATCAAATTCTGTTTAAAGGCTTGGGTCTGTTCAGTTAGCTTAGTCCAGCACAAGGCCTAATGAAGGTAGGTTTAGTAAGCGTCCAAATGAAGCTAGGTTTAGTAAGCGTTCAAATGAAGCTAGGTTTAGTAAGCGTCCAAATGAAGCTAGGTTTAATAAGCGTCCAAATGAAGCTAGGTTTAGTTAGCGTCCAAATGAAGCTAGGTTTAGTAAGCGTCCAAATGAAGCTAGGTTTAGTAAGCGTCCAAATGAATCTAGGTTTAGTAAGCGTCCAAATGAAGCTAGGTTCAGTAAGCGTCCAAATGAAGCTAGGTTTAGTAAGCGTTCAAATGAAGCTAGGTTTAGTAAGCGTCCAAATGAAGCTAGGTTTAGTAAGCGTCCAAATGAAGCTAGGTTTAGTAAGAGTCCAAATGAATCTAGGTTCAGTAAGCGTCCAAATGAAGCTAGGTTTAGAAAGCGTTCAAATGAAGCTAGGTTTAGTAAGAGTCCAAATGAAGCTAGGTTTAGTAAGCGTCCAAATGAAGCTAGGTTTAGTAAGCGTCCAAATGAATCTAGGTTCAGTAAACGTCCAAATGAATCTAGGTTCAGTAAGCGTCCAAATGAAGCTAGGTTTAGTAAGCGTCCAAATGAAGCTAGGTTTAGTAAGCGTCCAAATGAAGCTAAGCTTTATAAATAACCTGAACTTTTTCAAGTGAAGTATTATCAAGAACTGGATTGAGATTTTTCCTCTTTCAGGACAGATGCACTCTTCTTGGAATGTTTTTCTAAGTAGTATTTTGGTCCCTAATCTCGATTTTCTTGATAAGCTGTATTAAGTGGCTTTTGCAATGCAACTGTATCTAAGTCAATAAACATTAATTATAACAAGTGTAGATGTGAATAGAACAGCCATTCTCAACCAGGGACACATGTCCCACATTTGAAGGGGGCGGTAGATTAAAATAAAATGAAATTCTGTCTAGCTTTTCATGTTGTTTTGATAGAGGGTCCTGGGAATCAAGAAGAGCTGTTATGGGGCCAAAATCAGTGAAAGGGTTTAGAATGGCTAGACGAGAGAATATCATAGTCACTGTACACCAAATGAGTAAGTGCATTATTGTGTCTAGTCACAAATTTTAGTCCCTGTGTCGTCCTGTGCTAGGATGTAAACAGGTTTAAAATTCAACAAGAACAATCATTTATCTCCGGCTTGTGCATTGGCACAAAAATCTGTCACCAGTGAGTGTAAAAACAAAGACAAAAAAAAACCCAGGAGGATTCTATCTGTTTGTCCCCCACCATGCTAAATAATTATAACTATTACAGCTCACCATATTTTCGTTTGCTATATAAATGTAAATCTTTAAAAATTAAGGACATTTTAGCAATTCCACTGTTATTATCTTATCAAGATGATAACCTTGGTTTAAGGTTAGTCAATCAGTCAGTGCAAAGGTTTGCCTTTGCTGGGAGTTTTTGATTTTTTTTTTCTTTTTACTTTTATTTAGCGAACAAAAAATAGTGTGAGATGTATAAAAT
Source organism: Thysanoteuthis rhombus (assembly GCA_963457665.1). Classification (NCBI taxonomy): domain Eukaryota; kingdom Metazoa; phylum Mollusca; class Cephalopoda; order Oegopsida; family Thysanoteuthidae; genus Thysanoteuthis; species Thysanoteuthis major. Next base: position 13,724,951 of record OY735229.1, on the reverse strand, counting down.
ATAATTATTTAGTGTGGTAGGGACAATTGAAAAAGACCCATTTTTATGAAAGCCTCATGTTGGGGACATGAAAACAAAGAGATATCAGGATGATCTGCCTATCTTAAAAATCTATTCCTTTCATTTCATTCACCTACAATAACCATCACTTCTATAATAATTTTACGACTTTTTTATTTTTTATTAGACTGTGTATTAGCCTCTTAAAGAGCCCATTGTGTATCATACATTTATAGCTTCCCAGCTGTTGCTTAAACTCAAAATAACAAAAATCTATAGATCTGTAAAAAAATAACTGATTTTATCGTCTATTGTTTCCATCTTCAATGACTGCTTTTTTCTACATTTTTAATTGTACTTTTTTTTTTTCTACTTCAAGATATTTTGATGGGAAAAGTTGAAATTTGTGTTTTGACCAAAAATGACAAAATCACACATCCATTTTGTGTGGGTAAACTCCAGGTAAGACTTAACAATGTTTGCTGTTAACTTTTAATACATGGTTTTTAAAAATTGTTTTTCTTCTTACTTCAATCAATAATTATTATTCTACATATTCCAAGATGTTATAAATAGCCTAGAAAAGCATAAAGCTCATTCTCTACTAGAATAAGTTTACATCTTTACCTATGTGCTTTCGAAATGTACAGATGATTCATGCATCCAGTTTGGAATAAGGTTACTACGATTTGAACATCTGAACGCTAACAATAGTTTTGAATTCATATCTGTTTGTGACATTCATCATTCATCATCATCATCAGTCTTTTAATGTCCGTCGTTGGACATAGACCTTCCCCAGGATTCGCCATACTTCTCGGTTGTGGGCGTTGTGGAGCCAGTACTTTCTGAATTTGTCTAGCTCGTCTCTCCATCTAATATTCTGCCGGCCTCGGTTTTTTATGTGATCTCTGGGGATCCATGTTGTGAGTCCTGATGTCCATCGGTTGTCTTTCATCCTTGCAACATGGCCTGCACATTGCCATTTGAGTTTTTTAATGGTTTCTATGATGTCACAAAGACCTGTTTTCTTCCTTATATACTGTGCTGTCTTGTGATCTCTCCATGTAAGGTTGAGCATGATTCTCTCATGCACTCGTTACATACTTCTCAGCTTGCAGGTCTGTCTCTTGGTTAGGTTCCATGTTTCAGCTCCATAAGTGACTATCAGGAGAATGCATTGGTTGTATACTGTTCTTTTTAGGATTATTGGGATCATCTGTTTTTTGAAAGTTGAGCATATTCTGCCAAAGGCTTGCCATCCCAAAGTGATTCTTTGCTTGATTTCCTCCTCTTTTGAGGGTCTCATGGAGATTCGTTGTCCTAGGTAGATGTAGTGGTCTACCTTGCCGAGTTTTGCATATTCTATCTTGACAGTTATGTTCTTATTCTCAACATGATTATTGCACATGATTTTCGCTATTGGTATTCAAAAAAGTGGCTGGATACTTTCTGGATGGACATTGTACTGTCAACATGATGAGTTGCAACAACACAAAAAATTCACATCTCAAACGGCTGTGGATTTTTTTTTTTCCCAAGGAATTGAATTTGTGATTGGATCTGTGATAAGATTAATGATAAGGATGTGAAAATAAAAACAGTTTTCCTTCCTGCTGTTTTGATTTTTATGCTTCAATATTGGAGTTCATTCGTCTTTTCAGAATGGGTGATAGCTAAAGATAGAACATAGATTGGAATTACACACCTGCTTTTAATAGTGAACATTTTTATTATAATTTTGAATTGTACCTGAACTCAATGTACTTGATATATATATATATATATATATATATATCATCTCATCATCATCATCAGTCTTTTAACGTCCGTCGTTGGACATAGACTTTCCCCAGGATTTGCCACACTTCCCTATCATGGGCGTCACGGAGCCAGTACTTCCTGAACTTGTCTAGCTCGTCTCTTCATCTAACATTTTGCCGGCCTCAGTTGCGCATGTGGTCTCGGGGGATCCATGTTGTGAGTCGCGATGTCTATCGATTGTCTGCCATTCTTGCAACATGGCCAGCCCACCGCCATTTGAGATTTTTAATGGATTCTATGATGTCCCTAACTCTTGTCTTTTCTCGGATGTACTGTGCTATCTTATGGTCTCTCCATGTGAGGCCCAGCATTATTCTTTTATGTGCACATTGCATGGTTCTCAATTTACGTGTCTGTCTCTTGGTTAGGTTCCATGTTTCCGCTCCATAAGTGACTATTGGGAGGATGCATTGGTTATACACCCTTCTCTTTTGGATCAATGGGATCTTATCATTTTTGAAGGTTGAGCTAGCTCTGCCAAAGGTTTGCCATCCTAGTGTGATTCTTTGCTTGATTTCTTCTTCTTTTGAGGGTCTATATATATATGTATATATATTAATGCTATTCCATAGGAATAGAGCACTCTGGTGGATGGGGGATTTAAACAAAAATAGAACATATCCCTTAAATTCAGGCTTACTGATCATCCAGTTCCGTGGCTCAGCGGTAAGATACCAGCCTCTGGGTCTGAAGCAAAGGTTTCAATCATGCCTTGTGGTACTGGATGGGATAACAGATTGTCTATAGCCACACGGAAGAGAAACAGCGGTCTGTGGACGACACAATAATATATATATGAATGTTGTTATTAAGAAATGGATGACAGACAGATTTAATTATGAAAGCAATACATTACTTTGAAACTCTACTTGAAATGACTTCCTGTAATTACATGATGAATGTATCATTTGTCTTAGACAGCATAAATAGAAGAAACAATTGAAAAAATAGGCTTTATAAATTATAATTATACATTATGTATAATTATATATATATAATGTATAATTAATCTATGATTGTGTCATCCACAAACAGCTGTTTCATCATGTTACAACTCTTCAGTGTGGCTCTAGACTTGATATCTGTTCCAGGCGGATTGAAACCTTCGCTCCAGACCCTGAGTCCGGTAATTTACTCCTGCCCTATGTAGAACTGGACAGTCGATAGGACCAAATTGAGTGATATGTTTTCACACATAGATCACCGTCTACTAGAGTGCTCAATTCAAGTGTTAGATTACATGAGTGTTGCATGGTTGCTTTTTGCAAACAGGTGCCCTACCTAAGAGTACTCAGCCCTAAAGGGGTGGAGCGTTAATAATAATAATAATTAATAATTGCATCATTCACAGACAGCTGTTTCATCATATTACAACTCCTCAATGTGGTTATAGACTCGATATTCACTCCAGTGCTGCCAGGCTATATATACATATATATATATATATATATAATATATATATATGTATATACACACACAGTATATGTGGTACAAATCAGGCTAGCAGTATAACATGATATAATAATATATCAATAATATAAAGCCACTTCTGAAATGTATTGGATTTATTTCATAGAGTGCTCGATACATTCAACATTTTACTCATGGAGTTAAGTTGTTTTAGAGTAGAGCTAGAAAGGCCCAGAGAGGGCCGAAATATGAGCTAGTTTGTGTATCAAATCCACAACCTCCTATTTATATATATATATATCTCTTTCTCTCTCTCTCTCTCTCTCTCTCTCTCTCTCTCTCTCTCTCTCTCTCTCTCTATATATATATATATATATATATATATATATATATATATATATATATATAATGTATATATGTATATTTTTTTTTTTTTTTTTTTTTTTTTTTCAACCTAAATTCTCAACTTGTTTATTCTTGGTCAATTTGTCTCTTTCGATGCAATAGTCATGTATTGAAAAACCAGCCAGCGATAGTGTAGCCGCTTCAACACAATGATGTTTGCTTCCTGCTGTAGCCCCATTTTTTTTTATAGTTTATTCTATTGACGTTGTCTGAACTGAGTGATATATTAACCGTGTTAAGACGGGAGATCATTTCAGATACGTTTGAATCCGGGTTGAAAACAATTATTTGGTCTTAGCATTAACGGTGTCTGTTTACGTCAATGGTAAAAGCATCACTACGTTAAAGCAACTACCCTATCACTGGCAAGTTCGATTCCTGCAGCAGCCCTATTTGCTCTAATTGCTTATTCTATTCACATTGTCTAAATTGAATGATAAGCTTTTATATGATATGACATAATTTATGATTCATTTATGAATATATATATAGTGTGTGTGTGCAAATGAATATATATATATATATATATATATATATATTTAGTGTGTGTGTGTGTATGTATATATACATATATATATATATTTAGTGTGTGTGTGTATGTATATATATATATATATTGTGTGTGTGTATATATATATATATGGTGTCTGTGTGTACATACACTATATATATATACATATATAGTGTATGTGTATATATATTTACAGTGTGTATGTGTATATGTATATAGTGTGTATATAAATATATATAAATAGTGTGTATGCGTATATGTATATAGTGTGTATATAAATATATATATATAGTGTGTATGCGTATATGTATAAAGTGTTTATATAAATATATATATATAGTGTGTGTGTATATGTATATAGTGTGTATATAAATATATATATATATAGTGTGTATGTGTATATGTATATAGTGTGTATATAAATATATATATATAGTGTGTATGTGCATATGTATATAGTGTGTATATAAATATATATATAGTGTGTGTGTGCATATGTATATAGTGTGTATATAAATACATATATATATTGTGTGTGTGTATATGTATATAGTGTGTATATAAATATATATATATATATAGTGTGTGTGTATATATATAAAGTGTGTATATATATATATATATATATATATATATATATATATATATAGTGTGTGTGTATATATATATATATGTATATAGTGTATATATATATGTATATAGTGTATATATATATGTATATAGTGTATATATATATGAATATAGTGTATATATATATGTATATAGTGTATATATATATGAATATAGTGTATATATATATGTATATAGCATGTATATATGTATGTATATAGCATGTATATATGTATGTATATAGCATGTATATATATATGTATATAGCATGTATATATATATGTATATAGCGTGTGTATGTATATATGTATATAGCCTGTATATATATATATCTATATAGCCTGTATATGTATATATGTATATAGCGTTTATATGTATATATGTATATAGCGTGTATATATATATAATGTATATAGCGTGTATATATATATATATGTATATAGCGTGTATATATATATATATGTATATAGCGTGTATATATATATATATGTATATAGCGTGTATATATATACATGTATATAGCGTGTATATATATATATATGTATATAGCGTGTATATATATATATATGTATATAGCGTGTATATATATATATATGTATATAGCGTGTATATATATATATATGTATATAGCGTGTATATATATATATATATGTATATAGCGTGTATATATATATATATGTATATAGCGTGTATATATATATATGTATATAGCGTGTATATATATATATGTATATAGCGTGTATATATATATATGTATATAGCGTGTATATATATATATGTATATAGCGTGTATATATATATATGTATATAGCGTGTATATATATATAATGTGTGTATATATATATATATGTATATAGTGTGTATATATATATAATGTATGTGTATATATATATAGTGTGTATATATATATATAGTGTGTATATATATATAATGTATGTGTATATATATATAATGTATGTGTATATATATATAATGTGTGTATATATATATATAATGTGTGTGTATATATATGATGTGTGTGTATATATATATAATGTGTGTATACATATATAATGTATGTGTATATATATATGATGTGTGTATATATATATATATAATGTATGTGTATATATATATAAAGTGCGTATATATGTATATAATGTGTGTATGTATGTATATAATGTGTGTATGTATGTATATAATGGGTGTGTATATATGTATATCGTGTCTATATATATGTATATAGTCTATATATATATATATGTATATAGTGTCTATATATATGTATATATTGTGTATGTGTATATATATATATTGTGTATGTGTATATATATATATTGTGTATGTGTATATATATATATTGTGTGTGTGTGTATATATATATATTGTGTGTGTGTATATATATATATATCGTGTGTGTGTATATATATATATATCGTGTGTGTGTATATATATATATATATCGTGTATGTGTATATATATATATCGTGTATGTGTATATATATATATCGTGTATGTGTATATATATATATCGTGTATGTGTATATATATATATATCGTGTATGTGTATATATATATATATATATCGTGTATGTGTATATATATATATATTGTGCATGTGTATATATATATATATCGTGCATGTGCATATATATATATATATCGTGCATGTGTATATATATATATATCGTGCATGTGTATATATATATATCGTGTACGTGTATATATATACATAGTGTATGTGTATATATATACATAGTGTATGTGTATATATACATAGTGTATGTATATATATATACATAGTGTATGTATATATATGTACATAGTGTATGTATATATATGTACATAGTGTATGTATATATATGTACATAGTGTATGTATATATATGTACATAGTGTATGTATATATATGTACATAGTGTATGTATATATATGTACATAGTGTATGTATATATATATACATAGTGTGTGTGTATATATATACATAGTGTGTGTGTATATATATACATAGTGTGTGTGTATATATATACATAGTGTGTGTGTATATATATACATAGTGTTTGTGTATATATATACATAGTGTTTGTGTATATACATATATAGTGCGTGTGTGTGTATATATATATAGTGTATATATAAATATATTTATATATAGTGTGTGTATATATGTATATATATAGTGTGTGTGTATACATATATATATAGTGTGTGTGTATACATATATATATGTATAGTGTGTATATATATATATATGTATAGTGTGTATATATATATATAGTGTGTTAGTATATATATATATATAAATATATATATATCGTGTGTTTGTATATATATATATATATATATATATATATATATTTATATATATATATATATATATATATATAGTTTGTGTGTATATATATATATATAGTTTGTGTATATATATATATATATATATATAGTTTGTGTATATATATATATATATATAGTTTGTGTATATATATATATATATATAGTTTGTGTATATATATATATATATATAGTTTGTGTATATATATATATATATAGTTTGTGTATATATATATATATATATAGTTTGTGTATATATATATATATATATAGTTTGTGTATATACATATATATATAGTTTGTGTATATATATATATATATATATATAGTTTGTGTATATATATATATATATATATATATAGTTTGTGTATATATATGTGTATATATATATATATATAGTTTGTGTATATATATATATATATATAGTTTGTGTATATATATATATATAGTTTGTGTATATATATATATATATATAGTTTGTGTATATATATATATATAGTTTGTGTATGTATATATATATATATAGTTTGTGTATATATATATATATATATAGTTTGTGTATATATATATATATATATAGTTTGTGTATATATATATATATATATAGTTTGTGTATATATATATATATATATAGTTTGTGTATATATATATATACATAGTTTGTGTATATATATATATACATAGTTTGTGTATATATATATATATAGTTTGTGTATATATATATATATAGTTTGTGTATATATATATATATATATATATATATATATATATATGTATATATACACACACTATATATATATTATATATATATAAACTATATATATATATATACACTATATATATATATAGTGTGTGTGTATATATATTGTGTGCATATATGTGTGTGTGTGTATATATATGTATAGGCATAGATATATTTTTTCATTCATATATAATATTCATATATATATATATATATGCATATACGTATATGAATATATTTTTGATGTATAATTTTTTTTATGAATGATTCAAATAACTGCCTCAAAAAATCAGCCAATAAAATGTCTCAAAAATTTACAAGTGAAATTTAATGGAATTCATTTGGTATAGCCATCATTAATTTTTTTTTGTTTATTGTTTATGTTGAATCTCCAATCATGGACCACTTATAACTGAACTGCTTTTGAACTTTTCAATGAGGAGGATAAAAAAAATTTAATTTTTGTGAATCGAATCAAAGAAAAATGAAAGAAATCATCAAAAAGTGCAACCTTATTTTTCAAAAAGATTACGTCCCTTGAATTCCTTTTCGAATTTGCCAGTATGAATTGAAGAGTTCATTTCAGTTACTTTCATTGCAACAACTATGACCATCAGTCCACATCAGTGAGTAATTCTCTTGGCTAGACTTTTGTTCATATCCCTTCACTTGTGGGAATCCTGCCTCAGTTCAAGTCCCACCCAGAGCTTATTCTTGAGTTGCAATCTTCATTCACTCATTAATGGTCTGAGTAATTGCAATGAAAAGTTACTAAAATTTGGATGAAAGAAATATCAGTTGAAAATTAGAAAGCACTCAGTGAAGGCATGCCTTTGTCGACGCCATTGTCAGGGAAAGTAATTGTGCAATTATCCATTCCAAAAATTAACTACTTTTACCATAATCAATAGCACATCCTTCAGCAAAATTTCATTGAAATCCAGCAAGAACTTCAGGAGATATCATGTGGACAGACAGAAATATGGTCATGACCAAAATGCATATACCTCTCCTAAATTTGTTGGCTGAGGTATTAAGATAAAAGAAATAAGCCGTGTATTAATAATGATTGAAAATGCTTTATCTAATGAAAAATAGATCAGAGATGGGGTGTTAGTATGTAACCTGATTTGAGCATGGTATTAGAAAATAATGTAAAAGCTAAATATTTTTGTATCTAATTTTTTTTTTTTTTTTTTTCTCTTCAGTGGATGCGTAAAATGTGGACAACTCATTCTTGCTACAAACTGTACGGGGTTGACGGTACTGAATGCTCTTTTCTGATGTACCTAAGTGAGGTAAGTCATTTTAAAGTAGAGACTATACTCGAGTCACAGAGTATTTGCAGTGTTAGTCAATATTTGAAGATCTTGCTGTTTGCATTGTTGTTTTGTTGATTTGAGGCCATGGAGTTTAGTGAAGCAAGATTTTTCTTTTGTTTTTAAGTAAACACAAGAACATTACTGACTGTTTTATTGTGTATAATTCTTTTCTCTTCATGTTCTTAGTGTTCAAGTGTTTTTTGAAGGATCTCTAAAAATCACTAAATGTCCATAAATAACATGTCTGTTGTTTCTATTGTCTTTAAATCGGTTTGAGAGAGATTTCTTGTACAAACAATGAAAATCCACAGTCTGAATGAGATCAAATCTGGTAATTATTCTTAGATGCATTCCTTTCTCGGTCGGTTTGTCAGTCGGTCCCTAATATGTTAAAAATTGATTTGGTCCAGACCTACAGGTGAACCATTGTCATCTTCCTCTTCCTCCAACCATAACTAATAATGCTGCTACTGTTACTATGTTTTTTAGAACCCTCTTTAATTCAGAAATCTTTCATATTACATAGATATGGATTTAAAGATGGTGGACACATTATTGAATTCATGGTTCTTGTTTTCCCTGTAAACTCCTTGGGAGTATAGGGGCCGCATTATAGTTTTACTAGCAAGTAGGTTCTATGGGTTGGAGTTGCTAGCCCTATGCCCAAGATGTACTGCCTTACAGAGGTCAAGGGCTCCAACTTCCCTGCTATCAACCAATAGCTGGAGGGAGAAGTGGATTCATGCTCATCCCAAGGACATCAGTGCCAAGTGAACATTAGCAGCTATGACTGAAATTTGAATTCGTTTTACTGTACCGGTAACCATTAGGCCACTCTGCACCTTCAAAATCTAGAAATAAGGCAATTGTAATTTGATTGATTTTGGAACATCTATTTGACAAGACGTTCCTAAATAAATTTTGTTGAGTGGCACGTTTGATAAATGAGTGAGTAGAAAATACTAAAAATATCTATGCCTCACTCAAGTGAATCACCTTTGTCTGGGCGTGTACCAGAACTGATCATCATTATCATCATCATTATCATCAGTCTTTTAACGTCCGTCGTTGGACATAGACCTTTGAAAGATTTCACGAATATCATAGTCTACTAAACTGAAAATATTCGTCAATTTAATCATTATCTAAAAGTTGGAATGCTTGCTAATTAACCATCTCACATTATTTTTTTTTTTTTTTTGAAGTGAGCTCATTCTCTACTAGAATAAGTTTACATCTTTACCTATGTGCTTCCGAAATGTACAGATGATTCATGCATCCAGTTTGGAATAAGGTTACTACAATTTGAACATCTGAACGCTAACAATAGTTTTGAATTCATATCTGTTTGTGACATTCATCATTCATCATCATCAGTCTTTTAATGTCCGTCGTTGGACATAGACCTTCCCCAGGATTTGCCTCACTTTTTTTTCATGGGCGTCACGGAGCCAGTACTTTCTGAATTTGTCTAGCTTGTCTCTTCATCTAATATTCTGCCAGCCTCGGTTGCGCAAGTAATCTCGGGGGATCCAAGTTGTGAGTCGCGATGTTCATCGGTTGTCTGCCATTGTTGCAACATGGCCAGCCCACCGCCATTTGAGATTCTTAATGGATTCTATGATGTCCGTGACTCTTGTCTTTTCCCGGATGTACTGTGCTGTCTTGTGGTCTCTCCATGTGAGGCCTAGCATGATTCTTAAATGTGCACGTTGCATAGTTCTCAATTTGCAGATCTGATCTAAAAAGAATAGATCTTTTACTTAAAATAATCTTTAAAAATATCAGCATAAGATTTGGACATTGTTGCCCCAAAATGACCATAAAGAACCCAAAAAGTAATTTTTTGAAGGAAAAAAAAACCCAAAGAAATTTAAATGCTGCTCGGTAGTGTGCTCATGCAAATTTTTAAGGTTGTTACTCAAAAAATATGATCAGGAGTGCCACACACACACACACACACACACACACACACACACACACACACTCACACATACTCAGAGACATGTAGATAGACAATGACCCTCAAAGAGAGAAGAATCTGTGGCCCACTTTGCTTGTTTGATCAGGCTATTTGTGGAGTTACTGTGATTCAATATTGATCGTGTTTGAAATGGGGAAGTTAACCCTTTGATCACAGAAACTCCATAAACCTGATCAGCTGCTTTACAAATATTGATACATTCTAACACCTCAGGAATTGTGACCCACTGACTCTAATCTGACCATGGGACTTGGATCAGTTATAGCACACATCATATTTGCTATTTATCTGTCTGCCCGTGTGAGCTTTTGTGTTCCTGGAATCATAGGCCTCTGTCCATAAACAAACACAGTACACATTGTATAGCTCCTGGGTGTTAGTGTGAGGGACTCATACATATTAGAGGGTCAGTGTCCAAAGGGTTGAGTCTTGGTCAAGACAAAATAAATATGCTTTGGGGGGGGGGGGGTAATTTTGTTTTTTGATGGATGTATGCAACTTATAACTATTGTGAAATAGAGTCGCAAAATAACTGGGACTGATTTCTTTACATCAGGCGTGGGCAACCTTTTTGGTCTAGCTAGCCACAGGAGAAATTTTTCACCTTTATTCAGGTCACACATTCACTTCAAAAATGTTAAATTAAAAATATATGATATTTTCAACTCGTTAAAATTACAGCAATTATATATCATTTGAATAAATAATGAAATATTACAGCTATTGTGATTTTATAACATAAATCATAAAATTGAATTTCTTGGAAAAATTATTGATTTTAGATAAATGCCATAATGGTTCTCCATGTGTGTTTTATATTTAGATATAATCCTTGCTTTTTAGTTTCCTGGATGTCTGTTTGTTTTACTAATCCTTGAATATATACTTTCATTTCCAGGTTGAATCTTGGTGCCCGAGTAAAGCTTGGCGAGGTTCATCTAGTACAAAGAAACACCTGACTGTCACAACAGTTTATGTAAGTAAATTCCTATGAGGTCTGTCAGGAAAATATCTGGCCATATGATATTAATGACAAAATAGTCTGCCGAGGACACTCCCTTGGTACCTCACACTCTTATCCCAGCATCACTTCCACTTTTCAAATCAGTGTGCAAAGTCCCCTTTTGGGATCGCCATCAGCTGCCTTGTTTCACTCTCTTTAATCTCGGCCATAGTCTGGAATCTCTTTGGAAAAATCAAGAAATCACTGGAAGCATTTTGATGGGAAAAAAATATTCATTCTTGCATGTTTTCGTGTGGTTCAGAGGAATATGACTTTTATTTCCTCAAAAAAATTTTCATTTTTAAGAAAAATGAACTTCTGAGTTTGTAGTTGGGGTGGGGAGCTGAACTGAACCCTTACTTTGTGTGTGTGAGATTCGCTAAACTAACTCCTCACCTTTTATTTAACCGTATATATTAGACATCTCAATACCAATATCTTTATTCAACATTTTATTTTAGGATAAACACTAATTTACTGTTTATGTCTGGCATGCATAAAAACATTACCTTAAATAGATTTGGATAAATGGTTACTTCCCTAGCAGCCCTACATACCAAAGGCCTCATGCACGATTCCTGGTATGAGTGAAGAGTGTGGGAAACTCTTCATTCGGACAAAAAATTTTGTGCACCCAGCAACTCATTGAGTACACTCTAAGCTGTGTGATTAAGGTGGGGGTATTCCTTTGGTGATCTTGTATCCTTCATAGGGGGTGGTCATTAAAACTTGTAGGAATGAAGTCCCGGTCTCGACTAGACTGGAAACTTGCAAGGATCATAAAGCTGACGCATGCAATAGAAACTAGGGCTTCATCACCAGCCATCATACCCCTTTCGGGGTTGTCTCTTAAGAGACGTGACACTCTACCTTTAGAGGATCTAGCAGCCATAAATTTCGAATTGTACTTGTTCATCGTGAAACTTGTATTTGTTTTCTGCTGCAGTGTCACACTTCGGATAAGCACAATCAAATAATATAGTTATTTTATTCAATGAAGTAGAAAAAGGTGAATAGATATTACAATGATTATTTACTTCTAAATTAAGCATATATCACACTTGGGATAAGCACAATTAAATAATATAGTTATTTTATTCAATGAAGTAGAAAAAAGGGAATAGATAATACAATGATTGTTTACTTCTAAATTAAGCATATATCACACTTTGGATAAGCACAATCAAATAATATAGTTATTTCATTCAATGAAGTAGAAAAAAGGTGAATAGATATTACAATGATTATTTACTTCTAAGTTAAGCATATATCGGGGTAAAAGAAAAGGATGATACTAACAAAGAGGTGGAACCAGTTTTAAACTAAGGGTTAGTGTTATCAAATTGAGCAAGACATCAAGCAGGCTGCCTAAATGCAAAAATATGGAGCATTCCCCAAAGGTTAAAGTAAAATATCAAATGTTATTTAGTCAAAAAAAAAAAAAGATTCTATTCTTTTTCGGTCAGTAAAAATTCTGGTGCCTCAAATGTCAAATGCCATCAAGATGAAGACCGCTACTCGTTTTATAAAAAAAACTGTAATGGAGAAATAATCAGGTGCAGGTTTCGATAAAATACCAGAAATTACTGCATTTATTTGTGTATGATACAAGAAAATCTAATATGAAAAGCCGGGGTCAAAATGGAGTGATAGCATTATACATGAATATAGAAAAAAAAATGATAACATATATACATATATTACGGATTTTTAGCCATAAAAAGTAGGGGTTACATTATATTTGAGATCACATTGTACTCAAGTCAGGTTAGATGATGTTTGACAATGATATTTGCAGCATACTGAATCATTGGTAAGAAATATTATTTGTAAGAGGAGATAACTCTTACTAATATAGTTTTATTTTCTATTTTTGATAGGCCAATATTTCCAACAGTATTGATCACTTGATGAATTTGTTGGTAGACCCGAATGAAAGGCAGGGATATGCTTTTATGCGCATGAGGATTCGTCGAATGTGGCCCAAATGGATAGAAGCAGTCAATAGTCTTGTCAGGAAACAAAATATGGACAAACGGCCCAAGAAACGAGTAAGTTGTTTTTTTTGTTAGTTTTTACAACATAATTTTCTTTAAAAGATGCCGACTTCCCCATTTGACTAATCTTTTTTTTTATTACCTGACCTAGTTCCAATTTTCCACAATTAAGTTCAAGTCTGAAAGTACTTGGGCCTATATGTATACATCTATATGAATGTACTTTAATTAATGTTCAACTCTATCACAACTTCTGGGTCATGTCTATCCCAAGGCTTCGATTACTGCTCAGATATATGTCGTATCCTAGAGTTCTCTTTTCAGTGTCCAATGGGACATTTTGATTTAGGAATTGAACACCTTAACTATAATAAGTCACTATAGAAATCTAACCAATTGGATACGCATAATTTTCTGTGAAATATTTTCCTTATAATCATTATTTATTATTTTTAAGGTTCTGATACATTTGGGTCTACTTACCAAGCAGACAGGTTGGAAATTTGCTGAAATGCAATTCAAAGGTGAGAATTTTAACATGAAATTCAAAGACAAATTAAGATGAAAAAAGATCTAATATTCAAACACAATGTTGACTGGATTACCTTTTAAGTGAATTACCAAGTTTAACTATTAGGAGCACTGAAACAAAGCTGTGTGGTGTGGATTGAACCTTGGCCGTCTTAAAATAATAACTTCATCTGTGCTCGACAAGGCCTGGTTGAGAGCACTGGAGAAAAACAAGACAGCTCTGGTTGAGTGTGGATCATGTTTTGGTGTAAAGATGACATCTATGGAAAAAATGTCTGCTTTTCAGTTTTCAGCAAATCAAATGAGAGATTGTGTACCTGTATAACTAGAGAGAGGATGAATTAATTTTTTTTTCAATGTTAGTTTTTAATTTCCATGTTCTTCGATGGATAATTCGACACTTGAAGCATCCAAAAGACACCCTCCAATATGGGGTTGGCTTATGGGCCAGGTGCAAAAACCATGAAATTCAGACTGAAATTTTGTTGTATTGTCTTAACTAAAGGTCACCTTATCTGCTGAAACATACAGTACTTGAGATTGCAAGAAACTGAATGTATTTGTGAGCAAAAACACAATTGTTTATCATCATTTCTTCTGCTTTTATTCAACAGGTGGTCCACTTGGTGAATTGGTTCAGTGGAGTGACTTAATCTCTTGCTTGTATTTGTTGGGTCACAACATCACCATAACAAGTGAATTGGAACAACTTACTGGGTAATCTCCCTTGTATCTTTCATTATCTTGCTTCTGTTCCTGATTAAAAAAATTATTAATTTTTGTTAAAAATGTTCATTATCCACTTGGAAGCAGCTTATGAGATATTTAATGAGAAATTTCTTTGTGTTGGGTTTTTCACTCTGTCTGCAAATCAGATAACCATTCAAGGCAATTCGTAGATGGTGATAACATCTGTAAGAGCAATGATTGTCCTTAGGCAGCTGGAGATATTTCAGTGTGTAAGTTGCTGCACATGGACAAGGTGGGGCTACTGAATAACAAGAATAGGCTCATGTAAAATACATGGTATACATTAACCTATTTGTAATCGTAAACAAACCAAGAAAGTTTCAATTTGTTTGTCTTCAATTCACTGTTGTATTTTACTTGAAGTAAACATGTTTTTCATAGATAGTCAGTTCAAGAATCGAGCATTGTATCAATTGAACATTTCTGCTGATTTTTTAACAAAACAGCTACCAAATCTTTTTGTATGCTAAGTAAAGTTCATGGGGGAAATACATGTCACATACATACGTTTTTCTAGTGGCATAAGAGATTTTGTGATTTGTTGAGAGGATGTTGAAGATGGTGAATGTTGAGGATGCTCATGTATGTCAAGAACTTGTGTGGATGTTCAAAAATTGAACAAATTATTCTACCTGATTGAGAATCCAGCATCAGAATGATAGCAGAAATTGTCTCCATCAATAAAAAGACTGTTAATCATTTGTGCCTCTGTTGGTAGCAAAGCTATTGTTTCTGCAGCTGCTTGAATATGAAATTATATACATGAAATGAGATCCATTGGGAGATGGTTGAGTAGTTATTTGAATTTCAGTAACGAGCTGGACCCAAGAAAATTCCACTGGTATTGACAACCAAAATATGATCATTACTCTAGCGTATACATTTCTGCAATTAAAGTATATAATTTTGTTGAAGTAATTTATCACTTATGGAACATATCTAAATTAAACTAATATAGTTGCTATTACTATTATTGATCGCTTTCGTTATCTGTCCCTATTCTCATGATATATTACTATAGATCTTGAGGCTACAGACTTGTGAGGGAATAGTAATGAAAGAATGAATGACAGTTTTCTGGAAAGTTTGAGTCCATTTAGCTTCCATTCAAGCACAAGCACCCACATCTATTCTTACCCATGTTCATAACATTGCAAGGGTGAGTGGAGAGGGATAGGAGAAAGAATGAAAGATATGGAGAGGATGTATAATAATCAAGAAAGCATAACAGGTGTACATACAAACAAGCAGAATAATAGTATAATGATTTACCAAAATCTTGAATTCTTCTGCCTACTTTCCATTGTAAAGCATTTCCTGAACAGAATCCATTTAAAGAAGTTTCTTTTGATTCACAGTACAAAACATGAGTTAAACTGTCGAATCTTTTTCTATTTTCTAGCATTCTGTCAAAACTGCCGTCTGTGTTATCCCCATGCCAAGCTAGAAAAGATTTACCTGTCGACATGATCTACACAGACTTGGTTGGATTAAGACAATTCAAGAAACATGTGAAAGGTGGATATGGGAAATTCAGGTGAGAAATTTACACAAAATATTAAGCATTCAGGTATTTACATTCCTGCTGATGAGATTTACTCTTTTTTATCTATTAAAGTGATTTTTTTTCTTGAACTAGATTACTTGCTTGTAAGATTATATATTTGAATTTTGTTCGTGAAATATTTGAATATCCCAAAACTTTTTGAACGATACAGAAAGATTAAATCATGTGTTATTTGATATTTGTGTCACTTTATATAGGGAGAAGCTAACACTGAATCGTTTAGAATTTCAAAAGCCAGTTACATCAATGCTTTGGATGAACCTTTAATCTTTTCTTTCTTTCAGTTGTTTGTTGAGAATTGTTGATTCCTTTGGAACTGAACCTGCCTATAATCATCGTGATTTTGCACGACGGAACAAACTCCTGACGACCTGGGGTGGACAGGACCTCCATCCTCAGCAGTTTTTCACTATGTTCCGTAAGTGTGCAATTCATTTAATCTTTTGTTTGGTTGCAAATCTTGAATTTGAAGGAAAAAAGGAAATGATATTTTCCTGGACTTATATATTGTGCATAGGCCTATGAAAATGTTTGAAAGAATATTTGAAAGCTTTTTAGAATTAGGATATCTCAGCATATCCAAATAAAGTACATTTTATTCAATGATAAAAATGTCTGTTGTATGATTTTAATAATTATTCAAACTGGACA
Organism: Thysanoteuthis rhombus; assembly: GCA_963457665.1. NCBI lineage: Eukaryota > Metazoa > Mollusca > Cephalopoda > Oegopsida > Thysanoteuthidae > Thysanoteuthis > Thysanoteuthis major. The sequence continues at coordinate 13,707,336 of OY735229.1, read as the reverse complement.
ATTCTTTGCTAATTTATCCATATTTTCTAGTTTTGTAAGAACCTACATAATTTATTCATTCTTTAAGACTTGGAAATTTTTGGTTTTGAAAAAATGCATAATAAAAAAAATGAGCCTGGACAATTCTTTGCTAATTTATCCATCCATATTTTCTAGTTTTGTAAGAACCTACATAATTTATTCATTCTTTAAGACTTGGAAATAAAAAAAATGAGCCTGGTAAAAAAGAATTAACAAAATGAATTATTCATTACTAGCCAAGTACCCATGAAAAACGACAAGATTATTCTTTAAAGTAATGAACTTATTTAAAACCTGTACATTTACTGGTTGCAGCCTACTGCTCATTTATGTTCTGTATTTCTGTTTCAGAAGTTTTACTCTCTGTTCCGCTTTGGACATTCTCATTAATTTTACAACTTTTTCCTTTTTAGCCCATACACCTGACAATTCCTTTATGGGATTTGTTGTTGAACAACATTTGAAAGATGCTGTGTTACCAAATGCTGTGAAAAAGAACCAAGCAGTTGTCTATGGCAAGAATGAAGCAATGTGGAAGGTGAATACTATTTTGTATATGTGTAAATTTCGGTGAAGTAACCTTTGATTTCATATGTCAGATTTTAAAATCAATTCGAATCACAGAAAACAATTGTTAACTAGTAGAGTTAATATCTGACAACTCCTACTCCCAGTACTGACATTCTCCTCCTACCACCTTTATCACACATTTTAACGTGTACTGTTCTGGACAAAGTAACATTTTGGTCGTGCTCCAACTGTTTATTCTTGACTCAAATATAGTAAAAGCTAAAACAAAACAAGATAAACAAGGATTCACAGAAGATTCACAAAAAATAACAATTTGTGAATGATTAAATTTGATAGAACACCATATTTTTCTCCAATCAAGTACATAAAAAAACAACTCCTGTCAATATAGCAATAGATAGAAGCTTCATTAATTTGTGACTTGTGTTTCTTTCATCTTGAGTTCTATATGCAAAAATTGCGATGGTTGAATATAAGGGGAGGCTACTCTATTAACTGATGAATACAAATTGCTTCCTTCATTGAGAACAATCAATGATAGTAGGAGGCTTTTTGTCACATTAAGATTAAGTTATCTTATCTTGGAATGTGTAAACTTTTCAGGTTATTAATTTATTAGTATGGAAAATATGGATGTTAAACTTTTGAAAAATATCACCAGATCTAAGTGTTTAAAACAGTTCTTGACAGCCCAATATTGAATATGTTTCGCATTGTTAGGTCTAATTCTATATCCCGCTGGCTACAACCATTCTGCCACAAGATATTATCTGGCCCACAGTTACTTGAAATATTCATAAATGATAAATGACCAATTATTTCCCTTCATTTTTTTCCCCCCAACTACCTTGTTAGACAGTTGACATTTGCAGTCAAGTAATTGATTATTTAGTCAGAGCCTTGGCTAATGCTTGACATTTTTACTCGTTATATATCATTTTTCTGTATAAGCACAACATTGTTTCTTACATAATTGTTATATTTCTTTTTTGTTCTGAATCAATTATGGCTGAAAAAGATCTTAATAAAACCTATCTATCAAGTGTGTTATTGGCTAAGTAGAGAGTACAAAATTTCAGACCTTGTGCTTGTTAAAAAATATCAACCTAGGTTTCTTCAGTTTTCAAGTCAGTCTTGTTGGTTATGTATCACATGTACAGGCCACACCAGTGGAGCTAGAAGACTGAAAATGTAAACATTACTCCTTATTAAGCCTAGAAATTTTTTTTTTCTAATTCCCTCTCCTCAAATTGGTTTTTAGTGGGATTTCAATTTGTAGTCCAAGTTTGTGCTAAATTGGTAACATAGTTTGTATCCGCCAGCATTCAAGCTTGTTTTTTGTTTAAATTTAGTTTTTTTTTTAATAGTTACCTCCCAACAAAAGGAAAGATAATTAATTTATTTGTTGATCACCCTTTTTTTCCTATTTTTTAACTGATCACCTGCCAACACTGCTAAATGCCAAAAGACATTAGTCATTGACGGTTTCTGTTGAATGACTAATCAGACCTGGAATCGTTTTCTCTGCCTCAGAAGCCGAATTCTTTTGTCTTGTTTTCAGGGAAAGACAAGGTATTTAAATGTTGTGAATGAATATGCAGAGGTCCATGGCACGGTTTATTTAGAGTCAAATCTAAATCGGAGCCATTTCATTCCTCCCTATGTCAAAAACCATGGCTTATTGAAAGGAGAAGAGCTGCATAGCTTACTTCGGGAATCAAAGGTTAGTAATTTTGACATTTTGAAAAGTAAAATTAATCTGAATTTTAAAAACGTGGAATTTTTTCAATTTTTTTTCTGATCAATCATTTTTTCTTAATTAAAAAATGCAATGTAATACCTGAATACAGGTAATCCCTGCTTTTCGAAAGTTCACTTCCTGTCAACTTTTTACTTTTATGAAAAAGTTAAAATGTCAAGACCACATTCAGCATTTGTTTTGTAGGTCTCTGTTATAGAGGTAGCATGCACCTTCTTCCTCCCTCTCCTACCCCTCAGTCTCCTTTACCTCCCACTACCTGAATCTCTTGCAACTCAGCCTAATATCCCATCATCACTATTTGGGGGTATGAGAATACTCAAAGGTTTTTTCCATATTAATTGATGGTAATTATTTCTTTGCTTTATGCCATTTTGGATTATTTTTCCCCACATGAGATTCTTGGTCGACTCAATCAGGATGAGGACATGCATTATTGTGATGAAGAATGACCCCTTTTCTGTCCACTAAGAATGAATATCTTCTGTCCAAAGCTATTTTTCAAATGCTGTGGTTTTGGGGAGTAAATTTCAGCTGTGACTATTCAGTCATATTTTGAAAATTTGTGATGGATGATTTCCTTGCATATCCCACCAAACACTCAACAGGATCTTCTTTGGATTGAGTTCACTTCTCAGCTGGGGCATAGCTCTATCGTCACAACTGGGTCACTGACAAAGGCACTTTATTATAAGAAAGAGGATCCATTTTTCATCCCCAGTAACAACTCTGTCCAAAAAAGGTGATAGGATAGTGATTGTTGATTTGCTATTGATAGATCATGTGGGACCCATTTTCGAACCTGTGACTTTTCCCTAGCTTCTTCAAATTATGATGAATAGTCATATGGCTAACATTGAGTCGTTCAATTATTTCCTTGACTATAACAGCTGAATAGGGATGGCATTTCGGCCATCTTGTTCAAGCATTTTTAGTACATAAAACAGATAGAACTTTCATTACAACCTTATGTATTCAAATTTTTTTATGCCATGAATTGGGAATCTTGAGTCTTCTTTTTGCCTGAGTTTTATCAGTTTGCAATGGGTGTAAAAATTATGATTTCCTGATAATTTTTATAAGTTCATTTTTCCCTATTTATTTTGCAGATATTCATTGGTTTAGGTTTCCCTTATGAAGGTCCTGCTCCTTTAGAAGCCATTGCCAATGGTTGTGTATTTATTAATCCAAAATTCAGTCCTCCTCACAGTAGTAAAAATACTCCCTTTTTCAAGGGTAAACCAACATCTAGAAAGGTAAGTTGAATTGAGTTCCTTTCTAATATTTTCTCTCCAAACTTGTTGAACTGAACTAAAAGTGATGGTAAAACTACCGTACTTGTTAGTATTGACATTTTGGTCATCATTGTGTGCAAATTTGGTAGGACTGTTGCATTTACTGATGAGGGTAAAATGCTAGGAGCATGAGGAATGTGATTTTACAAAGTTTTTATGCAGAGGTTTGTGATGATTAATTTAAAAATTGGGGTTTTGGGTTATCTGCTGATCAGAGCAATTATTACTATGAGTAATAAATGATATTTTTTTGTTTCTTGTTGCTTCCCTTTGCTACTATTAATGAGAGGTAAAGGGAATGTAATTTTAAAGAACTATTGTTGTCCATTGATTGGAGCAATCATTACTGGTAATAAATTATGATTTTGTTTTGTTTCTAGTTGCTTCCTGTATTTTGATACGGCCTGCATTAGGAGCTTTATGAATTTATCATCAATTATTCTGTATTGGGACCAATAAATGAGGTCATATAGATATTTTTGTCCTTGAGCAGTTCACGGTAGATTTATCTATACTGGAGTGGCTGGCAAGATATTTTGCAAGAGATTTTTTTGTGTTGGAGTGGCTAGCAAAATATCCTGCAAGATATTTCTATCCTGAAACAGCTGGCAAAATATCTTGCAAGTAATTTCCCCAAGATGGGACTACTGCCAAAATATTTCATTGATGTGTCACACACTGATATGTGACACTGATGGCATGTAGGAGGTTCAGGGAGAAACCTTTTAACATCTTGTGATGCACCTGAACACATCATCAGTGATGCTTCTAGGGACATTGGGTGTTTTGGGTCATTCAACAATCAAACACCCTCACCAAGGTGATCCAGTCAGGATCAATCAAGCCCCCATCTTGTATGAAAGTAGCCCTTAGGGTTTTCCCTTACTGATCCACAGTTATCTTGAAGCAACTTCTGCCACCTGGTCGGACAAGATGCAGCAGAAGTTGCTTCAAGGTAGCACTAAGAGTAACTCTAGATCTTTAGAAAAAATTCAATTACAGGTAAAAAGAGTAAAAAAAAATTATCTTAGTCACAAGTGGTTAAATTATGTGATATAAAATTTTTTGTAGACATTCATTATTTCAAATCAGTTCATTTTAAAGGGGACGAAAGTTGAGTTGGAAGGAGCGATAGATTGTCACGTATAAATGGATTTTTCTTATTCTCCTCATCCTCTGTCTGGAATCTCTTTGAGAAAAGCCAGGAGTATGGACTCTAAGGGGCCTCACAGACTGGTGTGATGTGATGTTTTTGCCAAAAAACCCTGCACGACACATAAAGAATGACTTACTTGTTCATTGTTAATGTGATGATCACACAGTACAGAAGACTACACAGTGGCGTCTCACTGCCGACTGAGTAACCCTCCTGGAGTGTGTTTGTTTATGCGTGCTCAGTAAGGTCCATTCTGATTGGCTACTAGGTTACATCAAGGCTGCACAACAGGTTCTCAAGATATTAAAAATGGTTGGATACTTTCTAGATTGACTTGGATTGCTATGGGGGAAAAAAAATTATTGATCTTCTTTCTATTATTCATCAAAAACCTGACTGTCATCATCTAATTCAAAGACAGCTAGCCGTATGGCCACCAAATTTCTGCAGTTACTAATGGGACGTTTTTAATATATTGGTTTTTTTTTTTAAACCTCTTGAAGCCTTCAGCAAGGTTTTTGATTTACAATGTAATTATAATTCTAAACTGGACTCTTACTTTGTGTCCATCAGGTTTGCTATACCAACTGTATTAAGATTCAGCTGAAATCCCGACTGTATGTTGCATTACCTGCTAGTAGTGAATAATTTGATTGTGATTTGTGTTTATTTAATCAAACTTTCTCTTTTCAGTTAACAAGTCAACATCCATACGCAGAGAGATATATTGGCAAACCTTATGTGTATACTGTAAATATTGATAACTTGGAAAATTTACGTTCGGTGCTGAAAGAGATTATTTCTTCAAATAAGGTAAGAATCATAATGCGACCAATTAAAATGATTCGTCGAAGACAGTATTAGATTAAACTAAGAGGAGATAACTCTATTTCTTGTTTGTACCTTCGTAGTTATTGCTCTTTAATAAATATGAAGTGATTCTAATATTTGATATCTATATACAATACTGGTAAGATGTTTTGAAAATGATTCCCTACGTTTGTCTCTACTTGGTGTGTACATCTCTATAAATGCTTTAGTTGTTGGAAAAAAAATAATTGTGAATTGTTTGCTGATTTAAGGTATTTCAGAAATTCTATTGATTAAAATGTGAAAGATACTCAAGTGCAGGAAATTTACTTTTAGTCTCTTTTTGAATATTTAATGTTTAGATATGTTTATGACTGAAATAAAAATGATTTTCCTTTTTCTTTTTCTAGTTTGAATCTTATATGCCATATGAATTCACAGAAGAAGGAATGTTACAGAGAATGAATGCTTATTTAGAGGGACAGAATTTCTGTTCATTCCAGAAGACGGCTAAAAAATGGCCCCCAGCAAATTCTGTTCAAGTCTTTCTAGGAGAATCTGATAAGTCTTGCAATGATGTTTGCTGGGAAAAAGGTGAGTTAGACTAAATTGGAATAAATAACATTCGTTCAAAATTTTCTTTGTTGAATAAGTTCTTGTCTGATGAACGGAAACTTCTTGTCTGAATTTCCTAGATGAGATATCATTATTTTATCATTTTTTGACTGGTTTTCTTTTCATTTTTTCATAGTAATGCTTAAATTTTGGAAAAAAATTGATTAAAAGAAAAACTAGTTGAAAAATTGAATATTTTGATAACAAATTGTTTTTTCTATAGATTTACAAAAAGGTGCATAAATGCAGTTCATTCAATTGCTAATCTTGAAAAGATGATTGGTGTACGGTTAATATTGCATGTAATAGCCCTCTTCTATCAGTTACACTTACATTAATTCCTCTCCACTGATAATTTTTCTCTTTATGATCACATATGTTAATGCTTATTTGGAACATGCAGTAAATTTATCCTATCAAATTATGATTCTGATACTTTGATATTTTTTTTTTTCTTCCTTTTCAGATCGAATATGTGAGCCATCTTACTTTGAAGACATCAACAAAGCAGAGTCACTTAAAAATTTTACTGCCAAATGCACAACAAAGAAGGCAATAGTAGACATTTATTATCCAGCTTTCAATCCAACTGTATCGGAGTGTATTCTACAAATGGATGAACGTTTATTTAGTTGTGCTGGCAGCAAGTCTCCTTTGATGCGATTGTGTCCCTGTCGTGATTACACAAAAGGACAAACTGCATTATGTCAAGGCTGTGATAGATGACGTGCTTGAATAGGCCTAACGGTGGTGTGGCGTGGCGTCATCCTTGTAAATATATATTAAAAACAATGTGGTGTTTTTTTTTGGGTTTTTTTTTTTTGGTTTTTTTTTTTCTCACTCCCCCTTCCTCTTGTTCTTCCAAAAGAAACAAAAAAAAAATTATGATGATGGTGGTGGTGGTGATGATGATGATGATATTAATAAACATTTTTATTGTGGGGCAAAACGTGACTACCAGCTGCTGCTGATGGATCCCGGCAACTGTATATCAATCGCAAAAGTTTAACCGAAGACTTGTATCACTGGTCTCTTGTGATCATGTTCCTCAACATGGGTGTCCGCTCCCTCTGTTCCAGGGGTGGAGAGGGGCTGTATAGGAGACAAGGGCAGGCGCAAAAAGGATGTATTCAGGTGTCGGTTGTCAGGTGAGAGATCAGGGAATGTCCAAGCTGTGACCCCTTGATCCCCCAGCCTCTAGAAGCTTCCAACTTTTGAAATCCCCTCCCGCCGCCCTCGCCCTCACTCAAATGTACGGTTTGATCTCCCTCCCCCCTTCCCCAGCAGACACTCATGTTTGTCAATTGTCATTTTTAACCCAAAATCTTCTCGGTAAAAGTCCTTTTGATTTTTAATTTAATTTTTTTTTTTTTTTTTTTTTTTTCACCTTGCCTCATATTCTAAAAATACATTTGTTGAAAAGTATTGTTTGATGAATAGATGACGGTATCGGTACTTCGAATCGTGATCTCTTTATAATGATTAGTCCATATCCCATAGCTTCACTGACTGTTATCATAACATGTACAACGACTTACTTGGCTGATGGCTGCTACTGATAATATTGGTGTGACTGATACGATAGGATGGAAAAAGGGAGAATAGGAAGTTAGGTAATTTGATAAGAGGGCAGGAAAGGAGAAAATGTAATTACTTTATTAAGGAGGATAGGAAGGCTGATGGCTACTACTGATACTATGTGTGACAAACAGGGCTTTTATTATTTTATATATGATGATTAAACTTGAGTCTGCAGGTAGGCTTTGACTATTTATGCTACAGTTCAAACTTATTGCTGTCAGTTAATTCAGGACGCTGGAAAGCACCCTGCTGTGGTGTAATGGTTAACGAGCTAGTCTAGCAGATCATTATTACTGCATAGTGGGTACCTCTCATTTGTGGCCTTGTGCCAGAGTAAGCTAAGCTTTGTAAATACCCATAAGGTTGTAAAATTAACAATATCAATGGATACAAATATTTATTCTCGATTTATCATTTTTTTAAAAATACAATTTTAGTAATTGTCTTAATGAGATTGTTTAAAACAAATAAAACAAAAAGCAATATTGCATTCTGTATCACACGACACTTGAGGCAATGATCTTTGGATCTGTTTTACAAATGATCCATGGAAACGTAATCATTGTTTGTAGTGATTGTGGGTTTTTACGGGGCTAGGGTGAAAGTCCAATGCCCAAAATGGACGGCCTTTACAGGGCTAAAAGACCCTAACTGTTCTATTTATCCATAGCTGAAGAGAGGAGATTTGTGCCTTTTTCCAAGGGCATTAATTTGAAGTGGATACAAACTGCCCTAGCCTGAATTTGAAACTAGTTTTTCAATTTCATTTTCTATGCCGTTGACCATTAGGCTACTCCTGACCTCCACAAAATTATCAAAAGCTTCTTTTTTTTTTTTTTTTTTTTTTTTTCAGATAAAAGAAAATTACTTCGTTCTTTGATTTTCCATTTTGACAGACTTAGTGATGGAGTTTTACAACTCAACATACTTACTTCCCTCAAAAATATTTTAGTATATTGTTGACTGGGATCAATAACCTTCCATTGCTACAAATCAACTTACTGAAAATATTTGCTACTCAAATTATTATAAAAAATTAATGGGTTTTTTGGGGGGTTTTTTGTTTCACTGACTTAAAAGCAGTTTTTAAATGTCTTTTTTTAATATGAGGCCAAGAAAAAAATAACACCTATTTCATATCTTCTCTTTGTTTCTTATGTGACTATCATTCATTTATTTTTATGTAATTATCGTATCCTCCTGCTATTCTCTGAAGCTTTGTTTATTCAACTTACATTTTCAACTGCATCTTTTACATTGGTCATAATGTCTTTGTACAAACATGCAAGACCTATATGCCGGTGGTATGTCTCCCCTCAAAAGAAATTTGATATCATATCAATATATGAATTAAGCCTTCTGATAGGCATCTGGAAAATTTTAGTCGTATGATTTAAATAATTTTGATTTTTGATTCTGACACCCAGTATATTTGCTGTGGTAAGTTGATAACTATTCTAGTTGAAGATTTTTTTTTAAAAACAATTTCAATAAAAAAAAAGAGTCTGAAGAATATTGGTTAGTTTTGATAATACTAACAGAGATTTTTTTTTAATGATGCTTCTTTAGATATATTGTAATCGACTGAATTTTGATTGAATATTTTGCAAAGATACATTTTTAGTTCTGTACCTTGATTCCTTTAAAATATGAGAAGTAATGGCCATGTAATTCTTTTTAAAAGCTTTTATACTGAGGTTTGTGATGATTAAATAGTCTAGGGTTATTCATTCATCAGAGCAATTATTGGTAATAAATATCTGCTTCGCTTCAAGTTGCTTCCCTTTGCTTGTGAAAGCAAATTATTCTACAATTCATTACCAGCAATGAGAAGCACAAGGAATGTAATTTTAAAAAAAGCCTTAATACAGTGGTTTGTGCTGATCAGTTAAATATTTTAGTATTAGAGGTAAGGTTATCCATTAATAGTAATTGTTAATGATATTGTTGCTCTCTGTATTTTATCACAACACTCTTACAAATACATACCACTGGTGTATATGATTTTTGATAGATGTTTCATTTGGTCTCCATTTTTCTTATTTGTTTCTAATTTGTGCAATTTTTTTTTTTCCACTCTAGCTGATTTGAAAATTTTTATCCAATCACCAACTTTTTGTTTCTCAGATTTTATTCATCTTCAGTCTGTTATGGTATACCACAAAATTTTGTAAAAAGAACTTATACCAATATAAGTTGTATTCAGATCAAGCTTTAAAATGATTTGGGGTTTAAAAAGAAAAAGCATCTGAGATTTCTCTGGCTATAATTGGATGGAGTTTTACCTTTTTATCAGGTTGTTACAAATGTTGTTTTTGAATTTTAAGATGAAGGATGATATAAACTGCATGAAATGGTAAATGTTCAATTGAAATATAACCCATTTGAAGCAATAATCTTTTTCCAATGATCCTCTAATGCTATCTCTATAGAACTCTTTAGGTTTAGAGGTTGCAAATTCAGTAAAAACATGAATTATGGCTTCTCTATAATTGAATATTTTATTATTATTATGTATGAAAATTGAAAAGGTTTTAAAAAATGATAGTCAGATGGATATGGGGAATGCTACAGGACTTCATATCCTAATTTTTCAATCTTCCTTACCTTACATATTGGACAAGATGACTTGATATGGTTGCTGTTGAAGTCTCCAGAATGTCTTCAATCTGCTGTCATTATTTGTTCATTAAGAATAAGTTCGGGCCCCACTTGGGATCTAACAGTGGTATCCATATTTCCGGACATAAACCTATTGAACCAATGCTGAGCAGTTCGCACTGTAGTAGTGTATACTCCAAGTGCTTTGTTGGCATCAGCAGCAGCTAGAGCAGCATTATGCCCTTAATTGAAACCCTACTTGAATAATATCAACTTTTGGGGTAGATGCCATTGCTATTAAGGGCTCAAAAACATCCAACAATAACAAATCTATGTCTTTATTCACATCGAATTTGCAAAATGATGGGATAACATGAGTAAATCTTTTAATTATACCGTTATTCTCTATGATGTTAACAAAAAACATTTCATGTGTAACAACCTAATAATTTTTCAATGCCAAAAAAAATAATCTTGTATTAATTTCTGCTGTAAATATGATTTTTTTTAAAATCATGGAACAAGGTTTATCAAATAAAAAAAAATATACATATTAATCCCTCTCCTTAATATTGAGACCCAGCAATTTTTTCAACTTGAAGAGAAGGAAGTTCAAACATTTTTCAGTCCTAAAATCAATTCTTCTAGTTTATTACCTGCTCAACTCTTTAGGAAAGCAAATCATTTAAAGAGGTTTGTAATGAAGGAGGTAAATGGTAGAAGAGTGATTAATCAAACATAAATTCTGAATGGAGTTTAATGAATATTATCGTAATATATTAACAATGTGAAATACTTCTGAATCAATTTGAATGTCTCAGAAGTACTTCTAAAACTTGAAAAAATGAATCAGTGATCTACTCATTGCTTCTGAAGTATACAGTGCCTATCCGAATCCATGAATAAGTTGTAGGCTTTCAGTTTTGCTCATGCACTCAGTTAGAGCAGTTGCAGTGGGAGCTCTCCAACTTCTCCATTTAGAGGTAAATAAACCCAACCTAACCTAACTATTTATTTTGTCAGCCCTTTAACACAGTATTTATGCTACTGTTTTTACAAGTCCCTCTTTTGTTACAGTATTCATGTCACTCCTTTGAATGGGACAACATTTAGAGTGAAAGACCTGTGACATAAAATGCCTGTCTTTTGATTGAAATGCAGTTCAGAAGCTCACCTCTTTCTTTAAACACAATAATTAGTAATATAATCTCTTGATCTATTCAATTTTCTCAGATGCATCAAGATGTAACTGAATTTGCTGAAGAATTACCATGATTCCTGGCGTCAGTGATGCACAAGTCGCAAGGACACACCCCAATATTGACGTGCAAAATTTAAAGAAAAAAAAAAGAAGAAACATAAAATTATTGTCTCAGCAGTTTTACTTCTTTTGTCATTTAATAATGTTCCCTTAAATTCAAGGCCATTTGAAGAGAGTTATAATACTGATAATAATCCTAGTGGACATCTAAATTATTACTAGTCTTCTGGCTCATCTGCTGGAGTATACTGATATAGGAATGAATTTTGGTGATTACTTTTACTGTATTATATTTAATCATTCATGGTATTTATTGTTCATTTTGTATCTTATACAGAATATGATTTATAGACTTCTTGTAGATTATTGTATAGCATAGATTTCTTTCCTCTTGAGTTAGGATAGGCTTATGAGAAAAGTAAACTTCAGCCTTTAGGACACAGGGTAATTATTTTTTTTACTTATTTAGGGAGGAAAATGATGTCTTTGACGTCAGGAAATAAATGATAGTTGCACTTTCGTACATCCAACATCAAGTTGCCTCGGCCATTATTGTAAAACAGATCATGCACTGTGGGTACTACGACTTTTTATCAAATGACGTTTCATCGAAAATGAAGAATACTAACATGCATATACATGAACACATGACACATACGCTAATATGCAAAATACAAACATCCACATATACATCACAAACATACATTTACACACATACACATGGCACATATACACATCTACCTCACATACCACATGCACATATGTGTGTATTTTGCGTTTTCGATTAAATGTTTGATGAAAATTCATGCCACTTGTACTACGAAATGGGAAATCATATTGATTTGATTAAATTCAAAATAGATTTCAATATTAATTTTGATAGCCTAATACAGTGTGTTTCAGCTGGAATAAATCATGTTTAATTTTCATGAACAGAAATTTGTCTCAATATATAAAAAGTAATTATCTTCAAAAATAAACATGTATAATTCCATCCATTATATTCAGTTCAGGAGAGTAAACCTTGAGACCTCGAAGCTGCGTTTTCTTTTCAAATTTAATGTATTGACTGTGATAGAACGTCTGAGAGAATAAACTTCAATTCATTGTACTTCAGTATTGCCAGTTTCATCAAAGGGAAGATAATTGGGTTCTCTAGGCATCATCAAGGGAGATAAATCAAATTTAGTAAGTTTTTAAATCGTAAATCTTATGTACCAATATACTTCGAAGGATCAACAACCGGTGCCTCCTCCTGATAGTCACCTTAGGAGTAGGAACGTAGAACTTAATCAAGAATATGGCTCTCAAACTAAGAGCCATGCAATGTTCACAGGAAAGAAAGATGCTAAACATCATATGGAAAGATTTTTAAAAACCATACACAGTATAATACAGCAAACAGGTGTAAGGGATATCCCACAAGCTATTAGCAAACTTTAACATGTTACTAGAAAATCAGTCAACCATTGGACATTGTGTCTGGGATCCTTTAAGATCATTAGTCAAATTGCAGCCAGCAAAACGTGAGATGGTATGATAATTTGGACAAGTTCTGAATGTTTTGGTACATGTTGCTTGGTAGCAAAAAAAAAACAGGCTGACCATGTGGAAGGCTCATGTCCAACAATGTTTAAAAGACTGATCAGTGATACATTCTATAGATTAAATGAGTTATATAATGACAGGAAGTGCATCTAATGGAGAGGCTTGGATTTGTGAAAACTTTCTTCACTAAGAAAGCATATATATGCAAGTTTATCCATACTAACATAGTTTCAAATGATAGCCCATATTGGCTTGAGCATCACTACAAACTACCCTAAACTACAATGTAAAAATTTATCTATAATGTGTGCTATGGTTGTCAGGATTGATATAAATAGGGTCACTAAAAATTATTAGGCTTTTTATATCATCAAAATAACCAGCAGAGCTTGTAAAATCTTTCTCCATATAGCTTTTATCAAGGATTAAAACTCAGTTTCACTGAAGATCTTTTGTTTGTGGACAGATTCAGATACTCTTTATAGTTTTATTGTATGATGATTATGGTTGTTAGTTTGAGAGTCGAATAATTTATGTTGATAACTGCTATTGTGAAAATGACCCCAACAATAAAAAAAATTTTTTAAATAACCAAAGATTCAACACAAGGTAGACCAAAACACTGTCTCAACTGCCCTTTTTTGACTGCATCAGTAAAATGTAAGAAATGGAATTGACTTACTGTACCATCTTGTACTTTTGATATTGTATGTTTATCATTAGCAAGACATTAGCAACAGATTTGCCCTACATGCCAGACTATGAGACAAATAGTTCACAATAGTATTTTGAGGACTACCGCTTATTGCAATTCATCCCAGCCCAAAGCTTCGGTCAATGGTCCCTTTGTCAAAATACCAATACATCAGATGCAGTGTGATATTTGCATAGTTTTTTTTTGTTTTGTTTTGTTTTAAAGTTCATCTTATATGCCGGTATATACAGTAATTTTGAATTATGAGGTTTATTGAGAATAACTCCTGGTATATCTTTGAAAATCTTTGCTGATATCAATCATTCTTTTTCTGTTTAGATTTTGTTTTGTATTATTTATGCTTATGTTGCTTATAAGTGTCAGACATCTTATTTGGTCATCATTGATTTTTGAAAATGCAAAATTATTTCAGAAAATCATCACATTTAGCCATCTATTAAAATGTTATAATCAAATATATATATATATATATATATATATATATATATATATATATATGAATGAGTAAAAACCAGAGGTGTGAAAACATTGTCAAGTTTTGCTGTTTTAAGATATTTCAAAACATTGTTGTGGTAACTGAACAAACAAACTTGTCTAGAAACTGGATATGAATTTCTTTGGAAAAATGTGTCATCTGCAAGAGTTAAGTACCAAATAGGAAGACAATCATTTCATGTAGAACTGTGGTGTGTACCAAATATTTCAAGCATTATCATCTTTAACGAAACATGAGCCTGTGGCATTTATTATATCATATAAGAATGGACCGTTATTTTATCCATCATATCATACAAGAAAGACTTACTTATTAATTTTTTCTTCTTTTTTTTTTTTCATTTACAAAAATCCTTGATTTTTATCATTTTAATGATTGATTTTATGACCCAACATAAATGTGACTTTTTCTTGAAACTGACCCACACAAACTCATCTTTTGAGGTATCCCTTCCTGTGTGAAAATCAAGTTCAATGGTTCTCAACTAATTTCACCCTTCATCAAAATTTTAAGCATTATCCCACTCCTACCTCCACTACCAAAGATCCATACTAGCAACATAGGAATAACAAGAATATCCCATTTTTTTTTTTTTTTATTACTCCCTCTCATTTTTTGCTCAACTGTGATCAATGTATTCCGTTCGGCTGATCACATAATGAAAAATAGGTCAGTCAGTGATATGACAGTTTGAACAAAAACCCGAGACTAGTTTACCCACATTTTAAAATGAAATAAAATTTCCCCGCTAGGATTTTGAAATTGCCCCTGGGGAAAGGGATTCCCACCCACTCCTGGTTGAGGACCACTGATCTAGTGATTAAAAAAAGAAAGAAATACCAAAAGAGGTTAGAAAAAAAAGTGATTGGTTGTTTTTGGTACCCAACACTTAATTGCTTATTCATGGAGACATTTCTAGCCTTTGTGGTGCTTAGAAAGTGACAAGTTTTCGTCATCAATTTCTGTGAATTTTTTTGAGTGCGGCTTGATATGGCTTGATAATGTTAACAGAGTTCAGAATAGTCTCAACATTCTGTAACAAATTGTATCCAAAATCCTATCATGCAGAGTGTTTATGCATAATTTAGGAATGAATAAGGGAATCAGACTCCCAAATCACAAAAAAAAGACAAGGGAGGGTATTCAAGATAAAGTTATATAGAAAATAAGGAGTAAAACATTTCAAGAATATCATAAGCTCCGTTTGCATTTATTTGCTATAATCTTTTAGTATTGTCTGCTTTTCATAAATAATTGACAGTAACAAAAAATGATATTTTATTGACAGTACTGTTTATCCTTGCCGTACACTAATGAAATATTTCCATGCAAAAATTATCACTACAATATGTAAATGAAATATTTCAATGCAAAAACTATCCCTACCATATGATAATGAAATATTTCAATGCAAAAACTATCCCTGCCGTACTCTAATGAAATATTCCAATGCAAAAACTATCCCTGCCGATCGTTAATGAAATATTTCAATGCAAAAACTATCCCTACCATATGTTACTGAAATATTTCAATGCAAAATCTATTCCTGCTGTACGTTAATGAAATATTTCAATGCAAAAACTATCCCTGCCGATCGTTAATGAAATATTTCAATGCAAAAAAAGTGAAATATTTCATTACCATGTGGCTGTGAATGGCTGGGATAAAAAGTACTGTATTTTTATTTTTAATTCCAAATCATTGTACGGATAAAGGTAATATGATAATACGGAGCTCCGGACTTACATAAAAGGCTAAAAGTTATCCCACTTGATCTTTCCTCATCAAATTTTAATATTTTATCTTCTATCTATAAATGATTTGGAATTAGTCGATTGATGGTTTTTTTGAGAACTGATGATGATTTCAAATTTTGATTTATCTTCTACTTGACAATTTTGATGCAATTAGAATAATTTCATTTGCTAATAATCAAATTAATTTTATTTCCTCCAATACTTTCATCTCAGTTTTTCTAAATATCTTGCAGAATATCTATGAAAACGAAATTAGGTAAGTTTTTTTTTCAAAAATTGAAGATTGATTATAAAAGCTGATATGTTTGCTCAGATAGTGTAATGGTTAGTAAGTCTGCTTCACACACAGAAGGTCCGAGGTTTAATTCCTGGTATAAGCAAACATTGTGGGGAAACTCTTCAAGCTCCCCCCCCATCCATTGAGCAGTAAACTGAATACGCTCTTAACTGTGTGATTAGGGCGGAAGTATCCCTTTAGTGGACTTGCATTCTGCAAAGGGGATTTTCATAGAAACTTGAGAATAAAATCCTGGTCTCGACCAGACTCAGAACTTGCAAGGATCGCTAAGCTGACACATGCCACAGAAATCTGGATTTTGTCAGCAGCTGGTCATATTCCAATGGGAATTATCGCTTAAGAGACAGGCTCTCTATCTATCAACAAAAGATAAAGAGGTAATAATATCAAGTCTTTTACGCTTACTAAGTCTGAACCCTCATGTTATCATAAAATCCAGATAAACACAAGAAGTGATGTTTTGAAGAGTTAATGACCTTGTTAACTTGCTTCATAGCCTGATAGGAAATAAACAGGTTATGTAACTGCTTGAGACACATAGTTATACATTTGTTGAATTTTTTGGGTAGATTCTTTACTAATATTCATTTTTTATATACTATCATTTTATTGGGTTGTTACACAGAAAATGTATTTTGAATAGCCAGAGGAAGGATGATATAAACGATAAAATGTAGTAAATGAACAATCAAAATATGATCCATCTGAAGGAGTAACTTTTTCTTCAATGATCCTCTGATGATAACACGCATTCTGTATGAAGTTCTTTAGGTTTAATGATCAAAAATTTAGTAAGGATGCTGTAAGACTTCATACCACAATTCTCTAATCTTAGAGACAGTTGACTGGGATGTGTGGGGTCAATCACTGTCATGGAGAATTTCATTCAGTTCACATGAGACTCATTCTTCCAATTGTTTAACCTTGCTTATTGACTTGAGATGACGTGATATAGTCGCTCTTGAAGTCTCCTGAAAGGGCTTTGTGAGTCATTGGCCACCACAGTTGATGATTCTTCATCATCAAAAACAATGTAGCACCTCCCTCAAAGTTCATCATTGGTATCCATATTTGCAGATTTGAACCTATTAAACCAATCTTGAACAGTTCACCTCAAATTTTTTGTTGATATTATCAACACTTGAATGGCGTTATATTCTAATTTGAAATCATACTTGAAAATTAGTTCAGTTTCTTTGGTGGACACCATTGTTATTAAGAGCTCTAAAGCCTCCAATAAGAATGAATTATATCCAGAAAGAAAAATGCGGTTACCCTTTAGTAAATCTTTCACTTTAGTATTATTCTTTATAGTGTAAAAAGAAAAGAAAACATTTCATGTGCAACAACCTAATATTTATTATTTACAATTATCCCCTTAGTTATTCAGCCAGTTATTCAATGATTATTTTCAGCTGTTTATCCATCAGCTACATAGTATTTTGGGAGATGAAAGATGGACTGGCAAGCAAAGGGAGATAATTCAGGAAGAACACTAAGACTAACAATGAAGCTCTTGACAAAACTTTATCTGAGGATGGCTTGAGGAATGTAGAAAGGAATCATCGATGACTAGAATGTTATGATTCGCATGTTTTAAGACTTGAGGATTAGATTCATCCGAATTTCAAGGCCTTCATTTCATCTCTAGATGAAATTTTATAGATTCTTAAAGATTTTACCAAAAATTTCCCCTCTGAATATACCACTTTAACTTGTGAGTAAAACTTTCCTAATCAATATGAAAAGTAGACTTCTGAAAGGTACAATATAAAAGAATATCATACAAAGATTAAAGACTAAAAACTGTTTGTTTTAGCATTTCCTTTTCATATCTTAATCTATAAGAAAAAAGATATATATATATAAATATAAGAGTAGAAAATTCACACAGTTCTTGTGAAAATCTCATTTATATATGTGAGGCAGATGTGTGTTGTAAGTTATGCCAAAAAAATTAAAAAAATTACTTTTTTAATATGATTTTTATTCTTATTTAAACTCCTGAAGAGACCAGCATGAATGATGAAATATACAGGGTGAGTGACTATTAACTCCCTATTAGAAGTTAGATGTAACCTTTGGATATCCACAGACTTTCTCATAGGGATTAACCGCGGAATCAAGTATATTCCCGACATGAAATTTCTTTTCAACCCCTCTAGTTGATTTGCACAAGAGATTTGTCACTAGATTTTTATTGTTTGTATTCTTTCTTAAATCTAGTGTCAGAATATAGAGACAGATGAAGATTTGCATTTGAAATATTTATATTAATTAGTAAGCCTCGAGTTATATAAAAAAAAAAATGAAAAAAATATTTACATGATTTTCATCATATTGGGATATTTTTCAAACTTAGTGTCAAAATATAAACAGGTATTCAAATATTAATATTGATTAGTTAATATGTAGCAACTTGCACACAATACCAAAAATTGGTGCATTTCTTTTCATATATTTTTATTTTATTTTTTTGGAGCCTATTTTTTTCAAACCAAGCAAAGAAACCCAATGGGTGAAATCATGATCTCAAATCTTTATACCGGTCATAATTTCATTGGAATTTGCCTTCTATAAATGAATCTAGAAGCCAATCTGGCCTGATGGTATCTATTACTGGGATTGGACTCTATACATTTTACCTGTCGTACTGGTCTCTTCGGGAGTTTTGAAATAATGTGATTTTGAACTAATGTACATTTGCGATGAACATTGTCAAGGGAAATAACTCTTTTTAAAAGAAATGGTGTTACTGTGGATTATTCAATCCTATTCAAGCCTTTATGCTCCAAATTGAATGCTTGGATCCATTTCGATTCTCTGGCAATTTTCATGGTCTCTATGTTGGGACAAACAAGGTCTAATAATCTGAACATTAACCTCAGACGTGCAGTGGTTCTTCTGAGAGAAATGGCTGTCCTGTTGCTTCTATGTTTGACCTAATATAGCCAAAGTGTTCCACAAAGCCGTCTTTGAGCCGGCAAGAATTTTGACCTGTCTGGAGCTTACGATAGAAGGTTCAGGGAAGATCTCCTTCATGCAAGGAACCATCAGCTTCCTCTCCTCCTTGTCTAGATTTACAACTGGCTTTCTATGTTTGGAATTGTTAACTCATTTTATAAATGTTCAGAAACATAAACATTGAAACAAGCTCCATTTCTATACTTGGTAGAACTAAAAGATTACAAAATTATAGTTGGTAACTGTAAAAAAAAATTTTTTTTTCAAATAGTACCAGTACCCTACCAATTTTCTGGCACTTTTGGTTCCGGATCATGCCGGATTGCCCATTTTACTGGATCAACCTAACGATGATTCAATAAAACACCTCAGATCCACCAATCTACTTCTCACATCTTTGAAGCATGAGGAGGACTGTTATACACTGGAGTTAAACATCAAATGCAACACTTTGCTAAATGATACAGTTTACTCATGCAAATGAAATAGATACATAATAGATGTAGATTT
Source organism: Thysanoteuthis rhombus (assembly GCA_963457665.1). Lineage (NCBI taxonomy): Eukaryota > Metazoa > Mollusca > Cephalopoda > Oegopsida > Thysanoteuthidae > Thysanoteuthis > Thysanoteuthis major. The sequence continues at coordinate 13,687,418 of OY735229.1, read as the reverse complement.
CTTAAATGAGTACAATACTGTATTTATGGAGAATTCTGAAGTACACCCAATCCCAAACATGACAAATTGTTTGATTTTTTTCTTGCACTATACAATTAATCAGAAAAGTCTTGAAGAGGCAGACTGTCAGGATTACTGGTTGTTTCACAATCAACAGTTGCATCATGTTGCGTTTAAGGGGTAACATTCTGGTCATTTGAAGTTGAAGGATTTGCAGATGCTGGACTACAGCTTTTAAACTCGTTATTCTTGGTTAATGTCTTGAACATATAGAGGCAGAATTGTTTCATATTCTTCGATCTTGAGCCACTCAGTAAACTAGTATGAGAGCCATGAGAAATTTAAGTGTCGTCTCATAATTTTTTTTCCAGATTATAAGAGGTGTCTGACCATCCATTGCTGGAAAATCAGTGTTGTACCCATAAGCGTATGAGGCAGGGGGTGCAACTGCCCTTCCAAATTTGGGCTAAATGGAGTAAGATTTCAGGCAAATCAAGCTCTCTGCCTCCAAAGAGTTTCCATACATTCATGGCTGTACCTGTGCTTTAGCTAAAGATACGATTTAGTTTGTTGAGAATTTTGAAGTTTGTTTTTTTGTTGTTTTTTTTTCAAATCTCCAACTGTAAAAATCTATAATCACATTAAAAACTGTTCAAGAGATATATCTTGTTTATGACATATTTTAAATGTTATTCATTCCAGTCTTTACTGGCAGTTCTAAGAAATAAAAAGAAGGCTTTGTTTAATCTTTCCATGACATTGTGTATATGACCTCAACTAACATTTATAACTGAAAGTTTTTCTCATATAAAAAGTCATTTTTTAAAAATTTCTATTGTCGCTGTGTTTTTTTTTTGTGTGTGTTCATAAATTTATTCTTCTAAAGGTATATAAACATTTGGTAGAGGCAAATCATGTTTTGTTACATACCTCAATTTTCAGCATATAAAGCGTGTTGTTTTTTTTTCTTTCTAAATTCTTTCTTGTAAGGTAAATGGCTTATTGGTTGCTTCCTAATGTTGCTGTGCTATACAAATAATATCAACAACCAGCCACCGTGGGGGTCGACATAGAGTTTAATAGCAAAATAAAATCACCCAATAGTGTGGAAAGCTATGAAGATCAGGGAAAGGTTTGCTTGTTTTTGTTTTGTTTTTTTTCAAGAATATGCCTGTGAAAATTGAGGTACATCTTACACAGTCATGTGCCTTTATATGCTGTAAATAAAAGTAGATATGGGGATCAAGAGGCTGAATCAAGTTTTGTAAGTAAATTACAAAATTGATTGCAAAAAGTAGTTTTTAAGGGCATAAAACTGATACATGAGGTGCGTATCATTGTTCGTAATTTTAAGAGTCATTGACTATCTGTCCTTGAAGTTGCGGTCAACATAACATTTCCGTCAGTCCATTCATCAGCCTTTGTCAAGTATATGATTCAAGAAAAATAGGCAAACATTATTTTCTCCATTGAAAGAAAAATTCTTGTCATTTACTCTTAAATACATACTACAGAAATAAAATGTCAATTTCAAGGAGTAATGACTTTTGTTTGAAATCATCTCCCTGACTATTTGGTGATCTTTTTTTTTTTTTTTTTTCACAGAAGAGTTCCAATATTTTTATGATATTTAATGAAGAGTTCCACTGACAATTACAAGCAGTTTCAAGAGGTTTATGAATTTAAGAGTTATTTTATCAATCCACTGCTGAAATGCTGGATATGGGGTTGGACTTTTACATCTCTTCCTTTCAAATGATCTCGGTCAAAGTTTGAACTCAATGTGCTGATTCCCCTTCCCAGGCTGCTAACTGATAGGTAAAATGCGCTTTCTATCACATAAATTTAAAAAATGGAAGCTTGATTCAAAAGCCTGACAAGGAATTTTTAGCTTCTTCATAATTTTTCACACATCTGTTATTCTAAAAAAAATATAAAAAATAATCGTTAACTGAAAAAACCCTCATTGGTCATATTTTGATCAAAGAGGTCTAACTGAAAAATACTGTCCAAATATTATTGAATCACTGTAACCCCTTAAATGGCCAAGTTTTATGCGTCAAGGGTGCTCTTGGTCCTTGCGGCTACAGCCCGGATAATGAGCATGAGTACACAAGTAGGCACCATCTAGAAATCTTTTCTAAGAAGTGCTTTTTGGGGGTCTCTGTGGTCATTTTGGACCTATTTTAAATAAAAGAACTATTTTTTTTTTTTTTTATAGAATTAGTTCTAGTTTTTAGTACATGATTTATTCACGCAAGGTATGGATGTACTTCATAGATTTTAAATGTGTATCCTGTGTGGAAACTTTCCACCAGTTCACATTTATATGTATAAAAAAATATGTATAAAATACAAGTTCACCGTCAGAAATTAAGTAGGCCTTTTTATATTGTAACAAAAACAATTGGTTCCGGTAGTCAAATGACTGTTATGCTATTTACTAGTGATTACCACTAAAAAAATTCATGGATATTTTTTAAATTCTGAGAGATAATTTTTTTTTTTTTTCTGTTAGAAAAGAAACAAAAACACTGAAGGTCAAAGCATTTGATAAAAATATCTCCCCCATGTTTTGTGAAGTCGAAGCAGTTTCCTCCTATTGTCTCTCTTACATTAAGACTTAATAGTCCACGATTCCAAAGCTGTTAATATTGTAAATTAATGACATTGATTTCATCTGAGGTTTTATTAAAAAGTGACTGAAGTTGTTCAAGTTGAGTTCATTAGTTCAAATGGTGGGTAATAGATATTTTTAGAAATCAAAATTAATCAAGGAACAAAAAAAAAAAAATGCAGCTGGTGTTAAATTCAGTACTTTTCAAACTTTACAATATAAAGAAATATGCCCTGCCAGCGAACTTAAACAGGATATCCTTGAGAAAATCGCCATAGCTCGTTATAGTTATACCGGAACCAATTATCTAAAAAAAATGCATCTAAAACTATGTCTGAAAATGGATCTTTTATCTAAGATTATTGAAAAAAAAATACCAGCTCACAATTTGGGCATTGTTGGTCCCAAAATGATTTAAAAAAAGAAAAAGAAGAATCAAAATGTTTTAGATGGTGCCTAGAGGTGTACTCGTGTATATTTTCAAGGTTGTAGTCAAAAAATATGACCAGAAATGCCTAGATAGATAGGCACATAGACACTCAAAAAGAGAAGAATCTGTAACCTTTTTAGCTGGTTGGTCGGGCTATGATGACTTGTTTTTAAAATTCAGTCTTTTGCCTAATAATGGCTCAAGAGTAAAATTAATTTTTTCTTTCATTTTAGAAATTTATATTGGAAAGACATGAATCCATCTCTTCTCTAGCAACAAAGGGTAAATAAGTAGGGCTGACTGGACTCTTCAGTCATGAAGACCAGATAAACACCTCTGAATTCAAACTGGGGAAAATCAAACCTGTCGTCCAGCATCATGAAAGGCTGCCAACAGGCAGAGTAGGGAAATGGTTCTCAAAATGTCTGGTGATGTTTCAATGGACTTGGCAAGCCAGAAGTGGATTATCTAATTGCTCAGATAAAATAAGGGAGAATAAAAATGAGCAGACAGAATAATTCAAACATTGTCTCCACCCCCACCCCATGACATAAGGAGTACATAGATGCAAAGAAGAAAAATATAGGAAAATCCCTGCAGGAATCTTTACATTTTTAAGTCTACCATTCTTTTTATAGCATGAAAAAAAATTTCAAATTCTAAATGGGGAGTCTAGCCTTTTTAAGTCCTAGTAAATGTTGCTTTATTAGTGGTTTACCTCAAGCTTTGTGCAGAGTTAGTATGTTTACTTAGAAACTTGAAAGGTTAACGCAAGGTATTGTTTGCTGCAATTGAACAGCATGTTCAGAAAATAAAGAGCAAGCCCACAGTGAGAATTAAACTCACATACTCTAACCAGAGGGGCTCCAGTTTAAGGCTGGCCACTTTTAATCATTCAGCCATAGAAACTTAATAGTTAAACGGAAGCTGATTTTACACCTTAAACCTAACTTCTTACATTCGATATTCCACACTTGTTACATTTGAGACTATACAGTCTTTTTAATACGACAATATTTTTCTTTTTCAAATTTGTTGGTGGATCAAGTATTGCGACATTATCATCAATTTTGAATACGTTGGTCATTGTTCAGTTCGGATACTTTGCTGTTGCCATAGAATTACGGTCCGATTCAAAGTTTTAATGAAAAGCAACAGAGAGTTAGGATGAAGGGAAAAAACTTGTCAAAATTATTAGTAACGTTGCAATACTTCAACAAAGAATAAATTGGAAAAAATTAAAAATATCTTGTGACTCTTCATGTCATTTGAACACTTAGTGACCATGGTACAGTTATTAATTCGCCTAATTCCAATATAAAGATTATCAAAAGTTCGGAATATTGCCAGATTTACTAAAAGAAATGCGCTTGGCAAATTGTCACCACAAAAATTGTTCAATGCTGGATTGCCTTGAACTTTCAATTTGTAAAAAGGTGTAATATTTGTATAGTACCGTAAAGCAAAGTACAATGAAATGAGGTGCGACTGTATAAAAGTTCGATACATAGTACTTACTATTTCTATATAAATCAGAGAATATCTGCAATGACCTCAACCCTCCGCTTCTGAAAAAAAAAGAGAAAGAAAAAAAAATAATTCATGAGAATTGAAGCTCTTTCAAAAAACTGTTTGTGAATGTACACTCCTGGGCTGAAAAAAAATGGGCCAAACCTGTAAACATATATATTTGGCCCATTTTTGGGGCCTAGGAGTGTATAATTTGTATAAGTTGACATTTTGTATCAAAGATAAGGATGTTATTTCTAACTTTTTGCCGGTGTTGGGGGTTAAATTCCATACTTTTTTTTTTTTTCAAGTGTTGCTATCTAAGGAGCACAAAGGTTTATATTATGTCCCAACTTTTTTTTTTTTAGTACCGATGCTGATTAACAGATGGCAGTGTTGTTCAAATTGGAAGAAGAAGAAGACATGTGTCTCTAAGAGTTGATAGAAGAAAACATGTGATTTACTTAGGTTGAATTCTTTCATTCTTTCCTTTTGCAAAGGAATACAATAGCTTTATGATCCTTAATCCTTTCTTGAAAAAAGCAAAAAAGAATTCATACTATTACTTCAAATCATAAACATTATTGTTCATAAGAGTTGTATATGTTTAGGTATGAAACTTTCGTAATGATTTAATTTTTCAATCAACCTATCAGGGAGGCACACCAATGCATCCCACTCAACACCCCACGGCCTAATTCATACTGATCCAATCCACTCCCTTTTTTTGTGGCCTGTTCTTGAGGATCAAAGTGTAGTATCTGTTCCTCGGCATAGCTCGAGGAGTCGGTACTGACACTTGCCTGTCGAATGGGCCGGAGAAGGTGGGTGTCAAAGACCGAGTGTGCTGGTGCAAGCGTTGGCCAATGAGGTTCGACTGAGGCTGCGTTTGCTAAGTGCTTTGGACTCGTCCTTACGCTCTCCCATTATTACTCGGCCCAGCTGCGGGGTCTCAGTTTCCCCGGGGCAGCACTGCTTCATTGCGCTTAAAGGAGCAGGTGCCCTGGTGGATGCTTTCTCGGGTGATGTTGTCTAGCCATTACGATGAGCTTTTCAATGGTAACTGCGTCAGCTGGAGCCATTTTTGGAAGGGTTCCCTATTTCTTCCCACGTTAAGCCCAACCTTGTGTCACATATTGCTGCTGTGGGACAGTGATTAAATAGCACCAATGCATCCCACTCAACACCCCACGGGGTAATTGATACTGATTCAATCCACTCCCCTATTTGTGGCCTTTTCAGCAGGATCAAAGTGTAGTATCTGTTCTCCGGCAGAGACTGAGGCGCTGATACTGACGCTTGCCTGCCGAATCGGCCAGAGATGTCAGATATCAAAGACCAAGTGCGCCAGTGCAATGCGTTCCGGTTCCTTTTCTATTACTCGGCCCAGCTGCAGGGGATCCATTGCCCCGGGGGAGCACTGCTCCATTGCACTTAACAGAGCAGGTTAGGACTTGTCCTGACATTTTCGTGGCGGAGGTTGCTTTGGTTGCTTAGCAAACCAAAGCCAGGTTGGCTGAAGCCATTTTTGGATGGAGCGCTCCTATTTTCCCCACGTTAAGCTCAACCTTGTGTCATATTTTGCTGTGGTGGGACAGCGAATAAATAGTCAACCCTGGCCCAACATTATGTACCCAGCAAAATCAAGAAACTCCTCCTTGACTATTATGGTGATGAACTATGGGTTGACCAATTATCGGGCTTAGAGTCACTTCTGGTGACAAAACATTGGATTAGCATTGACTAAAAAGGGAGATAATAACTAGGTGTACTTTCTCAGTTGTTCTCTAAATTCTTACCGTCAACATATCGATCAAGGCAGCTGAAATGGAGTGCATGGGCCCACTGTCTTGGACTGGCATTCAGCAGCCTCTCCTTAGAGCCTGCTTTGACAACTTCACTGACACCACAACATTGAAGTCTGGCGGTAGATGGATCCTCCAAAGCCTCAAAAGTCATGTCTCCTGGAGACTCTGTGTGATGGGTAGGATTGACTAGACAGAGAAAGAGGGAATGGTTTTTATTTGAGCAGACGAGCCCCAGATAGGGTGGAAGAGACCAGATTCGTTGGAGAGGGAAGAAACAGAAAGTAGCAGATGCACCCAATGAAGCTTGTTATTCATGCATTTTATAATTATTCACTCCAGAACCATTCCATGTTTTGAAAATAAGAGGTCTCTCTCTCTCTATTTCTCAATTAACTCAAAGAAAAAAAATGAGATCAGAGGAGTAGTCGGTGATTTGAGGCCAGAGAGGTTTGTCTCCTTGAGCTGCGCTTCCCAGCATATAGCAAGAATAGTTAGTGTATAATATCAGTAGAAATGCAGTCGATGGATTACTATTCATAAAGCGTTTTTGGGCTTCCATTCATTGGAGGTCTAGAGAGGCAATTCAAATGATATATTTTTTTGTTCACCATGTTTGCCTTGTTGTCTACAGTGAAGGTAAAACAGATAATGCCTGTGATTTCACAATGTATATTTTTGTCCGCTGGTCCTTATCACAGCTGCCCCTGTGCCCATAAAAGTTGCATTCTGAAGACTCAACATTGGTCACGCTGACTAACACAGTAACATCGCATGCAATATAAGCCTGGTAAAATAGAAGCATGAAATAGTTCTGATAAGAGAAAGGAAAAGAAAAAAATTTTCCGAACTACTCATTGCTTTTTCAAATATTCAATGCTTTTATGCTTCAGTCGGACATCTTATTTTTACTCTTGAAATCAGATGAGAAAATTTCACTAGTGAAATCAAGAGGAATAACTACTGATCAAAGTTATCTCCCTTCCACCTTTAGGTAAATTTTTATCATCTTGAAAAATTCTATTTGCAGAAGAGTTCTATTATTTTTTATTCTATCTACAGAGCAGTATTAAGTGGTTCATGACATTAACAGTCAATATCGCAAAATATTGACATAGTAGTTAATTATGAGAAGAGATTTAGATTTGCCAAAATATAACCTTGTTTTATACAAATTTTAAAATTTTATCTTTAAATTTGCATATACATAAATACACAGGTTTTACACTAACAAAAGTGCGAAGAGAGGCTTACCAATAAGATTCGGAATCTTAAAGTTTATGAAAAACATTATTCTTATGAAAAGTAAGTTAAGCTCATCAATATATTTCAGAGGAAAATGTCTTCTATCCTTTATTTTCCATATTAAATGTCCTTTGGATGAGAAGGGACTGAAAAAAATAGAGTATTCAAGAATGTTTGCCAAAATCAATGAATATATTGAAACCTATCTTGTACACCGAAGAATGCTGATAATTACTTATAGATTATAGGACATATAAATATTTGAACACATTATGTCTGTGCAGATTTATGAGTCATTAACTGTGCATAGGATATTTTTATGCCAGGGTTCTTGAGATATGAAATTTATTCCATGGATTCCTTCGGTCTAAAAAGGTTGAGAAAGGCTGATTTACATTGCAGCCATTGATGTCATATGCAACCATAATTCTAAGCTCATTTTGCTTCGATGGACATCATGACTCACAACATGGATTCCCCGAGACCACATGCGCAACCGAGGCCGGCAAAATGTTAGATGGAGAGACGAGCTAGACAAGTTCAGGAAGTACTGGCTCCGTGACGCCCATGATAGAGAAGTGTGGCAAATCCTGGGGAAGGTCTATGTCCAACGACGGACGCTAAAAGACGACGACTACTACTACTACTACTACTACTACTACTACTACTACTACTACTGATGATGATGATGATGATGATGGTGGTGGTGGTGGTTATTATTATTATTATTATTATTTTTTTTTTTTTTTTTTTAAATTTTTTGTTGAAAAAAGCATGATATATTACGAGTAAGCCATCTGAAGAGATTGAACCAGAAGGAGAGAAAATGACCGTGATGATGAAAAGGTGGGTTAGAGATGTCTTATACATGGGTATTCACGGCCACTTTCTTCAAGGGAGAGGGAATGTATTTCCTGGGGATAGGGTGCAAAAGGGTATATTCAGAATATATATTACCAGCAACCCCGTTAACAATGGAGAATATACCATCTTTTTACATAGGTACATTAAGTTGAGGTAACATAAAACAATTGTACAGCACTATTATCCTTTATTGACAATGAAAGAATCCAACTATCAAACCACCTCACCCTAGGTGAGGAGATCTGCTGGGGAAATGCCCTGTTTGTCCTTCTCCCACCCAAGCGGACAGCTATGGTCTTACAGAATAAGTATTGATTGGTTAGATTGGCTAAATTGTCCATCTGGTAATTCTTTGGCACCTGGGAAACCAGAGATATAAAAGGTGTATGTGTGTGAACAGACACACACACATACGCACTCATACTCACATTATGTGAGTTATAGTAATATGTCACTCCGATTTGCTGACAAGCTCAAATCGAAAATAATCAACAAAAGCTGAGAAGAGACTTTCAGTGGCAAATGAGCCAAGAATAAGACGAGTACCAGAGATCTGGGGGCACAATGTATCAGAGGAACCCTGAAAATCTAAAAAAAATATTAATCTAACAAGATCTAAACAATGATCTTTGAAAAATTTGCAGGGGGCAGGGATGTTGTCAGACGTTGTGCCACCACTGATCCAGAACCCTTACCTTTGGTAACCATATATGCTGGTTGCCTCAATCTACCTCTCAGCCTCAAAGACAAGTCAATAAATATCTATTTCAGGTTGACCTTCATATTTTAGCTTCAGTTACATGTAGACCACTACATCTGCCTAGGACAACGAATCTCCATGAGACCCTCAAAAGAGGAGGAAATCAAGCAAGGAATCGCTCTGGGATGGCAAGCCTTTGGCAGAGCAGGCTCAACTTTAAAAAACCAAACGATCCCAATAATCCTAAAAAGAAGAGTATACAACCAATGCATTGTCCCGATAGTCACTTATGGAGGTGAAACATGGAACCTAACCAAGAAACAGACCTACAAACTGAGAAGCATGCAGCGTGTGCATGAGAGAATCATGCCCAACCTTACATGGAGAGATCACAAGACAGCACAGTATATAAGGAAGAAAACGGGAGTCCGAGACATCATAAAAACTATCAAAAAACTCAAATAGCAATGGGCTGGCCATGTTGCAGCAATATAAGACAACCGATGGATATTGCGACTCACAACATGGATCCCCAGAGATCACATGCGACACCGAGGCCGACAAAATACAAGATGGAGAGATGAACTTGACAAATTTAGAAAATACTGGCTCCGCGACACCCATGATAGTGAAGTGTGGCAAATCCTGGGGAAGGACGTTTAAAGACAAATTATAATGATAATGATGATGATGATGATGTTGATGATGATGATGATGACGACGACGACAACGACGAAGACGATAATAATAATGATGATGATGAGGAGGAGGAGGAGGAGGATTAGTAATTACTTTTAATTGCTTTTGATATTAACTCAGAACACCATCCTCCCAAACTCATCTTTTCAAGGATCCTCTCCTGTGTGAAAGTCTTATGATAAAAAACAAAAGAGGGAAATGGGATGAGCCATTCTTGGTACCCAACATTTGATTACAGTACACCCTTGATTTAACAAACTAATAGGGGCTAACGGGTATCCATTAATGCAGAAAGTCTGTTAAATCGCATGTTACAAGAGAAAGAGCATTCTTTACCTTTTCTTTTTTTTAAAAACTCCTTTTAAATATTTCAATGCAAAAATGGCTTTAATACAATATAGAATATAAATCTAGTGAATTACGATACGAAACAAGTTGATGAAGTACGCTGAAAGAAAGCGTCCAACTTTAGTTGTTTGCCCTTTGATGTAGAGATGAAGAGGAATCCTCAACTGCAGAGTCTTTTGAAACGTGCATTATTGAAGGCACATGTGTCTATTTACTCGTAAGTGCAAGTGATGTACAAGCAGTCGTGTCCACTAAATGCACGGTTGAAATGTGCTCTAAATCAAAAAAGGCGTTATATTTGGGTTCGTTAGACCAAGGGTTTACTGTACTTCTTCAAAGAAATAGGCAAAGGATTCATAAAATGTTGATTACTCCTCCCCACCACCTATGCCTCCCAGAACATGGCTTGATATCATTCGAGTCTGAATTCCTAATGACTGCCATGCTATAACAGATTTCACCCAAAATCCAATAACATAAAGCAGTTATGCCTAACAAGAAAATAAGGGACCGATCTCCCAGATATCAAAAGGATGACTTCTGATCAGGGGCCGGGGGGGGCAAATTCATATTGATTAAATGCATTCATTTCGGATGGTGGTTTTAGAAGTACCTCATTCCAACATCTATACAATAAAACCCTTTGTAGAAGGAAAAAGATCTCTCCTAAATTCACAGCACTTAACATCACATGGAGAGATGCTAACACTATATTGAAGAAAAAAACAGCTGTCAGAGATATTGTAGAAAACCTCAGAAAACTCGAATGGTAGTAGGTCATGTCACAAGAATGTCAGACAATGTATGGACATGATATCAAATAATGTGGATCTCCAGAGATCATATGTGAAACTGTGGGTTGTCGTGACAAATTAGATAAGTTCGGAAAGTACTGTCTCTGCAACACCTGTAATAGAGAGGCCTGGCAAAATTTGAGAAAGCTCTGTGTTCAACAATGGACATTAGAAGGAGGGAGAAAATGAGGAGGAGGAGTAGAATATACATTCATGATCAAAGGATATTAGAACCATCAGATTACTTGCAGTAATTTTGTTTGATGGTTCTAGGTTCAATCCCAGTGTGAGACAATAATAATACTACTTATGCTAAGAGGGGAGTGCAGTCAATATACCCCTGTCGGTTAAATGAAGGGTTCAGTTCGTTACTTCCTCACACCTACCAAATACCAGATACCTGATGAAGGCCGTAGAGTACAACGGCTGAAACATTGTATGAAAAACAACCAAGATGAGGATGGTCCGAATAATGATAGAAATAATAATAATGCCTCATCTCAAAAATTCAGAGATATACAAAGGATACTTGTTTACATAATTTTTTCAGAATAAAAAATACAATAAATTTTATTCATTTTAAAATTTAGCTTTTTTTTTTTGCAGGCTTTTAGTGATTTTTCAATCATTTTTCCCCATGATTTCTTTATTGGTCCCCCCGCAAAATCTTTTTATTCTGTACTAATAAGGAAAGCTTAGTGCTACGATATGAGGGCTGATAGGAACTCTTTAATCGAATATTTCATTTTATTCTTAAATATTTTCTTATTTTTAAATGGCATTTCTTCGGTTAAAAATACTTACTTGGTCGAAGATAAGTCAAATTACAGAGTAACTTTTTTCAGACACCAAAAGGCTTGGATAGAAACATCCTAAGTAGATTTATTATGACATGATAAAGCTACCATGCTTTATCATGATACCCCACCTTCACAGATAGATAACCAATCCCAGCCACTTAATTAAAAAGACAGATGGTCATTTAGTTCCAGTATCAGGTAAAAGAAGAGGGTAAGTTAATTCAGTAAAATAGATAGGAAAAGAAAAGGGACCCTTGCCTTTGAAAAGGAAACCAAAGGTCAGTCACCAGAATGGTCACTAGAGTTGTAGAGTAGTTAATCCTAAAAAGAAGGGTGTACACCCAATGCATCCTCCCAATAGTCACTTATGGAGCTGAAACATGGAACCTAACCAAGGGACAGATCCGCAAATTGAGAACCATGCAATGTGCACATGAAAGAATTATGGAGAGATCACAAGACAGCATAGTACATCCTAGAAAAGACAGGAGTCAAAGACATCATAGAATCCATTAAAAATCTCAAATGGCAGTGGGCTGGCCATGTTGCAAGAATGACGGACAACCAATGGACATCTCGACTCATGTCATGTGCAACTGAGGCCGGCAGAATATTAGAAGGAGAGACGAGCTAGACAAATTCCGAAAGTACTGGCTCCGCAACAACCATGATAGAGAAGTGGGGAAGGTCTATGTCCAACGACGGACATTAAAAGACTGATGATGATAATGATGATGAGTAGAAAAGTAGTCGGCCAGTCTGGGCCTACCCTACCGGGCGGTTGTGTCCTGGTAGCTGACAGTAGAAGGACTGATTAAGGTCTTACTCTGACAGGCTCTCTCTCACTCTCTCTCTCTCTCTCTCTGTGAGTGAGGATTTTGTTTAGTCTTCAAACAAAGACTATCGATGTTTTCTTCAGTCGGCTTCAGAAGAAAAATTGAGGTCTGTTTTTGAATCCCGACATGCGTCTTCTGTTCGTTCCCATGCTGCAGCCGCGGTGAGCATACAAGCAAAGAAGTATTTTATCCTTCATTAGAAACTAGTTTCATTCTGCTTCAGATCTTCGTATTCCTTCTCTATGATTCACTTGAATTTCTCTTCCTCGCTGATCATGCAGTGGTTTCAAAACTAGGGTCCGTAGACCCGCGGGGGATGGAGATGCTGAGGGGTCTACAGCAGTGTTTCCTCTCAAACTGACACTGCGAATCTTGTGGCATCGAAACATCAACATCCATCGCACAGCTATCGAAAAAACATTATTGTACACAGAGCCGACCGGTATCAGATATTAAGATTCAAATAAATGTTATCTATTTAGAATAAATTTGGTTTTTGAAGGTCAGAAATTGTTTATTATCTTAGTTCATTGAGTTCAGTCTGAAAAACTAAAAGCTAAAAATTTGGTTCAGCCATAATATTTTATCTATGGAAGGGGTCCTTTAGTTTTCAAAGTATTGAAACAACTGGATTATAGTAAATAGTCAACTTTGTATAATAAGTTGTGTTCTTTTATTTTTTATTAGTCTTACTAGTATGTTCCAATTGTTATATCTACTCCCACTTCTTTTGTTTTATCCTTGTGTTTTTAATTTGCCCATTTTCTGCTAATTTTTTTTTTCCTTTCAGGTCATATGATCATTGCAATTAACCCAATTTTTGTGTGTGCGTGTGTGTGTGTGTGTGTGCACATATAATTAAACCGCACACACACACACACACACACACACACACACACACACACACACACACACACACACACACATACACATGCATACCTCAAATCATCCGCCACCACCCCACACAACCTATTTTCCCTATAATTTTCAGTAATCAGTGGGCACAAAAATCCTATGTTGAGCAAAAAAAAAGTATGTGCGCACTTTTGAATTCCACATATTGTATCATTATTTTCTCAATAGAAGCTTGGTAGGCTATCTACTGATTTTTGTGTGTACATTAATCTTCTTTGTGCACTGGTTGCAAAAAGTATATGAGGTGACAACGCATCCAACACTGCTGAATTCTTTACACTCCTAGTAAGTGCTGAGAACACTTTATATTCCTAGAAAGTGCTGAGAACACTTTATACTCCCAGTAAGTGCTGAGAACACTTTGTACTCCCAGCAAGTGCTAAGAGCACTTTATACTCCCAGTAAGTTCTAAGAACATTTTATACTCCCAGTAAGTGCTGAGAACACTTTATACTCCCAGTAAGTGCTGAGAACACTTTATACTCCCAGTAAGTGCTGAGAACACTTTATACTCCCAGTAAGTGCTGATAACACTTTATACTCCCAGTAAGTGCTGAGAACACTTTATATTCCTAGAAAGTGCTGAGACCACTTTATACTCCTGGTAAGTACTGAGAATACTTAATACTCCCAGTAAGTAAGGAGAACACCTTATATTCTTAGTAAGTACTGAGAACACTTTGTACTCCCAGTAAGTGTTGAGAACCAAACATGGAGAGATTGGTATGTTATTTCTTTTAAATGAGATAAAGAGATATACTTGAAAGCAGTCAAATATTGCTGGTTGTTACGAGTTGTTTAAAATGAACGAATAAATTTGTTTTTATAAATATACTCATAGGTGAGTTCAAAAATGTACAGGTATTTTATATCATGGATAACATTCACACACATAATAATCAAAATAGGCTGATGTTTTCAGTCATGCTAAGGAACATAACTGATATAGCGAAATAGAATTTCATTCATGTAACTGACGTCATAAAATAGAATATTATTCATGTATTAATGACAGAAAATGAATGCAGAATTTGAAGAAGAAAAATTTTTATCAAAAAACCTGTTGGTGATCAACAAAACACTATTGTTCAAAGCGCCCTGTCATGCAAATCTCTATTATCAACGTATCAAAGTATAAAATGGAATGTGTGTACTTAAATTTATTTTTGATGACACAGGTAAACTAGTTATGTTATAAACTACTGTCAATATAAATTGACAAAAATTGATAGATATAAAAAATCTGCAATCCTAAACATGAGAATTTTATTCTGTTCTCTGAAATTGTGTCATTTTAAAAAAATTTTCCTTCAAAAAAAAAAAAGTTAATAATGATTAACAATAAATGACAGCCATTGGTCTTTTTCAGTTGGTAAATAGTAGAAGAGAGTCAGTCATGTATAATAGAGTCATATCAATACAAATATAGTATTCCAAAACTAGGAATGTGTATTTACTTATAATACTTTATGAAATTGTCTCAAAACACCATCCTCCAAAACTGATCTTTTCAGGGATCCTTCCCTGTGTGAAAGTCTTATGATAAAAAAGCAGAAATATTAATTTCAGTAAACCTCTGATTTAACAGACTACTAGGGGTTATCAGGTGTCCATTATTGCAGAGAGTCTGTTGAATCAAATGTTTAAAGAGAGAGGGCATTTCTTTCCTTTTTTTTTTCTAATTCTTTTCAAATATTTTGATGCAAAAATAGCTTTAATATGACACAGGATATGAATTAGTTGAACTATAACACAAAACAAATTGGTGAAGTTAGCTAAAAAAAGTGTCTAGCTTTCTTTGTCTGCCCTATGATTAAAATTCTGATGCTCCAAGGGTCAAATGTCATCAAGACGGAGAATACTACTGGTTACATAAAAAAAACCTCAAATAAAGCAAAAGTTGGGTCTATTTTTCATGCAAGTATAGAATTTTGGCTGAACCCCACACAGAACCCTAGGATTCTATAGCTTTATTTATTTGCCCTATGATTAAAATTCTGATGCTCGAAGTTTCAAATGTCATCAAAACAGAGAAAACTATTTGTTACACAAGAAAACCTCAAATGGAGCAAAAATCAGGTGCATTTTTCAGGCAAGTATAAAATTTGGGCTGAGCCCATCACGGAACCCTAGGGTTCTACAGAACCCTGGTTGAGAAAGGTTGCTCTAAATATTTTTCCCTTCAAGATGTTTTTGTTTCAGTAGGATAGTGAAAGTAATGTGTGTAAAACCCCTAGTTATGGTCAACAAGCTTATGATGCTGACCATTATTATTGTGATGAGTTCTACCCTCACTGTGCACCCCAATACTATGGCCTAGTGTCAAACTAAGCTTAACTTGATAAATCTCAAGTATATTTTGCTTCAGTATTTACAGTGTATATACTGTACAGTTTAGCTTAGGTTGACACAAGGCCACAGTAATGGGGCGCACAGTTAGGATTGCACTCATTGCAATAACAATAGTCAACATCACAAGCTTGATGAACATTCCTGATCGTGAGACCGGAGATCCTTTGGGATTTCCTCCCAAAATCACTAGTTTCACCTTTTTACAGTAACATATTCATCTGTTTTGTTTATAGGCTCATAATACCTGACAAACAGACAAGTCTTATGTAATGGCTGCAGAAACTTGTACAATTGATTTACAAGATTTCAAAAAAAGTTTTTCTCTTCTCAGAACCCAGTCCAAGTCTGGAATCGACTTTGTTTTTCTACCGTAACAAGAACAACAAGAACAATCCTCACAAAATTTAGGGGAGTAAACTCTCTCCTCTAACATTAAACCAAACCAATGCACAAAATCAACATTCCTCCACTTTGATTTGAAATCACGACCAATTGATTGGTATGCTCTCTTACTGACTGAGCTAAATTGACAAGTCTTACATATGTACAAAAATTCATGTTAGAAATACGCAAGGGCTTATTTTTTTTATAAGGAATAAATACATTTATAAAATTAACAATTCCCTAACAGGATTTGAAATCTCAACTGATTGATTGGTGGTCAGCTCTCTTAACGACTGAGCCAAACTGACAGATCTCATATATCTATAAAAAAATTTCCACAGATACGCAAAGGCTTATTTCATTCAAATGAATAAATACATTTATAAAAAAAGATGAATATTCTTATTATTTTTTATACGTACAAAACAAAAGTTGAAATTATCCTCATCAATAGGAATCAAAGTTGGAGTGGAATTTGCCCTTGCAGCAGCCAGACTTGTTTTTGATACATCTTTTCGTGTGATTCATTTGCATATTTATACTATTTATCTGGCAAGCTGGAACTTATGGGTGGTGAAAAGCTTAGTAAAATATCTATATCTGTGTATAAATATATGAATATAAATATGGGTATTTTTGATGCAACAACACCTCTATGGGTCATGATAATCCAACCATCAGTATTTTCTCAGGTACTGACCATAAATCTTAAGGTTATTAAACAATAACTGAAGCATAATTTATTAATCAATAACTGAACTATATATATATATATATATATATATATATATATATATATATATATATATATATATATATATATATATATATATATATATATATATATATATATATACTTATATATATACTTATATATATACATATGTTAACCCGAATCAGAGAAATTGCCTAATAGACAAAGTTTTTACATTTTTTACAATAAAGGAATATGTAGTTTTGATTTGATCAAAACAGGGATATAAGAGACTTATTTTTTTCACTATCAAAACTTTTTACAAAAAATAAGTAAATATATAGTTTTAAGTTTTTTTTAACAAAAATTTGCATAGTTTTAATTTGATTAAAAGTTCATTTTATCAAAATAAAGATGTAAAGCAACTGTGATTTTATGATCAGAAGTCTATGTAATCAAAGTGAAATGAACTTTTTTCACAGAAAATGAGTAATTTCGTCAAACATGCAATTTTATCGATTCAGTGTAAAATATACAGCAAACAAAATTGTAATTTTCTCGCTTCACAAAATCTGAAGATAAGACAGAAAGTTGTATCTTATGTATATCCCAATAAATATGTATATGAACATTGTAAGATAGTTACCAGTAAGTTCATAATGATAATTGATCCAAACATGAGGAATTTAACGAACATAATACAAGTCATAGATTCAAATTGAGGCTTTATGTTTTCATTATAGGAAATATCAGTAAATCGAAATTCTCCAATAAGCATTATGGAGGTTTTCACAAATAAAACCCCAATATTTTTAAATGGCGCCTGAAAAGTGATATGAATAGGAAATATCTGATTTTTAAGAAAGAAAAATAGAGGTTAGTTTTGATTTCTAAGCATTGAAACTTTTCATTAAATAATTGGAAAAAAAAGGAATTTTGTCTCTTTTCTGGATTTCAGGATTTTGTAGTTTTCTTGATCAGTTTTTTTAATTATAAAATAACATTTTCATAAATAAATTCAGTAATCAATGAATATTAAAATACTTAATTAAATTCCATTGATTAATCAGATTTCAGTAGATTTTTAAATACAAGTCTATATTTAGCTCAGCAAATCTTTTTTTTTTTGTTTTTTTCTTCAAAAACAAATAAAGCCATTTTTATACAATGGGAGAAAATAATTTTTATATCAGATTTTTCCCCAATTTTTCTCCTTTTTAATGATATGAAAAATTGATTAAACTATTATATTCGATTGAATAGTTTTTGTCAATGGATGTGAGTTTTACGCAAGTCCACAGTCATAACCCCAGAGCAGTCAAGTATGGAACTACTATGAAGCCCATAACATCCCAAACCAGCCAACTACAGAAATAACTGGTTTTCTGGTAATTCCAGTTTTCTGATACCTGTACAGCTAAAATTCTTCATAGAGTATTGGGGTTGAGGAATTATCTCCCCTGATCCAAGTGAGCTGAACACTCAACAGCAGAATAGAAACCACGTGCTAAGAAGTCTAACATCTCATCTTGGAAACTTTTTTTCAAAAGATTTCACAACAGGATAGATTTCCCCTCTATCTAACAGTCAACCTTCTCTTAGAAATCTCTTTGACGTAAATACTCTTAAAATATTCCCTAAACGCCAAAAAGCAACTTGAAGGCCAGAAGAATTTTTTTTAAATCATCAGATATTCAAGAGCCGTGTCAGTCACACATAGTATCAGTGGCAGCCATTTGCAGAGCTTTCTGGCACACCAACCATCATCAGTTGTCAGCAGCAGTAAATATTATAATACAGATATATTGACTGAAGACAGTGATCATTCAAAGTAATGTGATATCATTGAAGTATTGTCAGATTAGAGCTTAACTCTTCTTGAATTACCCCTTGAACAATAGACAAGTTTAGTGATTTTTCACCTAATAACTTATCATAATTAGTTAGCTCAGATGCAGAGGGTTGATTCTTGGTATGAGTGAGAGAGTGGAAAACTCGTCATTGGGACAGATTTCCCTGTGCCTCAAGCAGCTAATTGGGAAAACTCCATGCTGTGTGATTAGAGTAGGGGTATTCCTTCAGTGGGCTTCCATCCTACCAAGGGGTTAGTCATAAAAACTTGTTGAAATAAAGACTTGACTAGACCAGACTTCAAAATAGTAAGGATCCCTAAGCTGACACATGTAACAGAAACCAGGACTCAGTCACCGACCACCATTCTCCATTGGGTGTTGTCTCTCGAGAGGAGAGATATTTTACCTTTTGCCAAAAGTCAGCAAAGGTCTGTTTGTCTGTCTGTATGTGATAGCTTACCCCAGAAACCACAAAAACATATCCCCATGATATTTTCTGTGTGTACTGATTTGAGTTCAGAGCAGGTTTTTAACAAGTAAGTTTTTGAAAATGCCAACAAGTTTTAGTGGGGTGGGTGGTTTGATTTACAATGTAAGGATTATGTTTTAAATCAAGACTTACTTTGTGTACCTGGGGTCCAAATGAAAATTCATTTAAAAAAATGGGCTCCTTGGTAATAAGAAGATCGGAAACCCCTGATTCAGTGCGATTTCTTATTGTATAATGTTAGCAGAAATTTAGATGGTGAACTACTATTTATGAAGCTTTCAAGGTCCTCTTCTATTTGGGGCTCAGGGGTGGTGATTCAAAATCGCCCCTCCTCACTTCCGACCCTGGTAGTGTAGTTATTACAAGCTGAATGTTTATTTCACCATACAACCACCAACTTGGTTAAGAGATTAAGATAGTTGGCTGGACTTCAATAGAGATTAACTTGGATTGGCCATCAACTTCATATATAATTTTCTCGCTTATGTTATACCAAATATAGATTGAAAACGTTGAATGATTAAGGAATTCAATAAAAAGGGTTTTTATCATTTATCATATAATAATATATTTATTTCATATACTCTGTGAAGTTTTATTTCTATCAAATGATTTTATCAATTATTCAAGATTAACTTTCTTTTTCAATAAATAAACACTGATTTTTTAAATATTTATGAATCGTGTTATCTTGCATTTCACAAGTTCCTGGACTAACTATGATTTTGCGTGAATATTATGTAATACCTACCTAGATACCTACTCATGAGCTCACAGTTGAATTAGTCATTTTAAACCAGATTTCTTGACACATGAGTCTGAAAACCATCTGATCAAAATTTGAGTTTATGGTTTGTAAATCTGTCTCTCTGTCTTTCTTGCTTTCTCAGTTGATTACCACTACCCAAAACTAACCGGTTTAATCACTGTTGCTGGGTTTAGGTTATTCATGTGTTCTCACATTTATATCTATCTATCAAGACTTTGCCCAGCCCTTACTGTTCATTGTAAAAACTTGGAATTTTGCAGACACACTTCCCTCAATGAGTACGGAAAATGTCTTTTTTGTTTTTTGAAAATTCTCCTCCAATATAGATTTATTGTATTGGGTTCAATATGTAATCGAAGATCTTGCTAAATTGGCCACTTGTTTTTCAAAAATTCAGACCTCATTTAGAGATCACAGCCAAACAAAAGGCGAGTGCAGTAATTTATTCACCCTTTTCTCAAACTTTTTAACTGATCACCCCAAACGCAGTAGATATGGGTAGTGGTGATTGATGATTTCTTTCGGAATGTTAATTTCTTTCTTTCGTTTCTTTCTCTATTTTGTTTTTTCCTTTCTTTCATTTCCTTCTCTCTTTTTTTCTCTTTTTTGCTTTTTTCTCTCTTTGTTCTTTCTCTCTTTCTTTTTTTCTTTCTTTCTTATCTTTCTCTTTTTTGCTTCTTTCTTTCTTTGTTTGTTCCCTTTTTTTTCTCTTTTCTTCCTGTCTCTTTCTCTCTTTTCAATGACTGCATTGACAAGGAAGGAGATTATGTTGAAAAATATATATTTGTGATGTAGAATGAATTCTGTTTTCATCATTAGATGGACTTATCGATTTACTTATGTATATACAGTGGCACACTGGGACACATTAATATATCTTCAATTTGAAATGTTCATGGTTCCATGTATATTATTAACAATATATTAATGAAAAATTAAGTGCACTGACAAGAGAAGAGATTATGTTGGAAAATAAATTTGTTGTGCGAATTGAATGCTTTTTTCATCTTTAGGCAATGGACTCACTGATGTGTCTACCAATAAGTGCATACATTTTTCAGCACTAATAAAATAACAGTTAATTTGTTAACGGGTAACCTGAGGGTATGAATCTAAAGCACTATAGTACATGAACCCCGACCTATCTCTCTATCTCTCCTCTTCTCCACACCTTAACCCTTGTCCCTGATACTCCGAGTCAGAAGTTTTTATTTTCAAACCAAATCGGGTAAATGATGAAATAGACACATCAGTAACTGTGATAGAAGCAGCAGCAGTAGTAGTAGTAGTAGTAATAGTTGTAGTAGTAGTAGTTATATTACCAAAAGCTATCGTAGACACCTGCATATACTGCAGAACTTGCTTAGCACCAGCTACTTTTGTGTTCAGGTGTTCATATCATACCATTCCCCTCTTTCCATTTGTTATATGACTGACAGATTGACATATTACAATGGTTATTGTCATTTCTTTTATATGTTGGTTTGTTTGTCTGTTGGTTTTATGGCTCACAAAAAGAGAGACGGCAGGTAAGGCTCTACTTGTCTGTTTATTCTATATCACTACTACAACTACATCATCGCAACTAGTATAAATACTGCAGCTGCTGATGTCTCAGTAGCATGGAGAATAATTCAACTAAGGCATCTCTGATTTTTCATGAGTAAAGCTGATATTTTTCTCACCTGATTTTTTTTTTCCAAAATCCTTTTTAATCCTATTCTGTAGCCGTATTGTTTTAAAATTATCAAAAACAAAAAATATGAGGAGATGTAGAAAACCAAAAGGGAAATAAATTTTGTTCAAGGTATGTGTTTATTTTTTTGTTTGTAATTAACACATTTATACTAATATACATTTACGTAAAAATCTTACTTCAGCGCTGAAGATTGTACTGACATGAAATACTAAGTATTTGCTGGTAATTTTCTTCAAGAATTAATAATCGATTAATTAGTAGCTCTATTTACGTTTTTTAAATATTGAGGCATGTGATTTAATAACATCAGCAACAGATGAAAAATTTTCCTGTTTTCTTTATTTTAGTAATTTTTCAAATTACAAAAATATTATCAAATATATATATATATATATATATATATACATATATATATTTATATATATATATATATATATATATATATATATACATATATATATATATATATATATATATATATATATATATATATATACATATATATATATATATATATATATATATATATATATATATATATATATATATATATATATGTGTGTGTGTGTGTGTGTGTGTGTGTGTGTTAATAATATAATAATTCTGTACGTAAATAATATAATAATTATTATAATTATAAAATATATAATAATTCCATGGGTAAATAATTCTGTTTGCCAGGTACTATGTGAGTTATAATAAAGATTTCATTATATCTCCAATTGGTTTTCATATTTCAGGTCAGGAAAAAACATGAAACGTTACTGACAATTGTTAAATATATCAGCCATGATGATATTTAAACACGCTGCCAATCCCGACCCCCCCTCCCCAGGTTTGGCATTTACCCAAGTAGTATGACATTTGTACCTGGGAACAATCATCATTATTTTATTTGATTTATTTGTCTCTTACTTCCCAACCCAAAGCGCGTGGAAGTCATCGAACTACAATGGAAGAAATCTTCGGCTGCGTTGCTGTGCGTGTACGTGCACCATGATGATTAACCATCGTACGAAATTAACATTGGCCAGATAAATTAGTCCGTACTCAAGGCAGGGCAGTGTTGAGTTTCAAGTTTTTTAGACTGGTAGTTCTTGGAAAAATCTAATTAAATAAACATCAATAAATCATCTCCCTTGATTTCCACTCATTTCAGAATTATCTAAATTTAGGTATAAATCATAAAAATTGGCAACAGTGATGAGAAGTAAACAGAATACTTCGAAGCCATAGTTTTATACAACGGATAGAAAATTATTTTTTTCCTGACAATTATGGCAGGCTGCTCATCCTACTATAAACAAGTGTAATTTTCAATTTATTTCAAGTTTTTCAAAATCCTGTCAATTAATCGTTGAATTCACTAACTCTCTTCGAGTCAATTTTCAGGGGCCTACTTCATCTCGAGAAGATTTTTTATTGAACATTTCTGATTTAATTGTTTTTTTTTGTTCAAAGTAATTTGTTATTGTTGTTGACAAAAATGTTAATTTAAAACAACTGAAAACCTGCTTCATGAATAAGTTGAATTATTCTATGCTTATATAAGTTATATGAATGACAAAAACTTTTCTGCTGGAAATCCACACCTGATGAAAATAAAACTTGTCTACAAACATTTTATTTATCAACTTATCAAATAACTGTCAATCATTAATAACAAGCAAAAATAACTATCATCAACTTCAATTGCTTGCCAATAGAATAAAACAAAAAGACTTGACATTGAAGTCCAATTTAACTTAATTAATAAAAATTTGGGCTTTTTTCCCCTAACATCATGAAGAAAAAACTTAAGGACAGATTTTAAAAAATTCTTGTAAATTACATTTTAAAATAGGATGTCGATGTCTGTTGGATGATTTCTTATCATTTGCAAAATTCAATTTTATAATATTTATTCTATCAACCTGTTCTCCCAATGTTGTTTTGAGGCATAAAATAAAATTATCATTGTTTAAATTCATTGTTTTGGAGTTTTTTTTTCAACGTTTGAAGAGCAAGCTCAACCTTCAAAAATAAGAAGATCCCATTAATCCTAAAAAGAAGGGTGTATAACCAATGCATCCTCCCAATAGTCACTTATGGAGCTGAAACATGGAACCTAACGAAGAGACAGATCCGCAAACTGAGATCCATACAATGTGCACGTGAAAGAATTATGCTGTGCCTCATATGGAGAGACCACAAGACAGCACAGTACATCCAGGAAAAGACAAGAGTCAAGGACATCATAGAATCCATCAAAAAACTCAAATAGCAGTGGGCTAGCCATGTTGCAAGAATGGCATACAACCGATGGACATCTCGACTCACGACATGGACCCCCACCCTGAGATCACATGTGCAACCGAGGCCAGCAGAATATGGAGAGACGAGCTAGACAAATTCAGAAAGTACTGGCTCCGCGATGCCCATGATAGAGAAG
The DNA here is from genome assembly GCA_963457665.1 of Thysanoteuthis rhombus. Classification (NCBI taxonomy): domain Eukaryota; kingdom Metazoa; phylum Mollusca; class Cephalopoda; order Oegopsida; family Thysanoteuthidae; genus Thysanoteuthis; species Thysanoteuthis major. Next base: position 13,663,184 of record OY735229.1, on the reverse strand, counting down.
TGTGGCAAATCCTGGGGAAGGTCTATGTCTAACGATGGACATTGAAAGACCGATGATGATGATGATGAAATGGTCAATGGATAAAAAAAACAATGAACATGTTGGAAAAGAAGATTAAAGTAAAATTAACAGAATAACATAAAATCAACCGAAGTTCATGTTCTTCCATATTTATTTTGCAAAACGAAACATTTATCTTTTGAGCCAGTAAACATGCCGATTCATAAGTAAAAAAAACCTAAAAGAAAATTTGTTCCAGACTAAGTGTCCAGAGACAAAAAAAGGCTGTAGGTTGAATGTGTGTCAGCAAAACGTTATCTTCTTTTTCCATCTCAGGCATCAGGATGTGCCCTATTTTCTGGCATATTATCCCAGCAAAGAATATTAAAAAAAATGGCCTCCTCCTGAATTCCTTTCACCTGTCCCCCACTTGCTGAACTCCCTTGCAGCTTCTAGCTGAAGTGGAGATAGACAATAAAGGTTATGTTTGAACCATTTGGGAAGAGAAGAGGGGGTTCTCAAAAGCAGGGTGAGGACAAAAAGGGCAGTGGACGAAATTTCCCCAGACGAAATTTCCCTGTACCAAATTTCACACCTGAAATTACAAAGTGAGATGAAAAGTCCTTGGTTAGATGAAATGAAAAAACTTTTAGTAATTAGTGAAAATGTAAATAATCTTTAACGGGTCTCATAATCTAAATGTATACTATTGAAGTTTTTTTTGCATTCATTCCAACATTAAAAACCACCAAGGTGTGAGAAGTAACTCATTCATTGATCACCATTGTTTTTTTTTATTGATCACCCCCATCACAGCATGCTGCTAAAAGATGTTTGTTATATGACAGTTTCTATTGAGTGATTAACCAAACCTGTTCAAAGCTGAAGCTTGAGGAAATAACATCAACATTATTTATCACAGTTAAGTTCAGTGTGATACTTTTTTCCTAACTTATTAAATTCAGAGTAAAATACTGGCAACTGCTTCCGTTTGATAGATTGCAAATGGAGGAAATTGCATCCCTAAAAAATGTCATCATAACCTATGGCTAGTAGACTTAGTGTTGCCAATGATTTTGAAATTTTTATATCGTAAATTGAGGCAAAAAAAATCCAAAAATATCTAGCTGTTCCAGAAAATTATTCAAATATCATCTAAAATTGAGGCAAAAAATTTCAAAAAACATCTAGATATCAAGGCCTGAACCTTGCCAAATATCTAAAAATATCAAGATTTCGGCAATGTAATCTGAAGATATCTAAGCCTCATCAGAAAAAAATTTCTAACTTATACCCAATATCTGAAAACCAAGGGATTTTGCAAAAATTTTGATATGTTGGATGAAATATCAAAAGATGTCAAGAATTTTGACATTTTCCAAAAAAAAACCTAAAAATAATTGAGCCTTTTAAAAAAAGATACTATACTTATATCTAAATGTAACAAAAAATATCTAAATTTAGATATAAAATATCTAAGTTGGCAATGCTACCAGAGGTTCTATATCCAATTAGATCACTTTTGTACATGGAATGAAGAGACTTCACAAGGTGCCAGGCAGAGTCTGTAATTCAGGAGGAAAAAATCAAGTCAAATCATTTAGAATAAGTCATTTATATAAATCAAAGTAAAATTTCCATAGATATTCTTGAAAGTTCAATCATGGTACTGAAGCGTAAAATAGTTAAATGATTGTAAAGTCGAGAATAGTTAAATGATTGTAATAGTATAAAATAGTTAAATGATTGTTAAAGTGGAGAACACTTTAATGTATTCAATGTGGAGAATAGTTATATGATTGTAAAAGTGGAGAAGAGTTAAATCATATTGAGTTATTTAGAATAAGTTATTTACATATCACTATAGAACGAAGATATTCTAAAAAGTTTTATCACAGTATTCGAGTGAAGAATAGTCATATAGTTTTAGAAGAGAATAGTTGAATTATTATAACACACAGTAGACATTTTTTTTTCACAGCAGCCCTTTTAAACAGTAGTCTAGACAAAAGCAGGGGATGATCCATCTGGCATCAGATTAGCTGCAGGAGCTGCCAGAGCGGCATCTAACTTTCTTAAGGGGGTACACCCCTTGGTTAGGAGTCCTTTTCCTAGACTGGAAGTGCAATATCAGATAGACCAGTTGATTAAGTGAGGTTGATAGTGATCGAATCGTGGCATTATTTGAGAAAGATCAACATTATACTCTATAGGCAGTGGTGGACCCAGGTCAAAAACTGTTGTGGGCGGGAAACAAAGGTAGTGTTGTCCACTAAAAAAATCATTTCATGTTAAATCAATCTCAAAAATCGTCGAGATGCACTAAAAACATTGTAAGTCATTTTATGACTATTTAAATGTCTAAAAATGGGTAGAATAATCTCTTAAATGTGGCTAAAAATAGCTTGAAATTTGCAAATATTGGTAAAGAAATGATGCTAAAATGCTTTAAAAATGGTTGGATCTTTACAATACCAAAACAAGAATTGCTCTAAATTTAATGTGAAAAGCGCTGAATTGGCAAGTCTGTTTTGCAACATGTGTATCTAAGTTTTGTAAAAATGTAACTTTCTGGTGAGGTGTCATGATTTAAGATTTTTTTTATCAATTTCTGTCTTCCTGTCAAACTAGCCTCAATATACCCAACCCCGACAGTGTTCTCTTTATTTTTTCATAAATTACGAGGGTTTAACTTGAAGAGGTTGAGGCGGGTGGGGTCTGGACCCTCCATTCCTCCCCCTGATTGCAGGAGCCAACATACTAAAAATATCCAAATCAAGAATTGAAAATCATTTGCTCCAGCTTGGTTATGTTACTCACTTTGATGTGTGGCTTCCACATAAGTAAACCAAAAAAAACAAACACCTGAACTGGATTTTTGTGTGCGATTCACTTCTTAAATGTAAGGAAAATGTTCTGCATGCCTAACAAATTATGATGAGCAATGAAAAGTAGATACTTTACGACAAGGTGTGATGAAATGCATCTTAAGGTATAAGTGAACAAAGTGGCTGCTTAGGGTCTAATGGCCACCAGGGAGCCTCTAAAAGTGAAGGGGGGGTAATGGAGACCCCCAAGAGGTAGAGGTCCAAATCAAATTCAGTTTAGGCTGGGGCCAGCCCTGATCAGGCCAGTGAAATGAACCACATCTAGCAGAACTAAAAACTGGTCTTCATCCAACAAAAGTGACAGAGAGTGTACTAGTATGAACACCTTCTGGCGAACCAAACGATTGATTAGAACAAGTACTGCTCCCGATTTTACCAATTGAAGACAGCAATCAACAAGAAGTGTACACAATTAATTAAGAGAAAATAATAATATTTCATCGTGATAATGCTAGAGCACGTATTTGTTTTGGTACAAAAATTGATACTGTTTGGCAAGGATATTTTCATTCAGTGGTTATATTCATCAGAGTATTATTCATTCTGATCTTTAAAGAATGTTCTTAACGGAAAGAATTCAATTTCTGAGATGACTACTAAAGGCCTCCAAGAGTAGTTCTCTGCTGAGACAGATAAAATATTCAGGGAGGATGGAATTATGAAGTTGCTTGAATGATGGCAGGAGGTAGGGAACCTAAATGGTTATAACGTTATTCAATTTATATCATCCAATCTCTGTATATTTGTTTGTTTGTATGTTTGTTACCATAACATAACAAAGACTGCACATCACAACAAAATTTTTGTCAGTGCGATACCATTAAAATGGTCTGACTTGGAGAGCAAAGCAATTCCCAGTCCAATTTAATAATAACTTGCCATCACAGTCAATAATTGAACAACCGTAGCGTCAAAATTTGAAGTCATGTGAAAAAAATTCCATTGAGGAATAAATACTCCATCTCTGACATCACTGGAAGAAAATAGAGTAAAAAAATATCTAGAAACATCTAGATTTCTGTTTTCAATTGGCAAAATTGGGAGCGGTACTTGTTCAAATCCAGACCCCCACACCCGACTTCTTCGCGACCAACCCTTGTAATTCATGGAGAAATTAAAAGAAAACTGTCGGAGTGGGGGTAAAGCGTGGCTAGTTCGGCAGGAAGACAGATTTGAACAACTGTAGTATCAAAATTTGAAGTCATGTAACAAAAAATTTCCATAGATGAATATTGAGTAAAAAAACATCTAGAAACATCTAGAAATATCTAGATTCTTGAGGATCGAGATGTTAATAATAAACCCCTATAATAAAGCCTAAAAGAAGTCAAAAAAATTTTTTTTCCAAAAATTGAAAAAATAATTTTTTCAGAGTGGGTGTAGTGGAGTACTGATACCAATTTTCAAGTCTGTGGGTAAAATGGTATTGGCCAGGAGTGCTGGAACACAAATGTTCACATATAAAAAAGATAAAACCGTTTACCATTTTTGATGGCTAAGGTTGTTGAATAGTATGACATCAATGTGATTTTATTAGGTGAAACAGTAATCTTGACATTTCATCAGTGTTTAAAATATTGTTTTTTAAAAAGCTATATCTTTATAAATTCAAAGCACTTTTTCAACTTAGGACAATGCCAGCGTATAATCGAATTTCAAATACAACAGAAGCAGATTATCACGATCATGGATAATGCTTTTCAAACAGTCATTGTCATAAAAAATAAGTCAATTCCAAATATTTCATTTAAAAGGAATTCAAAATCATTAAGATTTTTTTATGATAATCGTTATAGAAATTTTATAATGTAAAATTCTTTATAACAATGAATCTAATAACATAAAAATGGATTTACAACAATGAATAAAAGTTATTCCAAATTCTACATTCTTTGCTTAATTTTATCAGCCAGTTGTTGTTATCTAAAAAAATCCTTCTCCAAAGTGATCACAAGGGGCTTCCACAGTGTGATTATGTGATACCATTTGAATCAATGCCAAACTAGAATAGAAGAAGATAACCCATTTATCTACAGACCTCGATCTCATAGATAGCGAACACATTCCAGGTTTGCCAACAGGTCTACAATTGTACTGCTGCTGCTGCTGATGATGATGATGACAACAATGACAACCTCTATTTCAGAAGAATTGCTGTCACTCATAGTTTAGGAGGAAAAATGGAATCTTGAAATAGACACTTCAAGCAGTAAGAAAAAAGATGGTGGCACAAAAAGATCCTCTCTGGAATTTTTTTTACCACCTATTTTTTCTTAATCTTTGAATTCTGCTGAGTAACGGACTGAGAGTCTCATTGGGTTCACTTTTAACCCTTAATTTCGCACGTATTGTGGGCAATGACGGATCGACTACGAAAGTAACGAAGCTTAAGCTCCAGGACCCCTAATCCCATGTGGGGAGTCCCAGAAGCCACTTTTTTCGTAATGAGTGAATTTGTCAATAAAATCAATGTAGTTTTTGTACTGATCAAACACAGAGATAAGTAATCAGTTGGTGAGTAAAATGATATCTATGCCAACAAGCTTCTTGGGGATGCCCCGCACCGAATTACTTTCAAAGCAAAAAATAAATAGATAGCCTTGGATTCATTCAAATCCCATTGAAGAAGATGAAAATGTTTACCCAGAGCTCACTGCATGGCTCCATTTTCAAGGACTCTACACCATTACCCCCACTCTCTGTCCTTAGGGCCTTGAGTTCCTTGCAAGGGCAGCAAGGCCAAAGATCTTGTTGAATGTTGAATATTGTTGCTGGTTGCAGAGGGGTCAATCTCCATAACAGTTCAAACTTCAGAGCCCCCAAAATATTGATCTACCACTGAACACTAAAATGATAGAAAATTGCATATCTTTTGAAGTAAAAAAACATGGAGACAAAGGAACATATTTTTCCATACAATTTTGAATCTTAACAGTAATCATTCCACTGATCTCCTTTGGTCAAAATTGTGTGGAAAATGAGTTTGTTAGTCTCTGTATGTTGTTTATGTTAAATATTAGAATGTACCAGTCAGAAATGATGGGGTTATTTATGTTTGGATTGGCACTAAGAAACCTACAGCTATCTTATTTGATGATTCATTTTTAATGATTGAAGAGGATACTTGAATTTTAAAAAAATGAATCACCTAAATAAAATGATTTTATGTTTTTTTCAAAGTCTCAACTCAATTGAAGCTGGTTCAAAATGTGATGATCAGACATGAAGACTCAACAATCTATATGATGTAACTCTCATTGTTTTGTCATAATAGGAAAGTTGATCAACTTATGAGATCATCTCATTTGAGCGCAAACAAATGAATAAACAGAATTGTGCATAAAAGCTCATTATAGGATTAGATTCTGTAATTTTTTTTTTTTGAGTTTGGGTTTGATTTTGCTACAGGTTCAAAATGAACCGCATAGAACATTATTTCATCCTGTTACTAGGCGGAATCTTGAAATAGACACTCCAAGGATAAAGAACAGCTGGCAAAAAAAGATCCACTATGCATGTGGACTGATTTTACCTCCTAAACCATCACTCTTCAGTGATAACCACTGAGTATCTGGAGTGAACATACGAATGCAGGAAATATAAAAATAAATCATATATTTATACAAAAGCCATGTAGGCAAATTAGTTAGTTTATTTCTTTGGTTGTCAGTCGAGTCAGTGTCCTGTTATAACCTAAAAGTTATAATGAATTATTGGTCTTTGTGAAATTGATTAACAGAACTAAAAAAAAAACAATTATAGGTTGTAAAATGTGATCGTCTATTATCATAACAATGAAAAATACATTGAAATTTCAATGTGTTAAATAAATGAGTGATTGAAAGGAGAAATGGTCCTTGAGTTAGTGAGTGAGTTAAAGAGAGAGTGATTTATTAAGTGAGTGAGCCTCTCTCTCTCCTAACTTTCATTTCGTCTTCCTATAGTTGAAGCCAATTTTACAAAAATATAACTACCACAAAGGAAGGGGAATGAATAACTGCAATGTAGATGGAGACGTTATTTTGACCAAAAAAACTAGTAAAAATGGCCAAAAAACATTGCAATACTCTCAGCACACACACACATGCGCGCGCACACGCACACACAAATGATATATCAAATAGCAACAAATTTGAACTAGCTCAAAATTTTAAAATGGCCAAATCAAAAATTCCATGGCCAAATGCTTTTTAAAAAGGCCAGATTTGTCAAATTTGGCCATATATTTTTGCTATTCTTTTCTTAATTATGTTCAACTTCTGTAATGAAATAAGTTATATTTTTGATAAAACAGTTTTCTTCCTATGATCTTTCTTCACATCACACAATAACAGTGGTGACTTTTCTTACATAACATTTTGTCTCAAGACTTTATGCCTGATCAAAGCTTGAATTGAGTTGTGACTTTGAATAAATATTAAAATTAGGATACTTCAATTATCAAAAAAAATTACCTAATAAAATAGCTTTAGTGCCAATCCATATATTGATAACACTCATTTTTCTTATAGTTATATAGTTATATGCTGGTATATGTAATAAGAGCCATGTCCGTCATACTTATAGTATCATTAGTAGCTACCAGTAGAGCCTATGTTGTCAGGCAACATCAGCCATCATTATCATTCAGCAGCAGCAGCCTGGAAAGTTTTGAGCATAAGCAGTTAGAGCCATGTCTGTCACACTGATGTTCACATAAGAGGTCTTGATCTTGAAATATATAACCTGAACAAGAGGATTGTATAACTATCAATTATTGTCCACCAAGAAATAATTGGCTGAATGCAAGTAAATAGCATAATACATATATATTGACTATAGACAACAATCAGTTAAAGTAACATGAGATCATTAAAGTTTTGCCAGATTAGGGTTGAACTCTTTTAAAATTACCCCTTAAACGATATATCAGATTTTATAATTTTTACCTGATATTACATTGAGTTTTGTTTGTAGATTCGAGATAACCACCAGCGAGGTGACATATCATGGGCAAGTTGAAATAATGATAATTATAAGAAGAACTTATTTTGGTGATACGGGTGTAAAGAAAAGAGTTTGAAAATATCATTAATATCATTAATAAAAGAATCCCCATTGTTCTCGTGAAGTATTAGAGCTTCATTTATACACAATATTTTGAGGCTTTGTTAAATTTCAATTATTTAATTATCATTGTAAGAGTCATTTGCAGTCCATTAGAATTAAAGTATAGTACTTTAATTTTAGTGGACTGCGATAGGTTCCTCACCTTCTTTACCCAATTTGTGAGTGGTGAAACATCAAAAGGGGAAAGGAGTATTAAAACTGGGGAACATGTTAAAACAAATAAATCAACAAATTTCATTAAAGAAGATACCAGAGACAAAATTCACAAATATTTGTGATAATGTCAGTGTCAAAGAGCCATGATTGTTGTTTAATCCTCACTCAATCTCAACCCTACCCATTAAATTAAATCACTAAAACTGATATACTGGGGTAATTTAAGGAGGATAACACAACGCTTACTCTATTTAAATACAAGTTGGGAATCCCAGCATCGCTCAGGAAAAACAAAGCTCAAATTTGATATCATGAGTGAAGAAATAATGCTAAACGATACATGGTGCGTGTGTGGGCCCAACCAGGGTGTGTGAGAAGTTATTCTATCATTGGACAATGCCAGAAATCCTTGCGAGTATTTTGAGAGTTATGATATATTGCCTTTAATGTCATAGGGAATTTATGTTCGTTACAACTAAATATATATCTGGTTGAACTTTTAATCAAAAAAAAATTTCATCCTTTTTTTTGTTCTGGTTCTTGATATTGACCATGCAAGTTGCGTGTTGGCTCCTTTAATCTCACCAAGCTAATGTAGTGCCCTATGAAACCTTGTATCACTGTCCAAAGCATCAAGGTTGGGTACATGGAATATTAAAGTCTAGGATGTCCGGGAGATAAGTGTACAACACAGACTGCATATTTGAATTATTGTCTTCAACTGTTGCAACCCAAAGGTCCATCAACCATTTCTATACTCTGCAGACACATACAAATCCAAAATGCATTGTTAAATGTAGAACCAACAAGTGAACTAATATATTAAACTTGAGCTCCTGGCCTATGGACTCTATCAAGGGGGAGGACACGGTTGGGTCCATCCTTTGTCTTCATTTTTCCTCGACTTGTACACACAAAAACACTGAAGCACAGGAACAGACATCTAAATTTATATATATATATATATATATATATATATATATATATGTATATATGTATATATATATATATATATATATATATATATAAAGATCAGTTATTTTATCAAAAGTATTACTTATTCTATTACTTTGAATCAAAAAAATCAAATGTGACTTTTTTTCTTATGATTATTTTCCTAGCCGAAAGCTACATTTTTTACTTTTTTCCTCCCAGGTCAAAATAATGACTTTTTTTTTCTACAACCATTTTTCTAAGGCATACTAACTTCTTAATGTTTTATGCCAGAATAAAAGTCCGAATTACCTACTTTTTTATTGGTCAAAATGTTGTGGCACAATTCTTTGTTTAGTCGTATCACTCCGCTTTTTCTTCTTCAGGTTGACTGACTGGTGTAATAATTAATATAATTGCCCGGTTGTCTTTTCCAAATCACATATATACTTAATTATAAGTGCAATGTAATTAACTTACATTTTCAATGACCATATTTAGTATAAATAGTATTTCTTTTGTTCTATATTTACTACAAATGCAGAATGTAATTTATTTCTGCTCGACTTGGAGACGCTTATTACATTTTCTGATACGTAAGTGCTAAAAATAAAGACTATATTCCATAACAATCTGTGACGTTGGTTGGGGTTGAGGCTGGTTGAGAATTAAACAAAAGTCATGGTGTGTAAACATTTAGATTTCTCAGATGAAGCATTGTAAGTTATTACTAAATTTGGGCTAGTATATCTTTCGTCTTATTTCTACTAAATTTTCGATACTGCGACTCCCAGATTGTCATTTTATGATTGCTAGTGAGCAGCGTGGATTAGAAGAAAAGAATGAACAAATATCAGTGAAAAAATTATTAATAATTGATATCCGTACCTCACATAAATGAATCCCCATTGCCCCCACACGTGTATCTTAACTTGATTATCCAAGAAAATGTATCTAAAATCATCCAAAAAAGATAGATCTTTTATCTAAAATCATCTTTAAAAAATACCAGTGGAAGATTTTGGCATTGTTGGTCCCAAAATTATCATAGAGACTCGAAAAAAAGTACTTTTTTGACAAAGCAAAAACACAAAACTTCTTTAGATGGTGCTTAATAATGTACTCATACACATTTCCATGGTTGAGGACCCCAAAATGTGACAAGGGGTGCCTGGAAACCACACAGACACACACACACACACACACACACACACACACACACACACACACACACACACACACACACAGAGCTCCTCTTGGACACTTACACCCAGAGAAAAATCTGTAGCTCACTTGATCGTTGGTCGGGCCGTTTGTTGGGCTATGATGAATCAAAATTTTTATTAGATCTGAAAACATCTGGTGTGAACCTGGTATAACTCCAGCCAATGATATCACCTCCCACTGACTTTATTGCTACTCTACCATTCCCCTATTTCGTTATTTCCCGCACTGGCAAACAAAAAATTGATGATTAAATTTTTTGGTCTAAATTTGTTTAAGAGAAGTTTTGATACAATTTTGTGTATCAAAAATCATGGGCGGGGAGGTATTGTCAAGGGTCATGAATGAAGGCAAAAGACATTATCCAGACATTTCTATCTTTCTCAAAAGTCAGGATAAAACTTGTATTAGCACATTCATTTCATTTTTTCTCTATCACTTTTTGTCACTCCTACTTTGTTTTATATATATATATATATATATATATATATATATATATATATATATATATATATATATATATATATATATATATATATATATATATATATATATATTAGGATATTCAAAAAAAAACATGAATAAAATAAACACTTAAGAAATGACTTGATTTACGATATTTAAAAAAAAATTTGCACCTGATATAAATTAAGGAAAAATAAAACTCTTCGAAACTGACGAAAAATATGATGAAATTTAGTCATGGCCGATAAGGATTTTGTTGTAAAGACTTGAAACAGTTAGAGGAAACAGTGGCTAGACCAATTCACTCAAGGAGGGTCAAAAAGTCAATGAAACGCTAGCCGTGTTTAGCCTATTACTACGCCAAATAGGACAGCTGTCTAGAAAGATTTCCCGTTCTTTCTTAATGTTTCTTCCTATCCAATGTAACAGTCAGCTGACGGGGGCGGGTCCTTTTTTTATCTTTCAAAAAACCCTTCCACCCTCAAGGTAGGGGGACAAAAACTTCATGAATAGGAGTACAGCCACTGCATCTTTACTGACAAATCTCACTCAATATTGAAAGGGGCCCCGCAAAGAGCCAAACCCCCACCCCCTGGACCGCCAAATCACTACGATTCTCTTGCTGCATGCCTGTGGTGAAAGTCAGAATGAAAGAATTTCCTCAAAAGAAACTTTTTAAGTATAATTTTTACTGACGTTTTCTCTTACGTAACTCAAAATGAGGACGAAAGGATTGTATTTGTGAAACGTAATACAGTAAAAGAATCGGAATTATCATTCATATAAAAACATGAATTGTCACTGAACAATAAAGTATTTATCTTAGTTGTAAAAAATTTTCATAAGATATTAAGTAAATTATTTAAAAGTACATAAGTAAAAAATAAAAAATACGCTTTCTGTAACATGCAGTACGAATTAAAAGAATTGCAATAACACCCCTATTCTTTCAAATCTGCGAAAAAAATATTAAATCAAATTTCTTATTAGTACAAATTCAGACAAAATATTCATACTACAGTGTTCACATCATTGACTGATGCCTTTAGACCTGGCAGCCTAGTTCCTGGACACCCACTTACCCAGGCTGTACCTCCCCATTGCACTAAGAACGGCAGTGTTGGGGTTAATCTCTAATGCTTGGGGAGTGCCAAAAAGATAAATACCGAGACGAGGGGATTGAACATTTTTTTGTCCATACCCACACGTACACGTGAGAAAGCCCACACTATCACTGCTACGAACAGAAAAAGTACCGAATTCGGCAGACCTGACACGTGCTGCCTTCGTGGGAAGGCGAATCACGCCTACCCCTGAGGTCCCCGCACTAAACTTGATCTTGTGTCATGTTCTCTCGTAGTGGGGAAGCGGAAAAACCCGACTATACATCACAGAAGTAGATTCTTTTCTTCTCTAAGCTGTCTTACCACTGACTGGCCGAACACTACAAATAAATAACGTGATCTAACATTACAGTAGCTATGACAAATAAGTGGAGACAACATTTTTAACTTCTTTCTTTTTCTTTCTCTCTCACGCTTCTTGGGTTTCTTTTTCAACTGCGACGGAAGTTGACAATTTTTAGAATGGGGGAAAATTTATATCAAGACCAATTTTTCAAATCGATTAACAGCGTTTGCAAGAGTGGTTAAAGAGAGATAGACAGCCGTCTTTTGTCAATCGGTTTACAGAACGTTAATAGAAAGATATGATTTAGAGGTTGGGCGAAGAAAGAGGGTTATCTTTTTTAAAACTCTTTTACGTCACACTATATCATAGTATTTTTTTTAGATCAATTCTCGAGATGAAAGAAAAAATGGTAAGTACAAGAAAGAAAGAAAGGGAAAACAGAAAGAAAGAAAGCAAGAAAGAAAGCAGACTATACGGTGTTTATAACTGATGTATACACTCCATATAAATAGACTCTATTTGCTGGGGACATTGATCCATATCGTCCTTGATTCATATATCTGTATCTTTTTCGTTTGCCAATGAATTATATTGCATTTTGGACGATGTCTTTCGTTTTATTTTGGATGCAATCATTATTTTTATTTCAGACGTTTTAACGGGGATTAGCTTGGAAACTTGATTGGAAACAGATATTTTTATTACTGAAACAAATGTGGACAAATATTGACCAAAATGTACAAACAATGTCGCAGTTTTTGAACAGAGTCTGCTTTTTTATTTTATTTGACTGTTGGAAACATCAACCAAAACTATCAACATGGGTTTCTTCAGTATTTGAGTGAGTGTGGCTGGCTTGCCATGTCCCTATCACGTGTTCAGTCTGCAACAATGGAGCTTGAGGGCTAAAAATTTAAACATGTACTCATTATGTCTAGAGAAAACGCTTCTTTGTTGTGTCCCCGGGGGAGGACTCTGATCTTCGACGTAAGTTTATGCTAAATTGGTCCGTTATGTTTGTGTCTGGCAATGTTCAGACTTGAGTTTTGTAAATTCAAACCTTTTTTCAGTTATTACTACCCAACAAAAGGCGGAAGAAATAATTTATTCATTGATCAAGCACTTTTCCGATTATTTAATTGCTCATCCTCAACATGGCGTGCTCACAAAAGACATTGGTCCCGTGATGGTTACTAATGAGTGACTTAACCAGACCTGTATTTTCTTTTCTCTTTCCTTCTCATTGAAAGCGTTCGCGTCTCTCCGTAAAGGTCCGTCGGTAGGTCTGTCCCCGTATTGTTTCTCAGCTGTTTGAAGTCAGATTTACTTGGAACTTGGTAGGAATGTATCCCTTGATGAGACGCTTTTTACCTAGAAAAATCGTCTACTCAGACTCACGTGATCTGGCAATGATGGCGTTTAAACTCCATGTTTTAGAATCGATTTTCTCAGCTGTTATCTGTCAGATTTACTTGAAACTAAATAGAAAGGTGTTCGTCGATTGGATGCTTTCTTACTTAAAATTATCTTCTACTCAGGGTCACGTGATCTCGCAATAATGGTGTTTGAACTTTAGAGTGGACGCCTCATTGAACTTACCGTTCTTGTTCTTCCTCTCTCTCTCTCTCTCTACACTGTTTTAACTCTCCCTTCCTCTCTGTGCTTCATGTCTTACTTTCTTCCTCTGCTCTTTCGTTCCACTCGTTCTCTCTCCCTCTCTGTCTTTGAGTCTATCTCTGTCTGTCTCTGTCTGTCTTTTCTGTACTTTCTGAGATGTTCCGCTCTATTTCATTTGTTGTCCTCACGTAGACAATTTTCCGACAGTGTCACACTATCCAAACGTACGCGTGACGACCCCCAAACTAAACCTAGCGTGTTTCATTTCACTCTGGTAATAGGCGTGGGATGGATAAATACCGTTTCGCCCATTTACAACTTATGTCTCATAATATTTCTTTTATCTTATATATATACATTGATATAAGCAGATCTGCTATCTATCATGGGACAGAAGTAGTATTTCAGACTCAAATTTCTTTTTTTTTTTCAATTCTTTTATACTTTCTTACTTACATCATTTTTATATCACTTTTTATTCCGTCTTTTCATTCATTTTGGGTGCGTGCACGCATCTCTATACGACACTTTCCAGTCAGCCGCAAAAATGTTAAAAATCATTTTCTCAACCGTATCATGCTGGATTGATATGACACTTCGATGACCTTCGGATGAACAATCCTCATCTCTCACTTCATCTTTCCCATCCTCCTCCTCCTGCTACTACAATCACAACAAGTGAATTTCAATTCTCTCAGCCACATCATGTTGGATTGATATGAAGCTTGGTCCAGACCTTCGGGTGAACAGTCCTCATCTTCCCCGTCTTCTTTCTCATTTTCACCTTCCTTCTTGCTACTACTACTACAACTAATAAATTTCAATTTTCTCAGTCGTATCATGTTGGATTGTTGTGAGACTTGATCCAAATTTTCAGCTGAACCATCCTCATTTCCGCTTTCTTTAATTGACTCTCTTATTTCCTTTGATTTGTGTGCCGTTTTCGACATTAAGTGTGCGAGGGGTTTAAAACTTAACGATCAGGACCACCTTTCCTATTGTGCCAAATTCCTTTTTTTTTATTGTAGTCATTTATACAATATTAGTAAGGGTGGAACAGTTCGAAAAACAGACAGTAAACCTTCAACATCACACCGCCCCTTTTCATTCATTCGTTTACTATATTGGCATTGACCTTGAAAGCAAAACACTTGAGAGAGAGAAGACCCCCTTCTGAGTACCATTGCGTAGAATGGGTCAAATTTTTTAACCATACTCAAGATACGCCAAGTATTTTCTGATGGGAAAAGATTATCTTTCTGCAACAATATCATAAATGTCAAACTTGCATCTTGCTTTCACGTTTCTGACACCACGAATTCACTTGTAAAAACGCATACACGTGATGTGCACGAAGTGATCACGTGTAATCAATATGTTGAACTACATGAAATGAAAATGTAGGTTTTTTTCCATGTATTCCTAATAAAAAAAAACAAAAACGTAGATAGTTTCATCCAACTCGAATGAGAAAAAAAAGGGAGAAAATGTTGCATTTGCCTTGAATCTCAAAAATAAGATGCCGGAGCTAATAATAATAATTAATGCGTCGAGCGAACAGCGTAATTAGAGAAAGGAAAGAAAGGCTAATGTTATCAAATCTTCTTTCCAATGCATATCTAAAATTGAGTCAAAAAATATCTAGAAACATCTGGATTCTCTAGATATATATCTAATATCTAGGGAATATATTACATATGATTGATACATCAAATGTGGCTTTATTTGTCAAAATCTAATTTATTGAAAATAACTTGCCTTCTTGAAAATATTTCTCATTTCACAACTATAACTTGAATGAAAATGATATTTGTTTTATCAAAAATCATCTAAATAGCAATTTCTGACATCTAGACGCTCCCCAAAATATCTAGATTTAGATGGAAATATATCTAAATTAGCAACACTGAGAAAGGCTCGACTGTGGCACCCATGACGCACCCGCCTCTGGACCAATCAGAAGCTAATACGTCACACGTCACAACTGCGGCAATTGTTCAATTTGTTATTCCCCACAGTGACGGGAAGATTTTGTGCTGACAAGACGTGACCTTCGATATTCTCTGCTGCTGTGATCGACGCATTTATATTTTTTATATTCGTTCTTCGAAGATCTCCGGGAAGAATAAAGAAGATAACAATGGCGTGCCCTTCTTTGCAGACTATAATCGAAGACATTACTTGTAACACTGACAAGGTAAGTATCATTAAAGAGGTAAAAATTGATCAAGTTTTGTTGATCGGAGGCGAAGTTATTGATTTTGTTCTCTCATCTTCATAAACAACACGGTAAACCGCGAACCAGAAAGGAGAACAGTTTTAATGTTCAAATGATACAGTAAGATTTAAATTTCACGATTAACTTGTTGTTGAATAGTAAAATTGACCATCTTTTTTTAATTCATTTAGGAGAACAGACATTTTCAATTGCTAAAAGTGGCCATTTTTCCAAAATAAAAAATTGCTAAAATTGGACGAAGCTAATTTTCCAGGTAACTATACGCCCCAAACAAATTGATCTAAGGCCACAGAAAGTATAAGTAAATAAGATATTTGTACAAATATATATGATAGTATCATTTAGATCGAGAAAACTATCTTGGTACGTTTATTTTTTTATATCCTAGTGTTACAGACTTCTGACATAAGGATCTCTTTTATACTGGATTCCTTATCAGACGAATCAGTTAACATGTTGAAAGAAACTTCTAGCTTATTGGTATAAAAATC
Source organism: Thysanoteuthis rhombus (assembly GCA_963457665.1). Classification (NCBI taxonomy): domain Eukaryota; kingdom Metazoa; phylum Mollusca; class Cephalopoda; order Oegopsida; family Thysanoteuthidae; genus Thysanoteuthis; species Thysanoteuthis major. Next base: position 13,646,652 of record OY735229.1, on the reverse strand, counting down.
TCTAAAATACTCTCCTTAAGTGCCAGCAACCCTTATATCTATTCGATGTATCTTCAGATGAAATTAATGACGTCTGATCAATACGTTATTTATATTTTTGGAGTCTGTACAGTTACATGGAGAGGAAATGAAATTCGTTCCCTTTTAGCCATTTTAAAAATCTAGCTACTTCTAGCTGTTCAAAATGGTTGTTCTCTTAAGTACGTTATTGCGAAGATTGCCATATAAAATTTAATTCTGATATTATTTACAATCTTATGTCTTGGAACTTGGAACAATTTTCTGGCTCTTTTTGGTTTCCGATTTAATGTGTGGCATCTCTCACCCTGATTCCATCTGCCATTTTGTTCTGGCCAATCCTTCCCAATTTCTAAAATATTTTCGGTCTAAAATTTCCCATGGTACTCTTCATTTAAATCAATGAAAATATAATCAATCGTGATAGATTTTTAAGTGCCATTACTGAAAATCTTTGAATTCAGTAAAACTGAAATAAGGTTGAAGGATATTTTTATTTTCTTTTTCCTGGGTAAATTTCGTTTCAAGATTTTAAAATATCGGTTCTTTACTTTCTCTTTTGCACCATGTATCACCCTACCTCGTCTTCTAAACAATTGATGAACTCCTCACTGATAATTTATTTATATATATCCCGTGGGAAATTCTCTAGTATTTTTTGCCTTTCAAATTAATAAAATTAAAATGAACTTAAGGGCTCTTTTACTGGGTTTTTGGTTTGTTTTATTGGGGGGGGGTAATTTCTTGATCGTGTGAAATTCAATAACAACGCAATATTCATCGTATTTTTGCCTTTAAAAATTCCGAAACCGACGGTAAATTAATGGATGAGTTATAAGGAATCGGTCATTTGGATCTCAACAAGACGTTTTGAGTCACAAAGCTTTTCGCCCTTCATCCCCTAAATTCCAAATTGCCCCCTTGAGGGGGCCCCTCACGTTCGCTGCCCTTAAGAATGTGTTCATTTCATCTGATTAGGTTTTCTTTTGATTTGAAAAAAACATTGCGATAAATAATGCCGAGTCATTAACTCGATAACATTTATTGTTATCGCTACTTCATCTCTTCATCTTACTTCGTCTTTTATTGCAACTGCAGTAGAAAGTTACGATAAAAAGCAACAACAAAAATTCAATATTCATTAATTTTATAAAAATTGATGTATTTTTTGTTTTTTCTTTTGAAATCTCGAAGGACGTTGTCATTATCATCGCCAGTAAATCTTTTTTCTCTCTCTCATTGTCAAACAGGAGAGGAATTTTAAAATCAAAAATATTTCCTGTGGGGTTTTCGATGAATTTGATGTCGTTCAAACGATTCAACTAGATTGAAATTTGGTCTTTTATTACAATAAGACAAATAATTGATGAATTTATTTCCTCGTAAATAGATTTTATGAAGGAAAAATGTAGATGTTAACTAAATGAAAAACCTCATAATTGAAAAAGACTCGCGTAAAAGAATGTTTTGATTGTGAGATAACCTTTTTTTTTTTTTTTAAATAATTGATAATGTTTTAATTTGAATTAGTTCAAATGTTTTGGTATATTTTTCCAATGTGATGTTAGTCATTAAATAAATACAGAGCATCCAGGCTATTAGTTCTAACGGTTGTAGTGAGGACACAGGCTTGTCACAATTATAAAGATGCTTAACGAAGCTAAGCTGTTAAAATCTGATGTTGGAGAAACCCTCAAGTGAAATGAGACTTGATAAGTTGAAAACTGACACAGTGCCTTAATTAGGGAGGTTAAACTATGAGATTGTCCTAATTCTTTTATAAGCATATTAGCATTTTACGGGTGGGGCAAAGCTGCTGTTAACCAGTGAAGAATGTACAAGAAGATTCGTGACATTGATCACGTATCCCTGGTTGTTCATTTCCCATAATTTATGCGAGGGGCAAATTGACTTGTTTATATTTATTGTTATTTATTTCTGTTATTGTTATTCTTAACCTTCTGAACAGCAGTTGGTTGGATTGTGAGTTGGCCCTCACCTCTTCTTAATATTTTATTTTAATGATTTAAAAAATATATTATTCCGCCTACTGCTTCCTTTTGTGGACAACGAAAGATAGAATGATCATTGTGTAGACAGTAGAACTCGACTACTCTAGTTGCTACTATTATTATAATAAGAAGAGAAAATAATAAACATAATTCAAAAAGATTATCTTCACTTCCGAGCTGGTTGGATTAACTGTTATAGCTAAAATCATCCGTTTGTGAACGAGTCTAATTGAATGACTTGGTGAATAATCAGAAGTTGCAGCCCTAAATACACTATTGTTCTAAAACTTCTTTTCTCTCTCCCTCTCAAATAAATTAGTATAATTTCAATTTTGAATCTGATTCTTTGCTTCGTTTTTACTAACGATTTTCAACGTTTATATCCAATAGATGTAAATAGGAAAAAATCGATTGAATTTATTCTCAGTATACTTACTTACAACTGTGTGTTAATAATGGATGACGCATTTCCCTGGAATGTGAACTATTTACCTGCTGTGATCATTGCATTACTTATTCGATACTTCATTCCTCTCGCAATGTTGATAAAAAAAAAAAACAAATAATTTTGCCTGTTACATTGATGAAAATTCAATTATGTTCAATATTTTCTTCCATACAAAATACGTGCGCAATAAGATAACAGCCGGTGGGGTCGGGGTGACTGATGTGTGTTGCTGCTGCTGCTGCCATAGCAGCCGCTGCCAATGCTATCAACAACAACAACAATGGTTGCAGCTAATCGATCTTAATCTTTTGTATTGCCCCCCCCCCCCCCAGATGAGATAAATATTGGTAAATAGACTTCTTTTGAGAAACTGTTGGAAGGGGCATATTTGAAGGAGGGGGTTAGGCGATTCTGGCATTCTAGGTCTTCAGTGGTCCCCAAGCTTAATGAAGAATAGTTAGTCCGTTTATTGGATTTCTACATTTGACATCATACAACAAGGATATATTTGTACTAACAAATAAATGGATAAATAATTCAGCTTGAAAAAATCCTGTTGTCCCCTGACAGTTGTTTTTTTTTTTCTTCTTTTGTCGACAATGAAACGATTAAAAAAAATTGGAAATTTTATTTAAAATTTTTTTTTTTTTCTATCATATATATCACTTGGATAATGGTTATTTCCAAGAATATTTCATTACTTATCTTTATTTATTTATTTATTTTTTCTTCAATTCAGAGTCGAGATGAACAAGCAGTTGTGATGTCCATGGCAGCTTTCTCCTTCGGTATGTTTATAGCACTGAAGATTATATTTTATTTTCCCTAATATAATACAATCCACAGACTTATTCCAAACTTAACCTACCCCTTTTTTAATAATTGGACATCCTTATTAATATCCCCATTTTCAAGTTGTGATGTTTGTACCTCACCATCATCTCACTATTATTACTATTATATCCATATTTCTCTCAATCAATTTTGGCCTTCCTTTATTCTAATTTTTCTTATGGAGTCGCTTTTTATTTAATCCTCTCTTTACAAAGATTTTTTCCGATTTCACTGATCAACTTCAGTTTTCAAATTACCTCTATACCTTTGCATTGGATGCAATCGATGGAAGTATAGATTCTATTCCTTAAAACTCCAGCTATTCAGTTGGGGTTGTATCTTAGATATATTAATTACTGATTAATATACTTAGAAATCAATTGTTTTCTATTTGCTTTGATAAGATTCAATAGATTACCTATTCTTTGTATATCTTGAGTCAATTTTACCTGAAAGAAGAGGCTATAATTCCCATATCATTCACATGTATACAAGTGCAGTGAAATGTCTTTAGGGATTTTCGTTGGCTCCTCCACTCTCGGAAGATAGTGGTGGGCGAGGCTTAGCCTATGATTGAGCTGCAGCACCTGCTGTGACTTCACTGCCTCTTGTGGTAAGCTCTATCGCAGGTGTAATCTGGTTCTCTAGGTGCTATCACTACCATTTTCACTTTCTCTACTCGTTCCATCAATCTTCTTGCTCATTTAGATATCTGCCTTAATGGCAAGTCTCCATCTACTGCGGTCATAGCCTCCCAGCCTGCTAGATTGATATTTCCTGCCTTCAATTCTCATTTACAAACATCCAAGTAATGAAGAACGGGCTTTCCTGCAGGTTTGGAGCCTGTGACTAACTTGCCGTACAACACTTCCTTGTGTGTCCTGTATACCACTGGCACGACTGTCGTCACAAATGCTTTTAGGGGGGTGCGCATTAACTTAACACAAAATAATAAACCTCATTGCACAAAATGCTTTATGAACAAATTAGATTGTGTCATGTTAAAGCCTGATTTCACTGTGACAGACTATTAGCTCTTGGTTCATAAGACTTTTGGGTTAAAAGCTTCCTTTTTTTTTCTCTTATTTTTTTCCTGGCCTTGTTATTAAATCCAATCTCAATCACCAGTTTACAGATGTATGTAGACTTAATTTTGGTAATTCTCGTTACCATAAAGATATCTATATATTCTTGTCTATATACAGTCTGGTAAACAAGTAGATATCTAGGGCCTTCCATTCATCACTTGGAGAGAAACAAACATCACAATTTGTTTTAATAAGTTGCACCAGGTACTGAAAAATTTCTCTTAAGCTATTTTACATCAGTTATAATTGAAAGTTGTTATAGTAGACATTTTTTTCAACTGTTTGTATAACTGACTCTTTTAACTTCTCTTGGCTTCATTCAAAAAAAAAAATCATTGGATAATTTGTCAGTAGCTGTATTATGTAATCCACAATTTTAAGAACTTTGAAAATTTGCAATTACGTCTCAATTTATATCATATATTTATGTATGATATGCCTGAGGCAATATATCTCTCCCTGCCCCTGTAAAAGAGTCAGTTGTATAAACATTTAAATGAATGTTTTCAAAATGTTAGTGTATAAATAATTTGTATCTTGAATAGATTTATGATGATTACGTCAAAATTGTCAGCATTGCTGTTTTTAAATGAATTTCAATCTCTACACTTATCGGGCATGAGCTGAAATTTAGCCATGTTTGTGATTGAACATATGCTATAAAGACAAATCATATATGCATCAGAGCCTTATTAGTAACGTCTAGAGGTGTTCTAGAGGTAAGTATTCATTATACATGTTGGGAAATTGCATTTTAACTGAATTAAAAATTGATTTGGATTTTTACCAAAATTTTATCCAGTCTTGTTTCAAGCTACTATGTGTACTTGCAAAGTGTGTGTTTAATTTTCACTGTAATTTTTTCATTAAATAATTATGATTAATTGTGAACTGCTAATGTAAATTTCCAACATGTATAACGCAATAGCTTCATTAGAATTCACTAATTTCAACCCGCCTGATGGCTGACTGGGAAAGAAGCTGATGAGAAGGCTCAACTATTCATTAGATGGAAGAATCTGTAGTAATGTTCAAAATTGCATAAGATTGTTTAGAAGTCGATTTGCTCTTTTTAAAATTGGCTTTCTTGTTGAAATTTGCTGGCATTTACAAACTCTGCCATAGCAAAAAGTTGTTGTATAGTTTTGTATCATAGAAATAAGACATTGTCAGTATTTTATGTTGACTTGGCTTTATAGCTGTTCTTGAAGATAATTTTATGAATTTTCTTCTTGAAGATTGTTTCATAGTCCTTGTGATAGTTTTATCTGGTCAAAATAGGATTGTGCTTATTCATAATTTTGTCATAGCTATTAGTTATTCTGATGTTAGATTCATCCTATGTTAACTTTAGCTATATATTCATGCTGTATCTTTTTAGTTTTTGTTATCATGCCTGGTGCAACAACTTCATAAAAATGACCCTTTTGGATTTATTTTAAAAAAGAATAAAAAAGACAAAACATTTTATGTCCCTCCCTAAAACTCCATTGTCAGCCTTACTGTTCATACATGTATGCTATGGTCGATGGTAGTATATAGTATAATGTGTGAATGTTGAATGAATGTGTTAGTTTTGTTGGTTTCAATTCAAAATAAAAAATTTTTTTTTCTTTCTTCAAAGTAAAGACATCTTTAAATTCGTAATTCCTTACACTTCACTAATGATTTTTATTTATTCTCAATTGGCTAGTTCTGATTGATCTGATTTCATTCCTGTTTGATCTTTATCCCTTGTGTAAAGCAGTTGTAAAATATTGATGATGATAGTAATTAGAATTGAAATCAACCACTCAAATGATGCCTTACTTGGAATATCTGTGTTGAATGCCTGTTTAGGTTGTTGCCTTGAGTTTTGCTGCTGACATTCAGTTTCTTGCAGATGAGAGGATTTTGGCCCATGATCAAGCTGGTGATCACACACTGGCGACAAGATGGCTACTGAAGTCTGCTGGGATATATGTATCCAACATATGATGAGGTGGCAACCTGTAAACTACCATTTCTCCTCCTCCTCCTTCTCTTCCTCTCTTGTGTTTATCCTTTTTTCTTTTTTTTTATTACCTTTTTCATAGTTTTTTTTTTTTTCAAATTTTTTTTTTACATTTAAAAAATCCAAAATCTAGCATTATTCTATAGAAACAATTAGCAGACTAAGATAAACACTACTTGAATTGGCCTAGGCTCTTGCACAAAGACATCTTTTATAAATCGGCATGAAAATATGAAATCATATTTTTATAACAGCTTTTAAGAAATTATGCATTCCAACCTAAAATTCTGTATGTTTATTTTGGTGGGTCTCCTCAGTAAAGATTTTGCTTTTATGCTTTATATTGTACATGGTAAGTGTTGGTGAGCAATGAATAGATTGAAAAAAAAACGTTTGAAAACTTTTAATTCAGTTGTTAACTTGGGTCAATTTTAATGTATATTTACTCAGAGAAAATTGATCATGGCATGTCTCAAATTCCTATTGATTTATTGACATTTTATCAATTTTAGCATATAAAATTGCTTTTTGCTATTGATTCTATCCAGAATAAAAGTAATTGAAGTTGGTAGTTTGAAATACGTTCGATAAAATTTCATCAAATGTTAAAAGAAAATGCTTGGTGCAGCTGTAATTCATTATTATACCAGCATTGTAAGTGTCAAAAATGACAGAATTATTTACGTATTGATCGGCGCTCCCGCTCCAGATCAGTGTAGTATCTTGTACTCATTGGGAAAGGTTATGCACACAAGAAAAATGTCTGAATGTAACTTGCATTTGGGTATTTTGTTTATTACAAATTTAAGTAGATTCTCCTACTTCACAACTTGAGTACTTCTGTAATCAGCAGAAAATTTATATCTTGTTCGGTAATATTCATCAACTTGTGCAAATTTGAAAAAATCAATCACCATAGACATAATAAATTGGCCAGTACTTGCTAAAGGAATAGATTGATATTTGCATTATCATAGATACAACCATTGATCATCTTTATTTGAACTAATTATTGAAGGGAGATAAAAACAATGTTTTCAAGAAGTTTGGAAAGATATATCCTGGTCAAAATCAACTGTTATGTTTTTTATTGGCGTAAACACTATGCCATCTTGATAGATTTTAATGAGAAAGCCGGGGAAAGTGGATTTGATACATTGCGGATTTTGGTGTGCATCTGGATAATTAGATCACAGAAACGTCTTGTACCTCATTTGCTGACGATGTAGGGGAGAATACCCCGAACATAAAGAATACTGCTAGTTCAATATAAAACTTTATTTCGAATAGACTTATAGAAATATTTGCACTTGTATAATGTGAGTGGATATTTGTTTATCTATGGTGAAATCTGAGGTGTTGAAAAGTTGTTTGTTAATTTTTTATCCTCAAATGGATAAAAGAATATCTTTGAAGAAGATATGGCTTAATCTGACAAAATTCAAGTATGCCCTATGCCGAATTATACCACTTGAAGATTTGAATTGTGCAAGAGCATTAGGAACATGTATAATAGGTGCATATAGTTTTACGTCACTTTCCATTTATTTTTCTCTGAGTGTTTATGATCACATAGTGTCAATTCCTTCTCCATTGAATGTGAGAAGTTGATGCAAACAATATTGATGGCTTGATATCGATGTCGGGTACAAAATGTTTTGATATTTTGCAACCATTTGAGACCAGTTGCTTTTCAGTTTGCCATCCTGGTGTGATAAATATTATATTTCATTTTGAGTTTTTATTTTTTTTTTTTCCAGTTCTAAAAAATGAGAAAAAGGAAGAAAAAAATCTTCATAGTGTTTCTATTAGAAATTTTGATTTCGATATTTTTTTTTTTACTCAGACTATAGAAAATTGTTCAGAAAACCTTTTCAGGTACAAAACTCTAGTAGTTCACATTGTTTTCTTCACTGGAAAGAAGGCATGTTTGGAAAATTGAAATAATTTTCCATAGAATAGCCATTTAAAAAATCTATTTTGGACTTCACTGCTAGGATACCAATGTGTGTCCATCTTTTTGATGACTTCTAGGAAGTCTCTTATGAGAAAATATTGTATTTACTGTGTGGTTATGAATATTCAGAGATTAATGAGTGGTTCTACATCTTTGCACACTCTGACAATAAGACTGGAACAATTTGATTATTTTCAAGGGATTAAATCTATCAAGTTCGGTTTTATTTTAATTTTTAAAATAAAATATTCTTTTTCTGGCAGATGTTCATATGGTGATGAATTTGAACTGTGTGTTTATTAGACTAAAAACCTGCCCTGCAGGGTGAATTGCTGACCAAAAAAAATACAAATGAATTAAATAGATGGAGATGAAATTTTTTTTTTTCTTTTTTTCTTTCTTTCCTATCCAATCACAGGTAAATGTCGAGGGTACACTCGACATTCTTCTCACACAAGGCCTCTCTCTATGTACAATACAGAAGTACCCACTGTTCTCCCTCTTACTCTCCCCTCTTCTCTATGTACATGAAGTATCTATTCGCTACAGAAATGAACAATTTTTCATCAACACCCTTTTAATTTTGGCATGAATTTACAGAGTAAATTGATCCAACAACCACCAAGAAAAAGAAACGTTTTGGGAGGTGATTTTCAAAACTTATTTACCGAAAATTTCTCTGGGTTACATGGGTAATTTCTTTTTTTTTTTTTTTTTTTTTTTTTTTTTTTTCCTTCTTTAATGGGGGGGGCTGGACATCAGGCTATCACATGGATGGATGTGTGCACTTTTTGCTGAATTATTGTGAGGTAATAAAATATGTATATTTATTTGAAATACTCTTCAATTGTTATGTAAATGTAGATATTTACTAGGTTAAATTCAGTCTGGTGAAATGACTCCCTACTATTATGAATAGTCTGAGATAACTAGTAACTGTCATTCTATTATAGTCATGGATTTGAAAAAGTACGATGCTGTCATCGGGCTTTAGAAAAGATTCATGTCCATTAACCTTTCACAGCTTGATAAGACCCTTTATAGGGGTATATATGATCTGTTCTGTGTGCGTTCCGGGTGCAAATCATCACTGCAACTCTAACATTTCTCTCACCTGGTGGCTTATTCAGAATGTGTGGTGTCTCAATGCACTTACCAGGTTGTGTAAGGTAGATATGCAAGATTGCAGCAGTAGTTAACAGGGAACAGATGATCATGCCTTTTTTTTTTTTTTTTTTTTTTTTTTTTTCTTCTCCCCCCTCCTCACTGCCGTTGCATTGACATGCTCTAGGATTATTTTGGTGATTTGGTTCATCCCCAGCCTTTTTTTTATTTTTTTATTGACATTTAGTGATCTGAACATTTTCTTTAGTTTTAACCAATTAAAAATGCTATTCTACGTCTCCAGTGTGGAAGAACTACCTCTAAACCATATCAGTAATATTATTCCAGCGAGATGAATCATTTTAGCAAAACAATTTGATTTTTTTTTCTTCTGAAATTTGGAAACATAATTTCTGTATGACTAGTTACACCTAGCAGTGACTTGGCTTCCCACTGTCTCTTAGACCCCTTTCCTCATGAGGATTGAAAAAAAAATTTATGTTGAAACCTTTCCCTGGACCAAATTCAGTAGCTCTATATCAAACAAACATTTAGTTAGGACAGACGAACAATCTCTTCGCCTTTATTAATATAGATTCTAGATCTTTAAGGAAGGATTTTCATCACCTCCCAACATTATTATTTATTCTATTTTTTATTTATTTTTTTTTTTAATTTATTTTTTTTTTTTTTGTCAAAAATAATTCCCAAGGATGATTTTCTCATTGCTCCAGTCTTATTTATTTCAGTGAAAAAAATAGACTCATTAAAACTATATAGAGATATTGAAGTATTCCTGTGGATACGAACATTTTTTTCCTTAATTAGGTTCATTTTTTCAATTTTTTTTTTCAATTTTTTTTTTTTTTCATTTCTTTTCTAATATCCCCAATTTTTTTACTCTGTATAACTTGATGTACTTGTGCTTGTCTGCTCATAAATGCTACGATATTGATTGTTTTTCCAGATTTTATGAATTTTTTTTTTTTTTTACTTCTAGGTGCCAGTGGTGGACTTGGCTTTTATGCACTTATTGGCCGAAAATTCCCCAGTATTCTCAGACATGGCCTAGGCATTCCTCTAGGTAACCTTCTTTTGTCTGTTGATTTTTTTTTCATTTTTTTAGTAATCATCATCATCATCATCATCATCAGTCTTTTAACGTCCATCATTGGACATAGACCTTCCCCAGGATTTGCCACATTCCTCTATCATGGGCGTCGTGGAGCCAGTACTTTCTGAATTCATCTAGCTCGTCCCTCCATCTGATATTCTGCCAGTCTCGGTTCCGCATGTGATCTCTGGGTATCCATGTCATGAGTCGCGATGTCCATCAGTTGTCCGCCATTCTTGCAACATGACCAACCCACTGCCATTTGAGATTTTCAATGGATTCTATGATGTCCCTGACTCTTGTCCTTTCTTGGATGTACTGTGCTGTCTTGTGGTCTCTCCATGTGAGGCCTAGCATGATTCTTAAATACGCTTGTTGCATGGTTCTCAGTTTGCGGATCTGTCTCTTGGTTAGGTTCCATCACTCAAATCAGTTATTTCTCGCGGAACTTTTATTAGAGAACTACATGACGCGTCATTCAACTTAACTCTGCTTTCATTTCCGAAGACACCAAGATTTTGTGCTTTGGAAAACTTGGAAAGCCTGTGTAACTTGTGTCTGAAAATACATGACAACACGACCGCAAAATTCTAATACTGTCATTTGGTAAAAGCAGTTGCCTGTAGTTGCTGGACAAACTTTTTGCTCAGTGAATAGTCTCCTACAAAGTGCCGAAGGTTAAATTTCTTGGTTCTCATAGTTCCACCCAATTTCACCCATGAGTGAAAGACAGTTTTTCATACCTTGTAAAAAAAGTTTCATATCCTCCTGCGAACTTGTTCTTCCCTCCCCTTTAAAATCCATTCTACTCTTTCTTTCCAGCATTCGGAGGTGTAGCTGCCATGGGAACATACTTAGCTGCTAATGGTGTCACACCAAATGACCTCAGAAGAGCATACTTCAGGGTAAGTTTTTATCTAATTAGTATACAAATTTTTTTTCTTATTTTTTTTTTTCCTTATAATCATTGCTAGACAATTAAGATCGAATCTCATTCTATTTGTCAGAAAAAATTGTAAATATTTGCATTGAATATATTTTAACTTGAAGACTGATTTTCATTGAAACAGCCAATTGTAAATCTAAACAAGCAAAGAAAATGCTTCTAGAGCTGCTGCTTTGAAAAAAATCACATTGTGTTGGCACTGAGAAGTTCAAGAATTTTATTCAGTATCCTTTAAGCAATTTGACTATTCAAATAACTTATTAGTTTATGATTTTATTTCTTCCAGCTAATGAGAACCTTTACATTTATTTTTCAGCTCAAGACGTGACAAGCCACGTTGAGTATGTTCCAATTATTCCATCCATTGCGTCCAGAATGAAATCGACTCCAAGTATTATCATGTATAGTTGTTAAATTTCGGGTTTGAGCCCTCCACCTTCACAGCCCAATCAGATATATATTTTGAGTCATCATTCATGGACACAAAATATCTCAGTCAGTGCATTATTTTTCTATGTAATGTTTGTGCTGTCACAGCTGGATTAATGGCGTAGGGTTTTACTTCCGTCTCTCGCCTACCATCCGAGAGAAAGTAACCTACTACTACGTTAGTTGTTGAATAAAAACTGCTGAATATGGAGAGCCAAAGCACTAGGTGGTGACTCTCCTGGCCCCCCACTTCACCATTGGTGGTAATGGGGCGTCACTTGCCTTGATGGACGTGAAATGTGGACAGAACATCATCAGCCAGCTATTACAGTGAATGAACCTCCTCCTCTTTCTAATTTCCTTCTCTCCTTTTAACTTACATGTCAGAAATTTTACTCTTCAACACATTTCCCATCTTATTCTAGCTTCACCTCACTTAATCGTCACTCTCTATCTTATTTAATTAAACACATTCTTGTTGAGGGTTGAGACTTCAATGAGATTTAATCCTCTCTATTGAAGTTCTATGGGCAGAAATTCAAAGCAGACGCTGCTAAACAGGACCAAACTCACCTGTTTGAATTTAGTTTACATTTCATTAATTTGACAAGAATTACTCCAATACGGTCACAGCAAAAAAAGAGGTGAATCTCTCGTACCAAGCTTAATGGACTGGATTGTTTCAAGATGCCCTTTTATAATCTTTAAAAAATCCTTTACCATACATAACTTTGAGAATGGCTTCTTCACTGTATATGTTATCTATAAATTTCACAGGAAAATAATTTATTTTTCTTGAGATTAGGTCTCTCACTCAGCTATTAAACAGCACCAAGAACTCTTATCTTGAATGTCCATGCTACTTCTATCACGAGTGTTATTTATGGAAGACTTCACTGATGGCTCTTTATGCATTGTTGTCAAATAAAGTTGTTGGCAAAAAAGTATTCATTATTGTTTTTCTTTTTATTTCATTTCTTGTTCTTTTGTGTTTGTCAATGTGGCCAATTTCATCATCATCATCATCATCGGTCTTTCAACGTCCGTCGTTGGACATAGACCTTCCCCAGGATTCGCCACACTTCTCTATCATGGGTGTCGCGGAGCCAGTATTTTCTGAGGTGGCCAATTTAGCTGTTATTGATTTTTTTTTTTTTTTTTTTTTTTTTTTTTTTTTTTTGAAAGATTCTTAAATTTGGGTTGTTCCAGGACAGATTACTTGGAAAATGTTTTTAAAAATAACTCCATGATCTCCTTCCAATTTTTTTTTTTTTTTTTTTTTCCCCCAAAATTCAGCCAATGGGCCAAAAATTACAAGTGAGGTCATTTCAGGTCGAGCATCTCATTTTTGAAATTCCCATTGAACAAAACTCTCTTGAAGCTATATATATATATATATATATATATATATATATATTTGGAATCAAAATGATTGGTAGATTCTCCAAAATGCTTTGTTTTTATTATGTAGGATGGAAAGGAAGAATTTCATTAATAAACGAATATTAGTCACCATTTGATCTTACAGGTACTGGATTTCTAAAAAATTTATTGATGATAGGTGTTCCCCAAGAAAATCAGCTTGCTGCTTGAGTTTTGTTGACGTTTAACAGCTGGACAGACATTAGGTGAAGTATGGTAAGATGAGCTGTAAGGTAAGTTCAACACAGAACAGCAGCTAGCTAAGACTTCAAATTAGATCACTGTCATCACTTCCAATAGCTGAAACATGGTCCCAAAAAAAGTCACTAGCTGAGAAGAAAACATTAGTTTTTATTACAAATACCATCTATGAGTAAAGGTCAAGGAAATTATAAATGGGGTTAATTTATGAGAAACCTATCAATAAAGATGCCAATGCCCTAAAAGGCTGCAGCCATGAAGTTCATTCCTGCTTTGTGTTGTGTTGAACTTACCTAAGAGGTCAAGTGGTGACTGAATATTAATTCATTAGTGAAAATGTTCATCGTTGGGGGATTAGTCCTGGAATAACCCTTTCAAAATATAAGAAGAGACCCAATTAAATTTACAAAATTTGTATATCCTATGTGTGCCATAATAGACAAAATGGCTGCCATTTGATTCAACCTGTTGGAACAACTAAAGCCAATCGGTCTATCCTTTTCTCCGTTTGCTTCTTCCCCTCCCCCACCATTCTTGGTCATACTGTTAGGTCTATAGGCTTGAAAATTGGTATCAGTACCCCATGAACCCCTTTTAAAATGTTATTGTCTTTTAGGGGGGAAGGGAGAAGCTTTTTGGGCTTTATTCTGAGAGTTTTATAAATAACATCTATTATTTCCGAGAATCTAGACGTTATGGGGTTGGTTGATCTGTGTGTGTGTGTTGTTTTTTTTTTCTCCTTATCACTACATTTTAGATCTTTTCCTGTTAGAAACCCCAGTGATGTCATAAATAGCATTTATTCTGTATGTACTTCTATGAAATTCTTTTTACATGACTTCAAATTTTAACACTACAGTTATTCATTTATTGACTGTTATGTCAAGTTATATTGAAAATTAAATGATTAATACTGAGTCAGTGAGTGCTTTGAACTGATCATGGAGATAGAGTTTTTATCGGTGCACATGAATATTTAGTCTTGATTTATCCATAACATCTACAAGGTAAGTGAGAAATGTACACATCAGTAAAGTTGTATTCTCTCAACAGAGACCGTATCTCCCGGTTGCCGACTTGGTGCTATCATTGAAAAATACAATGAACAGCTGCAGTAAAATTTATAAAATATGTTGGATATCTATTTCAAACTTAGAAAAAATTCAAGTTAGTTCAATGATCGCCCTTTCAATCTTGAAAAAAAGTATACATAAAGATTAATACAAGTGATAAAAACTGAAATTGAGGTTAGAGACATTTATTACCTTTGCTCTACATTTTCATGGTTGAAAAATGTCCCTCATGGACAACCATTTTTATGGTCATCCCAATGCTGAAACTCATTTCCCAAGCGTAGTTGTAGAACTGATAATATCCATAACTCATTTCACAAAGCAGATGCCTCAGGATTTCTTACCTTCCTCCAGTTTTCGTAACTATACAGAGCTGGGCTGTTAAAAGCTCTGTAAACAGTCTGGGGATTCCAAAATCTTTCACCATTAGGCCCATACGAGTTCGTTATGTCATAAGCCTCAGGAAACGTTCCATGTGCCCTGGCTAGGGTAGGGACATTAGAAAAAGGTGGCTGTAATCGGTAGGCGTTCTCAGGAACTAGTTGCTTCAATTTACCGGAAGACGCTTCACCTTCGGAATATATATATATGTTTAAATTGTTTAGTTGTTGCTGAAGCTGAGAATAAGGTGCTTCTCTCAAGTCATTCCCGTAGAAAACATTGCTTCTATCAATCACGTTGTAGTTTGAAAATGGGTTTCCGTTGTATTCATGAGTGGTTCTATAATTGTCATAATCCCCCTTGTGAGCATCTTTGGGAACAAGCGTCATGTGACCCAATGTAGATTGTTGAGGTTTCTCTGTGACTGGAATCGTATATTCTTCATGGAATGTTCCTGGAGTGGTGTTGTGGTTCGGCCGCCATCTCAAAAGTTGGTTGTTTCTTCGAGGAATAGTGCTTATATGTGATTGTGTGTAAGCTTGTGTCGAAAACGTATTTTTATTTGCATAATCATCATAAACCCCAGCAAAAGATGGTGAGCTGCTGGCAACTTCTGGTGTCGACAACGAAGTCATAAGCGTAAGAGGTAACTGAGTTACACCTGGCCTTCCCATTTTCGATTGCTTTTTGTAGGGGGGTGTATTTATGTAATGACTTTCGACAGAAATATCGACCGAATTCCCTGCCTGTTCATGATTCTTATGCTTCTTCTTAGTCTTTACTGTGGATTTGTGACTTTCTACAGTTTTTATGTACTCGTGTGTAATTTCAGTTTCTTCCTCAGAGGAAGAACCTACTACGTATTTTGATTTGTCCGATATTGAAGCTTTATTATGACCCACCGTTTTTACAATTGACCCCTCCGTTGTAGTGCTGGTCGTTGTTGATGGAGGTTTCGTTGGTCTCAATTTGCCGATCCCGACAATCCCGGGCGCATCAGCGCTCAACATTCTATCAGGATGGTTAACAAAATAACTGACATCCCTCATAAAATTCTCGTCTAAGAAGAGATCATCGATGTGGTGATGTTCCGCAGAGGTAGCCAAGATGGAAGGAGATTTGAGCGAGTTCAACAAATGTTCGTTTGGCTCATCGCTTCCTAATTCACTGGATCGTCTTGGTAAATAAATATCTTCGGTCAAATACTGATTGGGGCTTCGACGATTGCGTCGTTTTGTCGTGTCCTCGGGGAAGCGAAAAGCGGTGTCGATCTTTTGTCCTGATTTGAATTCGTTCGTATTATCAACCAGATCTGAAATTTTGATTTTCAGTTCTTCCCCAATGGTGCTCACCACGTTTTCGGCGGAATCTCGGCTTAATTTATTCGATTTAAACTGAGAATTATTTGGTTCATCTTTGACCATAGGAAGGCTAGATTCAATCGGAAGCTTCCCAGCAAGAGAAAAATATTTTTCAACGATAGGCTGGATCAGATATCTCAACATCATTCGCATTTTCATTCCCAGCCAAGAAACCAGATTTCTGGCTGAGCTGACACCGAAGAGAGGCTTTTGGGACGTATGTTCTTGGTTTTTTTGTAGGGTTACTTTATATGTTTGTCCGTCCATAACCGATTTGCTTGTTAGTTTTCCAGAGGGAAAATAAATTTTCCCTCGAATAGCAAACTTCTGGGTCACGCCAACTGACTTCAGAGGATCAGGTGATAGCTCGGGCGGTAGAGAATTGATGTCAAAGAATATTTTTCGTTTTCCAGCGGAATTTCCATCGTTATTTTCTTCATCCACACTCAAGGCATTTCCAATACCTAGACAAAAACGTACACGCCAGTAAAGAAAAGAAGATATTGATTGAAATGTTTTAATCAGAATTTCATATTTGCACGGTTCTCTTCATACTTCTAATCTCATTAGACGTTTTAATGGGACGAAGATTTGACAAGTGTAAGTAAAGTGAATGTTTTTATTTTATTATCTCGCTTAGAAATTTGAATGTATAATGCTTTAATGATGCACGTCTGCCTAGCACGCAAAAGTTCAATTGCCGGTATGAACGGAAAATCTGAAAAACTCTTCATCGGGACAAAAATTCCCCTGTGCACTCAGCAGCTAATTGACTTCACTCTAAGCTGTGTGATGAGGGTGGAGATATTCCTTCGGTGGTCTTGCATCTCAAAAACTTGTAAGGATCAAGTCCTGGTCTCAATCAAATTTGAGACTTGCAAGGATCACTAAGCTGGTACATGCTAAAGAAACCAGGATTTTCCGTTCATACTCAAAAGGGGACTGTCTCACAAAAGACCGATGCTTTACCATGTACATAGAAACGTATTTTATTTATTCGCTTGTATCTTAACTCTTAGCCTTGTACCAGACTACGCTAAGCTTAGTAAATACCTTGTGAAGAACACGTGACTCATCAGACCAGTGCGTTAACGACAGTACCATGTAATTCTAATAAACTGTTGATGCAATCAATATGCTAAAATGAAGATAACTAATGCAGGTATCAATCTTGAATAGTACAAAAGCAACAGGATTAACAAGAAGAAGAAATGATTATGTAGCGTCGGGATGAAGTTGTGATTACTGGAATTAAAAGGAAGAGAAAAGATAACAAGATGAAACACAGTTAAATGAAATGGTTGCGATAATTATGAAAAAAATAACAGAAGGTGAAAAAATAACCAAAAGGATGAAGACAAAATATTAGCAGACATAAAACGCTGGATTATGACAATAACATCGCCACAATATCATCACCAAAAATCCACAAATATTAAACGCAATGTCTGTCTGTCTGTCTGTCTGTCTGTCTGTCTCTCTCTCTCTCTCTCTCTCTATATATATATATATATATATATATACTGAAAGAGAACAGGATGATCATACAGGTTCCTTTAGTAGTCCAAAAAAGGTCCGAAAGTTCGTTCGTATACATCATCATCAGTCTTTCAACGTCCGTCGTTGGACATAGACCTCCTCCAGGATTCGCCACACTTCTCTGTCATGCGCGTCGCGGAGCCAGTACTTTCTGAACTTGTCTAGCTCGTCTCTCCATCTAATATTCTGCCGGCCTCGGTTCCACATGTGATCTCTGGGTATCCATGTCATGAGTCGCGATGTCCATCAGTTGTCCGCCATTCTTGCAACATGGCCAGCCAACTGCCATTTGAGCTTTTTAATGGATTCTATGATGTCCCTGACTCTTGTCTTTTCCTGAATGTACTGTGCTGTCTTGTGGTCTCTCCATGTGACGCCTAGCATAATTTTCTCATACATAGTAGTAATGGTTAGATCCGTTAGTCCTTAGGAAATCTTCAATCCTGATTGGACGGTTGTAGTATTTGTTATTCAAAAGTAAATAGGCTGGTTATCCTCAGAATCTAATGGAAACAACATACAACCAGTTGCTGACGAGTGTGAGAGGCACCAAATGTTTACATTCAGCGGATACATGTCTTTGTATATATATATATATATATATATATATATATATATATATATATATATATATATATATATAGTGTGTGTGTGTGTGTGTGTGTGTGTGTGTGAAAGTTGATAGAAGAAGAAAAAAAGAATAACCAACTGAAGATTAATAAAAAAAAAATTTAATTTAAGAAAAGGCTAAAATATGTAAGAGTTCAAACTTGTGATATGAACTGTGTCTTGAAGAAAAAGTATAAGAATGACCTATAAGAATCGAAATAATTCATTAAACACAATGTCCACAGAGTCAACATTTTTCTCGATACATCAACTCACACAGGTGAAGAAAAAAGATGAAATTAAATCTTCGTATTGTGTATCTTTTAATAATTTTAAAACAATGAGACAACCGTTTGAAGCAAGAGTTAAAATGTCAATTTTTTTTCAGACTTTGATTTATTGATTGATATCAATTTTACCGAGATTGAACAGAAATCTGAAAAGAAAAATGAAAAATGCGTAGTTACTTTTGAGACACTCCGTAGAAAGTTTCATTATCAGCTTCGGGCTATTTTTGAAAACTAAATGCGTCTTTAATGATAGCTTAAGCGTCGACTTTTTTTTTTTTTTTTTTTTTGGTATGTCGAGAAATGTTTACTTGCAGGCAGACGACAAAAAAAAACAAAAACAATACGTTATTAGCGAACAATGTGATTCATTAATTGTTCTCTCTGTGCATTCTTTTCTGAAATTTCTTCATCAATCATTTCTCGACCAAATTCATTTGTTATCATCATCAGTCTTTTAACGTCCGTCGTTGGACATAGACCTTCCCCAGGATTCGCCACAATTCTCTATCATTGACGTCGTATAGCCAGTATTTCCTGAATCTGTCTAATTCATCTCTCCATCTTGTGTTCTGTCGGCCTCGGTTTCGCATGTGATCTCTGAGGATCCATGTTGTTAGTCGTGATTGCCATTTGTTGTCTGTCATTCTTGTAACATGACCTACCCATTGCCATTTGAGTTTTTTTTAATAGTTTCTATGATGTCACGGACACCCGTTAGCTAGCCACTGATTGTTTTAATAGATGATAACTTGATATCTACTCGCTTCGGCAGAATCTTTGGCAGAAGCCAGAGATCCACCCTGTGACTTCAAAAATTTCACCTTGCTCAGTCTCGAGGGAACCCACGTCGAACAGATCTTGTGTCACATCCACTCTCTGTGGGGTGGGACTAAGTAAAAACTCGATAACGTTCATCTCCGCAACTTGATTGTTTCCTCTAAACCCACTGAATCTTGTGGCAGAGAAACAGGATCCTTACAAGACATAATTATTGTACACAGACCTGTACCATAAATCAGAATTCAAATGTTATGTTGTACATTGATTACAGTTTAAAAACTAAATGCTAAGAATAGGGGTTCACCAGGATATATCCTCTATAGTACAGGTCCTAGAGTTTTCAACATTTCGAAAGCATTGGCTTTAGGCAAAGGATTCTCAAACTTTTTTCTCCCAGTGTAATCGTTCGTCCGGCCTAGCAGTGTTAATCCATTTATATCTCAAGTCAGATTTGGGTATAATTAGAAATATGGGGTAACTGCAAATTTTATTTGGAAAAAAAAAACCTGAAGGCATGTTTCTTATCATCTTGAGAGTGTTCATGCGTAATTCAATCCTTCTTCTTTCATGAGTATAATTTCTGTTTTCTTTTTGGGTAGAATAAATATAGGCCCATAGGCATAACGTGTAGACGTAGACGAATACAGGGTAAAATTTTTGGATATTATTGAGTAGACAATAGACAAGTAATATTTATTTGTTAGTAATTTAATTCAATGTGACATTTTTATGGGGTGCATGAGCTTGGCTCTTTTCCAACAGGTGACTAAATTTTTTTTTTTCTTCTTACTACAGGTTGCCATAATTACCAGGCATGAAGAAGCAAATATTTCAGTAGTTAGTTGGCTGAATATTCAACGAGAAAGCTCACTGTTGCCTAAGAGCAGTGGAAAAACCCAATGATACAGACAGGGCAAGCAGGCTATATCAGTTAAGTGCATTTAGTAACTAAAAAAAGATACATCAGAAACATAGAAGGGGGATAAACGAGCACAGATATATGTGCAAACCAGAGATGTTAGATTTTACGGAATGGTCCTTTTGCAGCATGCCAATTTAACACATGAGTTACGTTTAGTTAATTATGATTACTTTAAAATATCTATGTTCCTACGAATCTTGTGTATACTCAGGGTATGCATACCCTGGTTTGAGAGCCCCTGATTTGGGACCAGGGTCGGTCCATCCATTAGACGAAACTAAGCAGTCGCTTAAGACGCAACGAGACATTCCAAACAGAAAAAACAATCGTCGTTAGAATACAACCGTGGGTGCAAATTTCAAATTTCGAGGAAACGACGCATGAAACCCTTCCGCCAACCCTGCTTAAGGGTCTCACGATCTGCAGGGGAAGGGGGGGGGCTCAATAATTTAAAAGATATGTTTTCAAGTTTTAAAACAATACTGAAATCAATGATTACTGCTCTGGCCGCCGAATTACAGAGGAAAAATCATCCGAGAAGTAGGCGCTTCTTTGTTATATTGCAGGTAGTCTTTATGCAAACTAAACGCCTCAACGTTTTAAATGTTTTTGAACAACCGTAACCACCAAAGGTGGTGAATGGTTCTATCACACTTTATATGTGCGTGTGTTTGTGTGTTCCGGCGCTCCTGCCCATACCGTTTTGTCGACATACTTCAAAATTGGCATCAGCGCTCTGCTAGACCCCTTTTAAAAATGTTTTCATTTGAGGGTGGGAGATTACTGGAAAAAAAGTTGTTTTTTTAACTGTAGGGGTCTTATTTTCACCGATTTATCAATAGCATCTAAATTCCCCAGAATCCATATGTTTGTGGATGTTTTTTTTGTTTTTTTTAAAAACTCTGTTTTATGTTTTTTATGGTGGAAATAATATCTAGATTCTCTAGAATCTAGATGTTTCTAGATATTTTTCAATCTATTTTTAATGTTTCCCAGGGGAAAATGCCAGTGATGTCGAAGATAGAATGTATTCTGGTTATATTTATAATTTACATTACTTAAAAATTTGACGCGACTCTAGTTCAATTATTGACTGTGGTGACGAGTCCTGAACTTTAAAAAAAAAATTTTTGTACTGAGTCCAATGCAATGCAAATGTCAATTGTATTTTCTATGGCAATGACTGCCAATGAATACCTGACAGAAGACAAGTTTTTTTAAAAGTACGGCATATTGTTAAAAACGTTTATCGTAGCTATTTTCTTGCGATATAAGTATAAGAAGTAAAGTAAATTTTGTCGAAAAAAATTACTTGAAAACATATTGAAAAATATCAAGATATTTTTATTACTATAAATAAAATAAATTAGAATGTTACTCGTTTTATTTTTAAAAAATTCTAATGACATTTTCCCGAGCCAAAAGCGTAATTCTTTTTTTTTTTTTTTCTTGGGGGAATTTTTCTTAGTGTACTGTAGCGTGTATTATGACATTTTTCCGTGTCTTTTTACCTATGACTTTTTCCCGATCACCGAATTCAACAAGGCATATCTCTTACCTTTTAAAGATAAAAGCAACAGAGAGGCAAGCAGACATCTTGAGAATTGGAGGGGCATGTTTGATTGTGTCCGTTACTTCGTCGATGTGATAATGTCGTCGACTGCAGCCAAAGGAGACGCAAATGATGGAAGATAATAATCGCTGGTGTTGACAACCTGATTAATGACTTACAAAACGAAAAAAATTAGGCAGCAATTTTTACTTTTTACTTAGTGAGATATAAAACTGGTAGGTTGGGCTCTAGTGGTCAAGTAAGGTCTATAGGCTGGATTTAGCAGAATACTTTCTGTACGAAGCTTCAAAAATGAAATCAGATCAGAACATACTTGTAAAATCTACGATACATCTGCCTACTGATTATTACTTCCCTAGTATTTTCGCCTGATACCTCGTCATTCAAAACATTTCAAAATTACCGAATGTACCCCCATCCTCCGATATGCGCCCGCTGCCATTTTCCCAGGGTGGTTGGGGTAAGGACAAATGTCGAGGAAGCAAAAGGGTATATTCGAAATATATTTTAGTGGCTATCCTCTTACCAGCGAATAATTATAATCTTTTTTTTTTAATATTGGGGCCATTAAGCTAGATCTACGTAAAACAATTGTTCTAAACCATTATTGTATTGACTAAAAGGTTTTTTACTTTGAAACTCCTCATCCTCAGTGAGTTTATTTATTTGAACCCCCATGACTACAAATATGACACGAAGTCGGATCAAGGTGGGGGTCCCACACGTTCGAAAACGTGTGGACACGGGGTGCAATGAGCCTGAGTCCTTGCGCATGATTTCGCAAGGACATCGGGACAAGCTGAACCAAGTCCACATGACTAATCCTGTAGTGCAAGAGTCCGCTAAGACTCGACCTGTGATTTCGCAGAGTCATTAGGGCAGGTTCAACTTGGTTCACAGCATAGATCTGATTAATGCTCTCAGGACGAGCCTGGTCAGTGGTTCTTGTCAGTCCCAGACAATGATCAACTTCTCAGCCTGCGGGCATCATGGAACAGATACTACACTTTGATCCTGTTTCAAGTCCTGTTTCAGCGGGCGGATAATGTCCAGTTTGTCCCTCCGTATAAACCCTCCTCCCCAAAGCATTTTAGTACTTCACCCTTCATCCGATTGGTCCTCTAAATGCTTATAGATCATCCTGCTTCTGTTTCTGATCATATTCAGCCATTCCATTTAGTTGTTTTTCTTATCATCAGTTTATTCTACCTTATTGACGCCGCTCCAATCTTCCGTTCCCGTGCTCTTGAATACCAAACGGTTATTCGTCATGTCCACCTATTGATTGACATTCGTATTTCGTAGCCAAAACCATTTCAGTTTTTGCAATCGACTTTCCATAACGACATCTTAGAATTTGATAGCAATTCTAATGCGTTCATGTAATATATACCAGTGTTTCGCAGCCGAGAGAAAGCTCTTCCAAGGCTATTTGGTGGAGAAAAAAAAAATTACGTAGGGGTGAATGTTTTTTGGCCCAAGTGTCGAGGGGATGTGTGATATAAAATGAAGTAACCAAAGATCTAGATTTCCCTCATCTATGTTGCTTATTAAAATTATATTTTTTGTCGTTACTTACCTAAATGAAAGGCGAGTGGATGATAATTTTATCGACAAAAGTGGGGAATGACTTTGAAAGGGTTGGTAATTACTGGTATGTACTCATGGAGCGATCTATTGGAAGCATTCTCATCATTTTATCGGTCTGGGAGTGACTGCTAGGCCTTACACTTTTTTTTTTCAGTGACCATATTGTGCAGCCGTCCATAATGCTGCCCACAATACTTCCAAACTTTACGGAAGCTCATTGATTTTAAGGTTAAAAGGAACCTTACTGCTCACAAGCCCGTTAATGATTCGTGCTTGCCTATGTACCTTTTTTTTTGGGGGGGTATTCCTACAAGAGAACTTTCTTCAATGGAAAATACTAAAATATACCATTCTAACGACCCTCCCCAAAATTGTCACAAGCTTTATTTTTTTGTTACAAACGGTTTCATTCTGGCATGAAAATTTCTATCTATACCATTCATTGAATGGACGTATTCAAGTGTACGAGGGAGGGAGGGAGAGAGAGAGAGAGAGAGAGAGAGAGAGAGAGAGAAAGAAATTATATTCATACATATTGACTCGAATTTTTATTATATGAAGTATTGTCAACTGTTATTAATTGACTATTTTTCTCTTTTCTCTTAATCCCAATTGCTTTTTATTGCAACTGCTTAGACAGTCTATGGCTGTGAATGAACAACTCTGTTCGGAAATAGAAAATGAACCCTCTCAGCGAGACTCGAAATTATATCCATTTTGCCTAAGGAAGTCTGGTGTTTTTTTTTTGGTTTGTTTTTTTTATGCTCATACGGTTAGAGCTACTGGTATAGTAAATATGATGCCCATGAACAGCCAGTCGTTCAGAAAAGTTGAAGGCAGTATAGTAGCCTGGTGATAGAGCAAGTGCAGAATCACTGAATCGGAATTCATAGCTCACAAGTATTTTGCGTGGGATGCTTGGAAATGCAGGGCCCGTAACATATATTACATAGGGTATATAGTTGGTCTGACACTGAATGAGGATTTGGTAATACCAATTAAGTAAAAGAAAAAAAATTTTAATGAAAAAAGAATTTGAGGTCATGTAAAAAAACTTCGATCGAAGAATAAATATGGTCAGAATAAATTCTAATTAGGACAACACTGTCGTTGTCCACTGGGAATCTATGAGTCGTGAAAGTATTACATAGACATTAATTACTGTGCTAATATAATCATTCCAATTAACAGTGATAATTGGCCATAATCGCCAACCTGAAACACCCAAGTTGAGGGCATCTATTTATTTACTCTCCCACCAGAGCAAAATGTGACACAAGGTCAGGGCTTTACGTGGGGAAAAAGGAGCAACCCATCAAAAATAGCTCCAGCCGAAAACGTACATTTCAAGATGATTTTTAATTTATTGTAAATCGAGCATCATCAAGAACTGGAAATCCAAACGACTCCAAAATCAAAATTGCAACCAACTTCGTACAATGGCCAGTCGTCGAATAATCTCGGAGCAAACACACACACACACACACACACACACACACACACACACACACACACACACACAAACATGGAGGGAGATTTATCCAACCAAAGTGAGATTGTAAAAAAAAAAAAAAAAAAAGAAATCGTGAAATCATATTTTTATGCAAAAATTATACAAACCTTTACTGACGTCGAACAAAAAGAATGCAGCCACTCCTTCATCTACTGCCGTTTCGGCAAGTGGCCTCGTCCCCAACGTTCAAAATCTGCGCATCTATTTGACTAAATACGACAGTTAGCGTTTAGGGTTAGGTTATAAGTTTTATGTTTAGAGTTAGGTTTTTAGTTTCATGGCAATTCTTGAACAGACCTTTTGAATCGGCCAATAATAGCTAGATTTAAGAAAAAGTGCTAATCTGCAAACTGATAAGTATGCAACGCGCGCATGAGAGAATCATGCTCAACCTTACATGGAGAGATCACAAGACAGCACAGTATATAAGGAAGAAAACGGGTGTCCGTGACATCATAGAAACTATTTAAAAAACTCAAATAGCAATGGGCAGGCCATGTTGCAAGAATGAAAGACAACCGATGGACATCACTTCTCACAACATGGATCCCCAGAGATCACATGCGAAACCGAGGCCGACAGAACACAAGATGGAGAGATGAAGTGGACAGATTCAGGAAATTCTGGCTCCCTGACGCCCATGATAGAGAACCCCGGAGAAGGTCTATGTCCAACGACAGACATTAAAAGACTGATGATGATGATGATGATGACATGATCTACAACAACATGATTTGAAAAACGGTTTCTCGAACAAAGGTTTTATTTTCATTATGTTTTAAATGACTGAATAATTCGTTGTATGATTATACTATTTATGTGCATATAAATAGAATAAATATTACAATATAAATATCAAGATCGGTATCCTTAGCTCGAGAATAACGTTATTGTTATTTAATATTTAGATCTTTATCGAGAATAATAATCATAATGTTATTTGTTTGTGGACGTTAATATAATCTTGCCTATCTATACGTTGTATATCTATACTTCTTGGAGCCTTTGTATGAGTTTTTAGAGCATATTATGTGACCTGCAAATGGAACCTTCAATTTCAGGCATATTTTCACAAAGTTAGCCACTTTTAACCACACAAAATAGCTGATTCGGAAAGGCCATTCAAGAATTTCGTACGTGCAAGGAATGTCACTTCCGGGCCTAGTTTTTAGGATTAGGTTCAGGGTTGAGGTAAAGTTATATAAGTCAATCAAAATTTCGGAACAAATGAAAGTAGCGAACTTGTCATTTATCACGATGGTAGTTTTTGTTTAGCTCCACTACCGATTACGCCGCCCATATTTTAATTTAAAGTGGGATAGGTAACAATCGCCTGATTTTGATTGAGATTTTTGATCCTAGAATGTTCAATTCAATATTAAATTAAGAATTCACACCAGATATTTATTTTGTGACGCCTCAAGAAAAATACGATGAAAACCAGCAAAGCTTGCGTAATAATTTGAGACGCCAAAACACAATTTAGCCAATCAGCCGTTGAAAATATGTGTGCAGCACGGGGGGGGGTATTATTATTTTTAAAAATAAATTGTGTGTCAATGGTAGCCTACACCCATAATAATCTATTCCGCCGGGTTTCGTGGTCCTTACCGTTGATGAGTGAGTGCGGGTACGAAGTACTTTAAATGGATTACTCCGTCGCCACGTGAGTTGAGTTTCACGTGGTTGTTGATTTCGTCTGTGCAAATCCTCGTCCCACGTGTTCATGGCTTTCTCTCTTACTACGTAGCAATCAGGTCAGTGGAGTACCCCCACGCGCGAGGTCGGTGTGCAGTCTCAGAACAAATCAATAAAAACGTTTAGCACTTGAATGTGTCTGTTCACAGTCGCCATTGCACTTGTTCGTTCTTTATTTAGATGAGTCTAGACGTGAAAAAATGCTATCGTTTAGATGTGTTTTTAATAAAGTAAGTAATATATTTGATCAGTCTATTTTATATGAGTAATATTTACTTTCAATGAAATGAGTGATAATTTCATCGAGTGTCAGCGATTAAAGTCACAGTCAATTAGGTATACAATAGGTTTCCTAGATTAGTGGAGAATCTAGATGTTTCTACGTGTTTTTAAGTTGTTTTTTTTTCGACTCAATTTTAGATATAGATTTGAAATTTGACAACACTATTAAATCGTAGAAACAACACCAGTGTTGCCAATTTAGCATTTTTTTGGTACTAAATTTAGCTCGTCTTTAGTTTCGACAGCACGAAAGTTCAGTAATTAGTGCTATTTTTAGCTCATTCTTAGAGGTACTTCATTTAGCTATTTAAGCCAATTTTCAGCTATTTCAACGCTGCTTTAGTTTAAAACAACGAAAAATTTTTGAAACCCATTATACTGTATTATATTTTGTTGATGAAAATTGCTGTTATGAAAATGAAGAAAGAGAAACTGCTATCGATAACCTTTTCATAGATCAGAAAAGTGTTCATTAAATCAATAATTAAAAAAAACAAAACAACGATCTAGAGCCCCCCCCCCCAAAAAAACCAACTTGTGCAGCCCACCAAGTTTTCAAGTAAAGAAAAGAAATAATCAGCTTTTTAATCATTAAAAGTTGATCGTTAACTCTTTACTTTATTTAGCCGAAGTCATACATTGGCAGTATCAGTACTAATTAAAAGGTATGATCTAACAACATATTCATAAGATATCAATGCAAAACAAAAATTTAAACCTTTCAATAATTAATTCGAATTTCAAACAAATAATCTACGATCGATTTCATACGGCGGCGAATTCTGATAGAGACATAGTTATGTTCATCTCGATTATCATAAAAATTTATACCTTTTGATCAATAAATATACGTTTTAGAGTCTTCTGAGCCACTTCAAAGCAAAGATCAATAGATATTACTTATTTCAGTGGCAAAAAAACTTTTATAGGGGTCATCGTCGGAAGTGACGTTTTTGATATCTAGCTAAAACGAGAGTTTCGTATCTAATTCCTAACTAAAAGAATAGGGCGCTATAGGTCGATAGATTTTTCGCAACCGGGTGGTCAACAAGGGAGATAACTCTAAAGACAACAACGAAGGGAGACCAATCCTCACTTTTCATAAGGGGAAAAGTTTACCTTTCATAAATCATTGAAATTATTATAATCAACAATGAGAGAAAAATTGGGCAAATTATTTACTCTAAAAATCTATTCCTTCATTCTTCGGAGTGTTGAATGATTTCTTTCAATTTTCTGATAACCACAGCTTCCTAATATTCTTTTGTGAATTTTTTCTCGGCAACATACCAACTAATTCTTCTTTCCTTTCATTTTTGTGTAATGTGAAAGAAATGATTCATTTCATCATTCGGTAAAATCATAGCTTCAGTTCTTTTATTTCGTTATTCCTTCATAAAAGTAAAATTTTTGATTTTTTTTTTATATAGTAAGCGTTTATCTACCCGTTTCCGTTTTCAAAGTTGTCTCCCTTGTAATCTATTTTATATGCCAAAGGTAAATAGCTCCGAATTGGGTACAGTATTTTTTAGATGACTAATAGCCGACTGATAACATGAGACCAATCATTCACTGCCTCTCACACTTGGCTCTTTACTTTTCCCCCATTTCTCTGTATCTTTTTCAAATCTCCCCCTCTCCGCTCTTCTGTTGTGTAATCAATGGCTTATCAAAGACATGGCATTTTTCATCCAATGAAATTCCTCATCGTTCTATGACGCAATAGCTGCTCCTACTTAATTTTTTTAGTTTCACTATTGCTTCCGACGGAGAAGCAGTTGAGACTGTTGCCTCCAAAACCTTTATCTTGAAAAGGAGTGAAATCAGAAAGGTATGAGTTGTAAGTAAAAAAAGTATCAATTTCAAAATATTCTAGCCTTTCCTAAATGCGGACACGGAGAGAACTTGACATATTTAGTAATTGTTTGGATAAAGAGAAGAAAAGAGGTTTAGTAGACTTCAGAATTATGCAGACTATTCGAACTGGTTCACTTATTTACACGAGTTTGTGTAAAGAAAGTCGATTAGAAAAGACTAAGAAGAATTTGTTACTCTTTTTATGATATCATTTTCAACTTTATATTCCTTTTAGTGTCACAAATATGAGAGGAAATTGTTGATTACGACTGACTAACCCTAAATTATGGTAGTTAAACACGTTGGACGTCTATACAAATTACCAACGCTAGTTTAAACAAGGGAGACAACTCTCAAAAGAACGTGAAAGGGAGGTAATGCTATTATTCTCCTCAATAATAATGAAATGGATAATAATGTGATTTTCTTAACCAAGGCTATTTCCCTCGCGAATAACATTTATTTTTTGTTTATTTCTGGGTTTCTCTCAATTGTTGGGATGTATCAGTTTACTTCATACAGTTCAGTAGTTATTTAATGCCAAAATTATTTACTGGATTTTCAATTAAAAAATAACAAACAAAAAAAAACTTCATTCTCCAGAAAAGTTTTCATTTTCTTTTCTATTCATTTTTATTTAAAGACTGACGTGACCATCTTCACTGAACCAATTGGCCTTGTGTCGTACATACTAAACTAAGTTTAGTGGTCGAAAAGGTTAGCAAGTTATAATTGTTGAACTAGGAAATATTTTCTGCAATAAAAGCTAACCAAAGACGGAACTAATAGATGGACGGGTGTAATAACAGCAGATAAAAACAAACAAACAAATGAATAAATAAATAAATAAATAAATAAATAAAAAGGCCCTCTCCTCGTTTTCAGTCATGCTGCTTTCTCTCGTCGTCTCTTTCTATTCGTCTCTTTCTCTTTTTTTTTCCTTCTTTTTTTCCACCTACATCCATACTAGATCTTTCACAATCACTTCTTCACTTCTAATTTCCTATTCTCTCCTTCTCTCTAACACGGTATCCCAGCCTTGGCGATTTCAACTTTTGGGTGGGTAGTGAGCAACTATACTTAATATGAAATTCTGTTGTGTGGTATGGGATTTTGAGAATTAGATTGTATTCGGCGATGTCAAAAATAAGTCAATACTGCGATCCTCTCGATGCTATTTCATTACACCCCCCTGCGGTAATCATCCAGGGAGACAACTCCAAAAAACAACAACAAAAGGAGATAAATACTTATTTTTCTGAAGGGAGTGCTTACTTTTGATAAATTATTATAAAAAATAATGAAAGAAAAATCAAAAAATATTTCTGTAAAAAATGACGAAAGAAATATTAGAAGCTGCAATTCTATCAAATCATAACAGATATCCTATCCTTCAGGATGAAAAAAAACAACAAAAAAAAACGGTGTATTGCTGAGAAAAAAATTATTACAAGACAAATCGGAAACTGCGGTTACCAAAAATGAAGGAACCTATTTCATATTGCAAAGAATGAGGGTAATTTATTTTCATGCAAAGAATGGGAGAAATTTATTTTCACACATATCACACATCATTATGCGGGTGTGTAGAGAAATTTGTAGAAGTTAGTATTGGTGCGTATGTATGTAGTTCATATATATGTGCGTGTGTGTGATAGACAGAGATCGTATCGATGATCCCTAAAAATGGAAAATATATTACATTCATGAAATAATCTTGTACACGAAAGCTGTTTTTATCGTTTTGTGAGAGTTGAAAATGTTTTGATAACTTCTCGAATGTCATTTTGAATATCATACAGGTGTGAGCGGCGGGACATTTTCCTTGTGAAAGTGGGCGGTAAGAAAATAAAGAAATAGATAAATAACAATTGATAAAAGAGAAAAGTATCAATTATTTTTTAGAACAGACCTGATAATCTGTTTTTTTTTTTACAATTTGATAATCTATTTATTACAATAGGTATTTATAAAGTATTTTATGGGTGTTGTTTTGAAACTATTTCTACTTGTTTTTAAATGTATTTTTGGATAAGAAAAAAAATTTCACGAAATTATTCCAAGCTAGTATGGCTTCATTTCCTCCGTTTTTTTCTGTAATAACATGTGACACAAATAAATTTTTAAAAAAAAATTCCATCTTTATTTCTTTCTGCATAGGTAAAGTTTCTTCTTTTGTTTGAATCTTTAAAACTACCAGTTGGGGTACTTTATGTGAAGTTTTTTATATATATATATATATATATATATATATATATATATATATATATATATATATATATATATATATAAAACTTCACATAATATATATATATATATATATATATATTTTTCATTTCATACAGATCAGTAGTTATTTGACGCTAAAATCATTTACCACATTTTATATCTGGAAGAAAAAAAAAAACAAAAACAAAAAAACACCTCATTTTCCAGAAAAGTTTTCATTTTCTTTTCTATTCATTTTTATTAAAAGTTATTGTACCCTCTTTTTCCGAACTCTAACCGAACGACCAGACTGACGTGACCATCTTCACTGAACCAATTGACCTTGTGTCGTACATACTAAGCTAAGATTAGTGGTCGAAAAGGTTAGCAAGTTATAATTGTTGAACTAGGGAAATATTTTCTGCAATAAAAGCTAACCAAAGACGGAACTAATAGATGGACAGGTGTAATAACAGCAGATAAAAACAAACAAATAAATAAATTAAAAGGCCCTCTCCTCGCTTTCTGTCATGCTATTTTTCTCTCGTCGTCTCTTTCTTTTTTTTTTCCTTCTTTTTTTCCACCTACATTCATACTAGATCCTTGGGGGTAATTTATGTGAAGCTTTATAAATAAACTTTCGTATTTTTATCTTTTTATTCGTCTTTTTATGACTTCTGATGTTGATATTAAATTTTCATGCTATTTCTACATATCTAAATATCTTCCTTTTCACTCTCACCCTCACCACAATTACAGCTCAATTGTCTCACCATTTTTTGTTTTTTTTTCTTTTGACCACTCCTTTATTTCTCAGTCAGTCTTTCCTTCTGTACATATATCAATTCATTTCTTGTCAATTTCACGGAAAGAACTTGAATCTTGAAATGTCACTCTCTCTTCCATTGTTCGGTATGGATAACCACTCTACCCTTGGTTACTTTCTATTTCACTCGGATTAAAACTCTCCTTCTCTCTTATTAATTCCCCACTTTCCTTCTCTTATTTTCAATCGTGTTTCCCCTCTCTTTCTTTCTTCTATATACTCTATGAATGTGTTATGCCTTCAAAATAAAGTTAAACCTTTGCCAAACAACTTCCTCTCTGGAAGTCGATTTTTTTTTCATTTTTATCCCCAAAGATTCAGAAAATACCAGTCCATCTTGTGCATTGCTTTATGGATAATCTTTTTCTATTTTTATTGATTCATTTTATGATTTTTTTTCCTTACTTGTCTCTGTGGAAGAAATTCACGGATAGATTTGTATTACATTCTATACATCCAATAATTTTATGAAACCAATTCTTGATCAAAGATGCTTCATTTTGATTTGATGATTTTTTTTGTTTTCACAAAATGATTTATATTTTATTTTCAGGTTGATTTTTGGTCATTGTCTGTCTCTCAAAGAATTAAAATGGCTTCTAATCATTATCCAACTTTACTCCATTGTACTGGGTGCCATGAAGAATTAAATTTGGAATCCTCAACATTACCATGTCTTCATTCCTTTTGCCGTACATGTTTGGATATGCATTTTGAGGGAGAGACAAAAGGAAATTGCCGATGTCCAGAATGCCACGAACTTGTGAAACCTGACCAGTTAAGGCTCTCACCATTTTTGGTGAAGTCTTTGAAACGTCGACAACTGGAATCGACAGTCTGGAAATGTGACTTGTGTTTTGAGGATGGCATTGAATCTACTGCCATAAATTGGTGCTGTGACTGCCAGAAACTACACTGCATGAACTGCAGCAGGATTCACAAGAAACTCCAGAAGGAATTTCTTCATAAACATGAAATAAGAGACCTCAATGGAATGGAGACGGATGAACGTGACAAAGTGATAAAGTTGTTGATGACAGATATGTGTTCTTTGCACAAGAAAGCAAAAGACTTGTACTGTGAACAATGTAACATGTGTCTTTGTGACACTTGTTACCGAAAACACTCTGCTGATTCTCCTGGGTGTTCATCTCAGCCATTGTCTGTTAGTGAGGAGGCTTTGAAGCAAAAATTACAAGCTCCCACCCTAGCCAAAGAAATGGACGATTTTGAGATGAATCTAAGAAGGCTAAATGAAAATACAAGGAATTACACGGAGGAACTAAATTCAGATTGCCATTCAAAATGCAGGCAAATATGGAAGGATTTTGAGGAAATGATGGAGAATGCCAGACAGAAAACCAACGAGTTGTGCGAAGAGATGAAACAAATAACGGCTGAGCAGGTGAAAAGGTGGTGCCATCTATTGGAAGAAAATGAAAATATCCTGAAACAGTTGGAAATCTGGCGCATGAATTTGCACCATTTGTTAAATGAATCCCAACAAGACGTGGACATTGTTTGTGGTTTCTCCTCATTGAGATCAATACTGTCATCGAAGATCAATCAGAGAACAAGTGAGAATTGTCAGTTGGAGGTCAGATATCCAAAATGGTGGCTACAAGTCTTAGAACAACTGAAAAGCAAAAAGATTGGGTTGGTTTCTTTGACTGTAGAAGAATTGCCTCTTGCAAAGAATTTGGTTTTAGACACGCAATTTAATCTGACTGGATCAGGATTTTATATTTCATCGATTCAGGTGAGCGAAGAAGACAACCACATTTTTCTTTGTAATCACACTAACTCTTTGATTATTGAATTAACTGAACAGGGGGACCTTCTTTGTGAATGTAAGTTAATTGATCCTATGTTTCTGTTTGGATCTTACCAACCCCTCGATATGTGTTTCATTTCCCCGGACATTTTGGTTGTTACTTGTGATACTTATTACAGACTTATCTTTTTGGAAAGAAGAAAAAATCCTCCCTTTTTACAAATAAAACAAATCATCGACACAGAGCGTAAATTTCGTTCTTTGTGTAAAATAAATGAATCGATTATACTGAGTGATATGTTTTTTCAAATTGATTCCCTATCAAAACAAGGCAGAAAAATTAAAACATTAAAAACTGGGGAATCTCAAGGTTATGTTTGTCCCCGAATTCGTGCTGATCCTAAGACTAGGAATTTTTGGTGGACAGACAGAAATGTTCCTGAAATATTTTGTTTCAATTCTAAAGGAAAAAAACTTCAATCAGTAAAAACTGAAAAAGAAATTTTAGAATTTCATATGAACCAGTTTGGTCATTTATATTTTTGTAATAGAGATGGAATTTTTTCTTTTCCTACGGAAAAAAATTTGTACGAATTTGAGGAAAAATCTGTATATGATCCCCTCATTTTCATCCTCAGGAATAAAATGTTCCTTGCTGTTTCGATTGATGGAAAATGGTCAATTAGAATCTTCAAAATGCTTTAATGACTAGAAATGGACATTTTTTTTATTGATTTAATTCCATATAAAAAAAAATTATTATCAATTTTTATGAATTTAGTGTTTTGTTTTTTAAAAATTTTTCCTTTTAGATGCATTTTCTTTGTGAATGCGTTTCATCGTCTTCATAAGAATCGTAATTTTCAATTTTGTGATTTGATTAAAAATATTTGTAATGATTAACGAATAATATGAAGTCAGGCAAATAATTAAATAAACACATTGTTCTTTCTTGTTCTAGCATATTGATATATATTTTTCTTCATGAAATCTCATTATAATTATAATTCACCAAATGTCTGTCCATTAACCACAATTGTCCATTGACACACAAAGCATATCCCCATGAAATTTTCTGTGTATTTACTAACAGATTAATGCATGCTGAACTAGACATGTTTTGTGCCCACCTTTTCAGCTGAATCCCCGGGGGGACTGATGAAAAACTGCTTTATTGCAGAGCCATTCATTTCTTAGTGAAGAGGGGAGAGTGGGGAGGAAATATCTGATTGGAAATGCTTTATCTTGCAACAGTGGGTACCTCCATATTGTTTATAGTAAGGGGCTGAGGATAAGAGGAAGAATGACTGTTTTTTTTTTGTTAAGTGGTGTGTGTATACGTTCAACATATTTTTGAAAATAAAAATTCTCTTGAAAGAAAATTTTGTTTCATTTTCTCTTCTCAGACCATCAATGATTGATAGGCATGTTTGCACTTTTGATTCCACTTTCAAGCAAGTTGCCGCAATTTGATAGGGTATCTTTAGCAGTGCGCTCAAATTTTCCTCGATACTGTTCCAAAAACTTGGCTAAGTATAACTTGTACTGCCCCCAAAACATTGTGGTATAGGCATCCATTCCCCTTATTCATATGTTTCCTTTCTTTAATCTGCCTAATAAGTTGTTGGACCACAAATATATTTGTTGAGGTAGGAGTACTTTCACCAAACCCATCTCAGTAAGAAAATTCACAACTTCTTGACACGCAGATGTGCCGAAGCAGCCTTTATATCCAAATGTAATACAGTAACTGAAAGGTATGGTCACTTTCAGATTGCAAACTCTCTAAATATTCTGATTTTAAAACTGAACCACATAGAAACAGTACACTACAACACAAACATACAAGGTATTGGCTAACAACCGACTCTTTGAAAAACAGTTCAAGCACATTTACAGCAGCCCCTTTAGAAAAGTTACAGAAGTCTTACCCAACATCAACCAAAGAGATTAAATAAAAACAACTCACCCATTTCCACCCTGCCCCATATATACCAACACCACTCCATTTAATAGAAATAATACTGCCCCTCTCATCTAAGACAGGCCAAATACCCACAACTTACACCCTCTGACCCTGCCTCTCATAGACCCATCTCATTTCAAACCAAATGTCACCCTTATTTACACAACCAAAACAGCATATAAGATGGCTGACTCTACCAAAATGTATCTAACTATGCCCATGGAATAATAATAAAAAAAATTTGAGATGTAACACGTATATGTATATGATGAAATAATGGATTTGCTACACAAACACGTTTATGTTTCTGCCCTGTTTGGACTCCTTCAGGCGAATGATTTGATTTATTTGGATCCCTATTTAGAATGTTATTTAGGGTGTGTCATGAAATAAATCCATTGCACATTGGATATTTCAATACTGATTTGTACTTTGGCATATATATATATATATATATATATATATGTGTTATTAAGAAATGGATATATGATTTGACAGAATGATTATAAATTGCATTATATCACAACGAAATTCTTATTTAAAATGATCTCCTATTATTACACAGTGAATGTATCATTCGGCTTAGACAACTTAAACAGAAATAACAATTAAAAAAAATAAGGCTGCTGTAGGAATTGAAGTTGCGACTGATAGGGTAATATAACAATTTATAATCATATATTTATATCAGCCTCCACTAAAGACTGATCTATTATGCTTTTGTCAATGAATTTGCCAAAGGCTTTAAGGGGTAGCAAAAACAAAACACAAGGTTTCTATTAACTGTCTTTTCTGCTTTCAACAGTACACATACATGTAAAGCTGAATGTCGAAGGAAATAATCGTTTTCCTACCAGAGAGAGGGCTCTCAAGGACCTATGCCCATCGGGACTCCGTATCTTAAGCTTTGTCCCTAATTGTAAAACAATCCAATCCAGCACAATAGGTCCGAGAATATTCAACATTACTAGTTGCACTAGTAGTAGCAGGTCGAGGAAGAGAAAGATGAGGATGATTCACCCGAAGGTCTGGACCAAGTTTTATATCAATCCAACAGGATATGCTTAGAAATTTGAGTGTCGATTCTTCAAGTTTACCTTCTCATTTTATGAATCTGACATTAGTCTGTAATTAAGATGGTCTAGAAAATGTTTTGGCCTGAAAATATACTTCTGATCACCAAAGAAATTGGAATATTGTTTTTGATAAAAGTTGTATGATCTCTCAAAAAAACCCCAAAGATATTACTTTTAACAAATCAGTTACATGAGAGTAACAATCGGCCACACACTTCAATATCAAATTTCCTGGTAAAATTTGCATCTTCAAACTTACATAACCTTTGACCTAATAAGCATATTTTGGTCAAATAAAGTACTTTGTGCTCAGCAAAATGACCTTCATCTTTTACAATAACAATGATCTTTTCCACCCCAATCACACGGCTCAAGATATACTCACTTAGCTGTTGGATGCACAGGAAAATTTGTCCTGATGAAGAGTTTTCCACACTCATACACGCTAATTCTGGGAATTGAACCTGTATCCTTCTGCATGGGAGACAGACATGCTAACCATTACATAATCTGAGCATACTATATATAATGTGCACACTAAGAATGTGAACTCGTTTTGAATTGTCATTATCTAAAATTCATCAAGCACTTTTATCTTTTTGTGTGTTGCTGTTGATTCCATCAATAAACTATTCAAATGTCATTTCTCTCACTCTTCATGACAAAAATAAAATTCTCACATCTGATATTTTAAATGCGTCATTAATAAAACTGTTTTTATGTTTTTTCTATATCATTACTCTCAACCGCTTTGTATTGTGATTCACTTCAAGTTGATGGAACAGAAACTATCATTAGTACATGTATATCTGGTATCCAGCACCACTGATGCCAATTAATCTCTTTTGGAGCTAGATCTAGCTGCTTTTTCAGCTTAGTCCCAAAATTAGTTCCTAACGTCAAATTTGCAAAATTGTTCTCTTAGAATAGCCATTTTCGCCATTTTCTGGCCCAAACTGACAAATCTGTTTTTTCTGAAAGGCATCAGGCCATGAACTTTTTGGTTCAGGTCATATTTAAATTTTTAACCATTTTTACTTTGTTGCTGTAATATTTTTTTTATTTTGAGTACTCCAATGCTGCCATGTTCTGTAAATAATCATTAATTTCACTTTTCCGTCTTAATTGACCGCTCGCTTTTCATAACTGTAACTTCAATACTCAGGCCATCTGCGTGAAGTTGCAATGAAAGGCATCGTGGAACCAGGACTTTCTGGATCCATTTAGCTCGTCACACCATTTTATTTTCTGTCATCCACAAATTTGCATATGATCTCTGGAGATCCATGTTGTGAGTCGTGATGTCCAGCCATTGTCTGACTTTCTCACAACATACCCGGCTCATTTCCATTTGAGTTTTCAAATGGTTTCTATGATATCTTGGACTCCTGTCTTCTCTCTAATATACTGTGCTGTCTTGCGATCCCTCCACGTGATGTTGCATGGTTCTCAGTTTGAGGGTCAATCTTTTCAAAACTTAAAAAAAAAGGTTCTTTTTTTATTCAACTTTTTGGGATTGAGAAGACAAAAATTCCTTTGGTACCGAATCAAATGTGTCCATTTACAAAGCAGTCAATCTCAGGTACGAAAAGTAAACTTCATCCCACTTTGTCAGCACTAAGAACTAGATTTATTTTTACAAAAATACCGTACTTTGAAAACTTATCAAATTGGTACACTAGTAGTAAAATGTAACATCAGCAAATACTCTCCAAGGGAAAAGCGAACGGAGTGTGATGGTTTGACTAATCATTGCTTCCTTTGGTGAGTGACGATAAAGCAACAAAATAGTTTCTTACAAGAAAGTTTGTTTTTCAAGCTGAAAATTCTGGTGACTAGTATGCACCTAGAATTTTTCGTTGGTGATTGTGGCTGTTAAGTTGCTGCAAGGCTAATGAGGTTTTGTTTATAGGAAAAATATAAAACAAGGTGTACTTTTGTTACAATATCTTTGTTTGGTAATCATAGGGGTGTAAAATAAGGTAGTTGAACACTGCATCATCATCATCATCATCATCAGTCTTTTAACGTCTGTTGTTTGATATAGACCTTCCCCAGGATTTGCAACACTTCTCTATCTCGGGTGTCGTGGAGCCAGTACTTTCTGAACTTGTCTAGCTCGTCTCTCCATCTAATATTCTACCAGACTCAGTTGCACATGCGATCTCAGGGAATCCATGTCATGAGTCGCGATGTCCATCGGTTGTCTGCCATTCTTGCAACATAGCCAGCCCACAGCCATTTGAGATTTTAATGGATTCTATGATGTCCTTGACTCCTGTCTTTTTCCAGATGTACTGAGCTGTCTTGTGGTCTCTCCATGTGAGGCCCAGCATTATTCTTTCATGTGCATGTTGCATACAAAAACTCAGAAAGTATAACTACACGAAGTAATGATCAGGTACTAATGCAATAATCAAGATAAAAGCCAAAAATTTGTTGCTTATCAGACACTCAGTCTGTTGGAAATTTCTGGATGCACCTCAAAAAGAAATTATGACTACAGTCTGGCATGTAGGTTACATTATTTTTGTCATGTCCAAATGAATTCATGGTGTCTGGAAAAGCAAATTAATAGCTCTTAACTTCATTATCGTGTTAATATTGTGATACTATCAGATGGTCAGATTTGTGCAGTAGCTTTCATGAGTACACAAGAATTACATTGAGCGTTATATAACAAATTATGAAATCCTGAATTTGCTGGTATTCAGAATGTATACTTTTATTTGGGACCAGAAGAATGAAAACAAAAGTCATGTATCAGGAATATTAGCCGTGAAAGGTTAAGGAAAAGCTAAATAGCAGAAATAGGGAGATATTTTGAACTGAAATGAAAAGCAATCCCTATTTCAGGCTTTACGAAACCCTCATCAGAAACTTGGGATTGTTGTTGCTATATTGATTTGAAGGCAATGGAGAAAAGGAGGAATTTCTTTTGATAAACAAAATGTGAAAACTAGGTGTATGCCGGGATAATTGTAACTAAAGGAGGTGCTAGAAAAATTAAATCTTTTATCAGAAATATTGGCCGAGAAAGGTTTAGGAAAGGCTAGATTACCGAAATGGGAAGATATTCTGAACTAAAATTAAATATCTCATCATACCATCAGATCCATTCTCATATAGAGGCCATTGTCATATAAACAGCGAGTCTTGGACTCTTGAAGTAAATGAGCATAGAAATTTCAGACCATCCAGAACCTACAAGACACATTTTCTTCAATCGACTGACCACCCAGTTAGCTTTTACTGAAGTCCGACAGAACTTATCATCAACTCCGAATTACCAAACCAGTAAAGAAACACCTGGAAGGACCAACTCTGTTACAAGTTACTCGCTGCTACACAATCTTCATTTCATATGAGAAGGCCACCCAAATAGATATCACATTACATCATTCTAAAAGAAAGGGTTACTATGATTATAGCCTTTTAGTTATTAAACTTCATATTTGTTGATTTAAACCAAGGTATTGTAGTTTATCCAGCTACATTTTTATTTATATTTTTTTTTACGTGTAACACTTTTTGGACCCAGCATTAAGTGATTCTTCACCCACATTGGAAAGTAACCTTTTGATGTGGGGGAAGATTAACTACAGACGTGAAGATTTGGCCCAGGAGAACAGCTGATACGACGAGTACGGATCTACCATCCTGGTTCAGACTTCTTCGCCCAGCTAATGTTTGGTGATAGGTTTTCAGTATGGTTAAACTTTCTTGGGCCTTGGTATGACTGACTTCTTGCTACAACTGTAGTTGTGTTCAACGACCATAATTTACATCCGTGAGACCAAGGATTACTTTTTGCATTGAATGAAAAAGGAAAGAAAAGCATAAAAAATAACAAAAGCGAATCTTTTCTTAGAATTTGTTTATTGCTTAAGATAAAAGTCAAAAGATATTTAAAAAAAAAAAAATTGTCACAGCACTGATGATGAAATATAAATTAATTTGTCAATCATTCAGTACTGATCCTCAAAGTAACCGCGAGATCACAGTCAATACTTGGTGATGGATGTCACTCAGTCAGAGAGGCATTTTGGGGATCAAATGTAGTATCCTAACCCTGAAAGTGATTCAAGTCAAGTTTTCAGATGACACTGTATGACAGAAAGACAAGTACAAAATAATCACTTCTTCACAAAATAGAATCTCCATAGTCCAATAAATGGCCAAACCAGACAGCTATGTTGGCTACAGATTCTTCTCTCTTTGAGTGAATGTGTGTGTGTATCTAGGTGCTCCTAGTCTCATTTTGGGGGCTACAAACTTGAAAATTCGCATGAGTACACCATCAGACACCATCTAAAAAAGTTTTTGCTTTTTCAAAAATGGTGATTTTTTGGGTCTCTAGGGTCATTTTGGA
This sequence comes from Thysanoteuthis rhombus, assembly GCA_963457665.1. Lineage (NCBI taxonomy): Eukaryota > Metazoa > Mollusca > Cephalopoda > Oegopsida > Thysanoteuthidae > Thysanoteuthis > Thysanoteuthis major. The sequence continues at coordinate 13,605,396 of OY735229.1, read as the reverse complement.
CCAACAGTGCCTAAATCTCATGCTGTTGTTTTTAGATAATTCTGGATAAGGGATCTTTTTTTTCACATGATTTACAGATATTTTTTTAGATAATTAGTTCTGGTACACGCATGGGCTATGGTGATTCATTTATGGGAGGTATAGACCTAAATTCTTTCATGAAGTTAGAGTGGTCTGAATTCTTCATTTCATCCTTATTTTAATTAAATCAAATCATATTTTGATCACAATGTCATCTGAAAATTTACTCTTGACTTTTATCAAATTTCGGGGCCCAGGTTCTACATTTGATCTCATTTTTTCATTTATAACTTTTGACAGCATATATTTTTTTTTACAAGATACAAAAAACAAAACTAAAAATTTACAAAGAGCTGTAGCAGAAAATGCCTTCGTAAATAATCCTAATTTTTTTTCCCTATCCAAATTAATTTTCTGATAAGTTCATCTCCTGAACAAGTAGTACAACTTAGCAAAAATGGTGAAAACTGCATGACATGTGATGTCACGCAGATATGCTATCTGTTGGAAATTTATGAGGCAAAGCAGTAACAATAAAATTCATGTATTTACTTCTGTTTTTCTTTCATGAATTCTCTTATCTCTTTTTGTTCATGTGTCATTTTTAACATTGAGTGTATGCAGGTGAGAAATTTTCACACTTATATCCCCTATGTGACATTAGCAGAAATTCTGAATTGGGACCACCTTCGCTAAGTTGTACTGAATAAATAACTATTATTGTTTGAACTCGTTTTTATGTTGACTTCAATGTCATTGAATTTTCATTTTAATGGTATACTCTAATAAAAACAATATCTTTCATTCTTTTTTCGTTTTCTACAAATCTAGTAAGATTGTAAATGCTGTCAACAGTTTTAAATATTTGAGTTTTGTAATCTTTGGCTTAATGTACAAAAACCTATGGCGATGTTTAACCAGCATTCAAAAAGCTTCAAAAGTCATACATAAGCTCCATTTTTTTTCCATTGAAAAATACAATTAAACAACATATTCATCAGATATTAATTAGAAATTGAAAACCTGTCTTGTTATTTATCAGATTGCACACCATGAATTCATGAAGATATCACAGAAACAGAATGACGTTTTGGTAAAGAACCAAAGACAGGCTTTTAATTTCATTACTGCATTTTTTTTTTTTTGGACAAATTTGTCGTTTGATTATACTGTTTAATAAAAAAATTATGCTTTTTTGAACCTTAGATTGACTTTCTAAGTCCCTGTATATTGGTTGGTCAAACACTGCTTTGGGTTTAAAGATTACATTGTGTTTTATTTCCATTTTGATTTATTTTTCTTAGAGGCTTTCACATTTAACAATCTTCCTGTCCATCCCCAAGGTCGTGGTTGATTCATTATTTTATAAGGCTTAGCTCAACCACAACTTCCCACACAAAAAAGACATTAGGTGAACAAACAAGTAAGAGTCTTTTAAACAGTGAATAATCCAGTAGTAAAATAACATCATTGGAAAAAAAGTCACAACTTTGGTTTTCGTGTAGGAAGAAAAGGCATACAAAATATTTTAAAAAAATAAGTAATATTACAGTTTATTTAATTTATTATAACAAAATGAGTAATATTTTAATAAAATGACTCATATTTTGATAACATGAGTAATATTTTAAAGTATTTAATTCATATTAATGAAAAAGTATCATTTTGATGAAATAATATTTTAACAAATTTATTTTACAGTATTTTCAATGCATTATATATTTTTTCATTGTCAACATTTACTTTACTTACATATTAATTTTTTTAAATCAAAATATTATTTAATTCCCATAAATGGAATACATTAAAAAATCGAAAAATGTTTTTTCAACCCGAAAAACCAAAGCTATGACTTTTCTTCCTAAGACATTTTTTCCTACAATTCATTATCGTACATTATGACTTTTTTTCCGATCACCCACATACACACATCAGAATAAAAAATTAAATATTTCAGAAATAACTTTGCAACATATCACGTACTAACAGTGTTATTAGAAAGGAGTGGATTTGAGGTGTGTGAAAGACATTATTTCGCAGGCAGTGAGAAAATATGAAAGATGAGGTGGTAGTGATGGAAGTAGTGGGAGTAGAACAATACGAGAGAGAGGAGGTTTGTAGGAAGGGGTGTGAGTGTTGTTATCAGAAGGAGAAAGATGAGAAGTCAGTAGAGAGAGACAGAGGAGACTGCTAGCTGGGAGAAGATGAGAAGGAGTGGTTAGTGTAGAGAGGGAAGAGAGTCAGAGAAACACAAGGAAGAAATTGAGGAATGAGAGTGAGGGGGAAGCATTCAAGGTAGAGAAGAGAAGGAGAGAGGAAGGTTTTAAAAGAGAATGAGGAGAACTTGAGTCATTTTTTCCTCTCAATACATTACGAAGAACCTTGTTTGATTTCCTGATACAAATAAGTGCATTTCCTAAAAATGCGTGGTCCCAACTACAGAGCTGGTAGTTTTTGTTTTTTTTTTTGTTTTTTGTGACATACTTCAACACTGCTGAGGTCCCTATTTTACCATGTTAGGATTAAGGGTAGGGTTGGGTAATTTGTGACCAGCATTACCATTTTAGCCATTGTATGGCCAAACTGACAAATCTGGCCTTTTTGAAAAGCATTAGGCCATATATAAATTTTGGCCATTTTTGACATAAATGCAGTAGTATTTCTAATAAATTCTTATTTTTGGCCTTTACTGCAGTATTGCAATGTTTCATAAACAATCATTAAAAGTCTGCAGCTGATTTTTTTTAATACAACTATTTACCTTCATCTTAATTTTTCACTGGCTTTTATTTCAATTTTACTCTAGCATAAAGTTGCAATGAAAAGCAACCATAAAATCAAGACGAAGCTATATAAGTGTATGAAAAGAATTTGAAAAGAAAAAAATTCATAATAATGATCCACAATATGCCATCTTATCGAAATAACTCGTAAAATAATCGCGTCTAGAAACATTGAAACGATTCAGGCATTGGGACGTTTTTGTTTTTTTAGAGTATTTTTGGACCAGAAAAGTCTCCAACTAACTGGCAACCCCGTTTGCGACCGCAGTTATTGGAGTACGTGATGCAAAACTGTCAACCGTACGATTCGTGCTCAAAATATCTCGGATAAATGCATGTGAAAAAAGTGAAGAAAAAAAAAAAAAAAAAGAATCTATGCTTTCTTGAGAGTGCATTCTATTATGTTATGGTCACATAACGATGAAATTATGTGAGCAGCCTGGGCAGGGGTGGTGGTGGTGGCAGGGCGGCCTGTTGGCAAAGGCTAACAATTTAAACGGGGCCTACTTCAGATTTTATAAATTATTCAAGTTCTTTTATTTTCCTGTCACTTTCAAGTACATCATAAACACCAAATCTACATGTGCACACCCACGCATTAATCAGGTGTCTTAAGCACTGATTACAAAAATACTAGAAGTTAGAAATGAAGCTTACATTTCGCATCTGGCCTGAGCCTGTTACCAGCTCTGTTTGGTGACAACAATACAGTCGTACACACAGTGCCACATTTCAACTTTTATAGTTGCACATTTCTCAATAGTATGGTAGGTATTTAATCTTATTGAAATAAATCAACTATTACTGCTTCGAATTCATTTTCACTGAAATAAACAAATAATTACTGCTAATGAATTGGAACCACAGTCATCGGAGTATGGGGTGTAGAAATAAAGCAATAGAACTAACTCTGAAGGGGTCCACACTCTTTTTTTTAGCGACTGCACCACTTGACCTCTACCAACTTTAGTAGATATCTTTTATGATGCTGACTAATATCAAAACTGAGAAACAAAGCTTTGGACGTAATCTTTGAATTGTTCAGCAGACACAGTTTTACATAGGGACATTTTTTTTAGAAAAATAAGTACTAATAAAATCAAAACCATAGGAAAAAAAAATTCAATCTTTATTAAATTTTGACTAGTTTTGACGAAGAGACTGAGATAGATAAGAATAGACTGATATAGAGTCCCAAGTTAACAATTATCAATTTTTGACTAGTATTTCTTCTATCTTAAATTGATTTGCTTTTCATTGCAACTTTTTTCAGACCTGCCGTCAGTCTGCAACAGCAAACAGTACAGATCAGAAATAAATACTAAGCTTTAGCCTAGAATCAAACTCACATCTCTTTCCCTGAAACCTGCCTATCTGCCTATCTGCGGTAACTGCTCAACCAATTGAGTTACCAGAGCCTTTAGAATATAAATAAATCAAGATAGTCTCTCAAGTTGCTTAAATTTCTTTGATTAAGCTTTGCCATGATTGATTTTTTAACTAGTTTTTCACTCCATGTTATTTCCGTTGCTTTTTATAGCCATTCTCAGGTTGAGTTCACATTCTATGACCACAAGTAGAATAGATCAGAAGTGAAGAAGTAACTGATAAGGCCATGGTGAAAATTGCAGCTGTAAATAATATCAGTTAGCTCGGAGTTCTTCTTTCAAAGAGTTCCTCGAGTGATTGGACTCCTTGTTGTTCGTGTTGTTAACACAGCTTTTCGACCGATCAATTCTGCGGCCCTCTGATATGTACCATCCAAATATGATGGTGGAAAACAGAATTTTATCCAATTGTAGCAACGTTATAACATTGGATTAGGATGGTATCTCTATTGGGAGGATGCATTGGTTATACACCCTTCTCTTAAAAAAAAAAAGATAATAAGATCCCATTAATTCCAACAGTATTACCTGTCTAAAATATCCAGGCTCCTTCCCAGAGAGGATAGTGTTTGCCTTCCACTCTCCAGATATGGTAAGCCATTCCAGATCTTTCTATTTTGTAGGTAGTAGAATAGATCTTCCAAAATGTCATGTTAACAACATGTACAACAATGAGGAGTTCTATTGTCAGAAAAACTTTTCAAATGTAAAGGACTCTTCCCGAAAGTATAGACAAAGAGTTTCTCTCTCTTTTTTTTTAACAACCAATGGCACTTGTATTGGAGCCTTAGTATTCTCATCCTACGTTCCACTGCGCGGACCAATGAGTCAAATCTGTGCCTAAACAGTAATTATCTTCATGTAATGTGAAAATGGTATGAAAAATATCAGTAGCACCATAAGAACAAGCAAATAGATATTGATGAATCATGCCATCATGATGAGAGCGAAAGCCTATGTATCAATTATTTGAAAGTAGGAACAGAAGCATGGCCATAGGAGGTGGGGGGGGAAATGTGAATGGGAGCCTCTTGATTATAATAAAGCAGTCTTCGGCTATAGCACAACTGGTCCCTAGCACTGAGAATCCTTGTTATGCCGATGTGCAGTTAATATAGGGAGACCTTCCAAAAACATATAGAACCCATGGGTATCTGTCTGCTCAGGCAAACATGGCCTTTGCCCCACCCTGGACTTCTCAGGTCAGGCTTCCTTACCAAGGGTGAGTATATTTGAAAGTTTGAACATTATAGAGGCCAGGTATCAAGAGATCTCAATGAACAGTGACAGCGTTGGATGAGTCACGGCTTGTGCACTCTCTAGTCCCTTGCCTGACAACTGATGTTAGGACACATCTTCTTGGCATTCCTACAGCTGCCCACTTCCCTGAATATATCCTTTGAGCCAATCTCCCCAGAAAAGGGACAGGGGATGCCCATGTATGCAAATCTTTAAAAAAAAAAAAAAAAACATACAATGACCCCTACAGACTAGCTTGTAACCAAGATACAGGGTCTAAATATCGGGCATAGACACCCTAGTATCAAATGTAGAGAGGAATTTTCAATACACCAACTTCTTTTTGAGAACAAAAACTCCCAACAAGTATACAGTAAATCCTGAAAATCGAATCACCATAGCCCCACACATGACCCACCTGACCAACCAGCTAATAGGGCTACAAATTCTTCTCTTTTTGCTCATCTGTGTGGGTTTCAAAGAGTGTTCCTGGTCACATTTTGGGGGGCTACAACCATGGAAATTTGAGTGAGTACACGACTAGGTACTATCTAAGAATGTTTTTTGTTGATTTTTTTTTTCTCAAACGAGAGGTTTTTGAGATCTCTATGGTTATTTTGGATCAACAATGCCCAAATCATGTGCTGATATTTTTTGGGATGATTTTTAGATAAAAAAATCTATCTTTATTTTCATATAATTTTTTTAGATAATTAGTTATATTACATGTGCAGGGTTTGGTGATTCATTTATATGCAGTGTGGATATCATATTAATAGTTGCCCAAGAACAGAGAGGACATTTAGAAAATTTTTGCTGTACAATATTTTTTTATATCATAAAAGCTGATGTATAAGTCAGACATCTGATTTAAAATTTAAAAAAAAACCAAACAACAAAATGAAACCAAATAGGACTGGTTAGTCAATTGATAGAAACCATCATGTGACCAAGGACTTTTAGCAGTAGGGCCACATTGGGAGTGATCAATTAAAAATTTTAGAAAAGGGGGTGATCAATGTAAAGTTACTCGTCTCAGCTTTTGTTGGATCACTGAAAAGTCTGAATTTTAAAAAATCAAGCATGAACGCAGCCAGACACAAACTGGAGACCAATTTAGCATAAATGTATATTGTAGATTGGATCCCACACTAAAAGCCGGGGGGCAGTTTTCGAGACATAAGGAGTAAATGTTTAAATTTTCAACTCTCTAGCTCTATTGGTACAGCATATGCACGTGATACATACAAAGGCCAGCCAGCCAGCCAGACCAACTTGAAAACTGAAGAAACTTACATTCACAGTTTAGGTTGACAAACAGGTACGGGGTTAGAATGAGTCGCAGAGAATGAGAGTCCTCCAAATACCCTTGAAAACCGTTTGTCTTACATTCTAGCATTTATGGTATGAGTTCAGTCTAACGCGGGCGGTGCAAGGTTGACAAACAGTTCAGGGTATAGAGAATGGACTTGGGAAAGTCATGAATCCATTTCTGTGGGTAAAATAGTGTAGGGATGAAGTGAATCTCAGATATCACAAACCAGGGCTGAGAAAGTAACGTCACAGTAATGTGATACATTGTTCCCAAACATGGGTGCCGCTGAAGTTATGGTAATGTTATACCTGTCCAAAGCAACAGAGTTATTTATGTATTGATTGGCACTAAGGGGTCTAAAGCTATTTCATTGGGTAACTAATTCATTTTTTGATGATTCAAGTATCCTGATTTTAAGTCTCAACTCAACCTAAGTTGTTTTGATGTGTGATCAGACCAAGTCCCTAGAGTTTCTGTGGCGTAATTGTTACGTAATAATCGGAAGGTGAATCGACCCATGAGATACATGAGTGTAAACAGAGAAGAAATTTGCATATATGCTTATTACATGTTTAAATTCATTGTAAAAAAAAAAAGAAGTTTGGTCAAATATAATTATCCTTCAGCCATTTATTTTCAAGGTAAATATCTTAAAGAAAATCATTTTGAGAACTTTTTCTTCCATGGAGAAAAATAGTTATTTCTGCCATGGAGATGATTTGCTTAGCTAAGAAATTTTATCACCACTAGCTTCATGAAGGACTGACAGGGCCTACCCTGGTGTTCCTAGCACCCTGGGCAAGCTGAACTTTGATACTCTTTAAAGTATAACATTATGTTATTTAATTTTTTTTTTTATTTGTGACCTTGCCTCACCTTGTTATCATCCCTCCTTGCTATTGTGAGCACTCTATCTCACCAAACTAACTAAGCCTAACTGAGCTTGTTGTCAGGCATGTGAATTTTGTATGCCAATTCTTTTTCTTAGTTTCAACACCAAAAATATTTCACAGTCAGATATTCCTGAAAAATCCGACATCAGGGATTTCTCTCATTTTAAGTGCTCCTATCCAGTTTAATTATCTCATTTTTTTTTTTGTTTGTATTTGGAAAGCCCCACTGTCTCAGTAGCACTTGGCGCCCTGGGCAACTGATCCTATTGCTGACACAATAGGCCAGACCTGAGGATAGGTAATGGCCATTAAATGAACAAGTATTGTCACTTTGAAGATAGTACCACTGAGAAATTTTTTAGTTGTCTCCCTTCAGAATGAGTCTATTCAGAACGAAAAATCTAATGAGTGAAAGAAAAACTAGTCAAAAACTAATATCGAAAAAAATCTTTTTTTCTTTTTTTTTTACCATAATTTAATAATTATTTTATTTAAAAACAAATGATGAAAATATTTAATCTAAAAAATTCAGGATTTTTATTTCTGTGAAAATTTACCCCAAGTTCCAAAATTATTTTGTTTGGAAGGCAAGATTTGACGGCACGGCTTGAGTAGTCCAAGACTCAAGAAGTTGAAATAAGCAGACAGCAGACAGTGAGAAGAAAGAAAGAAAGAAAGAAAGAAAGAAAGAAAGAAAAAAAAAAGGAATATGAGGGAGTGATTGATGAGTTTGTAGCCCAAAGTACAAGGACAGGAGTTATAGAGTTCTAGCTCAATTTATACAGAGTTCAACACTTTGGATCCATATACAGAAACTCTGAAGTCAGCATTGAGAAAAATCGCTCATTGTGCAATCATCAACAACAGAGTGATGACACTGACGGTGGATGCCAATTCATACAGCGTAGTTAAAAAGAGGACTGCTGAATTACACAATGAGCGATATCATCCTTTTTATCAACAATAGCTGACTCTTAAGTTCCAATTGTCTGAAACAGAAAGAATAATATAGATATGAACTTGAAATTTTCTGTGTAATCATTCAAAAAGTTGAACTGTATGTGAATTTAATTTGAACTTAGTAACTGCTGTCCTTAGGGCACAAACTTATCCATCCCACCTTATACCTTCAAATATAGAGAAACCTCGATTACCTGTTCATCAAATAATCTTATTTCAGATTATCCTAACCAGATTTCAAGGTCCCGTGATTGTGTTCAGTATGACTTTTTTTTTTAAAGATTGGGTTAGCTAAACGAATAATCAATCATCTGTACAAAATACTACCCACCTGTCTCAATCGGATAATCAAGGTTTCTCTGAAAACATTTTTGCAGGTGATTGTAACAGAACTCACAAGAATCTTCTTGCCACTTTTTTTTTTTTTCCCCCCAAGATCATTCAATTTAAATATTTTTTTTTTATTTAAATAAGTTCTCTCATCCTCTGTAGCAACACCTTTATGGCCTTGAGCAAGTTGGTTGTCAGTCAATAACAACAGTTTGGAAAGAAACAAAAACAAAAACATAAAAATAATAGAGTTAGCAACTAGGTGGACATCATACCTTTCCAGTCGAGGGTGATGGTGGCTCATTTGAAATCTGAACGAGTTCACCTGATTCAAAAAAAAAAAAAATTAACACAAAAAATTATTTTTCTAGTTTACATAAAGTCAGCAAAAAACAGTCTTAGAACTCGGAATTAGATTAAAAAAAAAAACACTGGCTCCCCAATTAGCGACCGTCTAAATATACAACCAAAGAAGTGGATATGAAAATAGCATGTAAATATATAAAAGGTCTGCTTGGTCGTATGCATGTATAAGAGATATATGTATGATAATGTATAAAAATTATACTTGTACAAAAAATATACATACTACATTAATACCATAAATAAAAATTTAAAAAAATGTTGTACACAATTTGCTGAACTAAGCCAGTTACACACAGTGTACATTCAAATTTAACTTCATTTTCTTATTAAATAATACTTGTTGGGTGAGCAGGTGTAATATCTTTTAATTGCACATGTATACAACAATTTTTTATGTATAGAAAAAATCTGAATATCTGAGTTAAGTAAGTCATTCACTCCCTGAACTAAGCCAGTTACATACAGTGTACATTCAAATTTCACTTCATTTTCTTTTCAAATAATACTTTTTGGGGGAACAGGTGTAATATCTTTTAATTGCACATGTATACAACAATTTTTTATATATAGAAGAAATATGAATATCTGAGTAAAGTAAGTGATTCACCCCCTGAACTAAGCCAGTTACATACAGTGTACATTCAAATTTCACTTCATTTTCTTTTCAAATGATACTTTTTGGGGGAACAGGTGTAATATCTTTTAATTGCACATGTATACAACAATTTTTTATATATAGAAGAAATATGAATATCTGAGTAAAGTAAGTCATTCACCCCCTGAACTAAGCCAGTTACATACAGTGTACATTCAAATTTCACTTCATTTTCTTTTCAAATGATACTTTTTGGGGGAACAGGTGTAATATCTTTTAATTGCACATGTATACAACAATTTTTTATATATAGAAGAAATATGAATATCTGAGTAAAGTAAGTGATTCACCCCCTGAACTAAGCCAGTTACATACAGTGTACATTCAAATTTCACTTCATTTTCTTTTCAAATGATACTTTTTGGGGGAACAGGTGTAATATCTTTTAATTGCACATGTGTACCACAATTGTTTATATATAGAGGAAATATGAATATCTGAGTTAAGTAAGTCATTCACTCCCTGAACTAAGCCAGTTACACACAGTGTACATTCAAATTTCACTTCATTTCCTTATTAAATAATACTTTTTGGGGGAACAGGTGTAATATCTTTTAATTGCACATGTATACCACAATTTTTTATATATAGAGGAAATATGAATATCTGAGTAAAGTAAGTCATTCACCCCCTGAACTAAGCCAGTTACATACAGTGTACATTCAAATTTCACTTCATTTTCTTTTCAAATGATACTTTTTGGGGGAACAGGTGTAATATCTTTTAATTGCACATGTATACAACAATTTTTTATATATAGAAGAAATATGAATATCTGAGTAAAGTAAGTCATTCACCCCCTGAACTAAGCCAGTTACATACAGTGTACATTCAAATTTCACTTCATTTTCTTTTCAAATGATACTTTTGGGGGGAACAGGTGTAATATCTTTTAATTGCACATGTATACAACAATTTTTTATATATAGAAGAAATATGAATATCTGAGTAAAGTAAGTGATTCACCCCCTGAACTAAGCCAGTTACATACAGTGTACATTCAAATTTCACTTCATTTTCTTTTCAAATAATACTTTTTGGGGGAACAGGTGTAATATCTTCAATTGCACATGTATACAACAATTTTTTATATATAGAAGAAATATGAATATCTGAGTAAAGTAAGTGATTCACTCCCTGAACTAAGCCAGTTACATACAGTGTACATTCAAATTTCACTTCATTTTCTTTTCAAATAATACTTTTTGGGGGAACAGGTGTAATATCTTCAATTGCACATGTATACAACAATTTTTTATATATAGAAGAAATATGAATATCTGAGTAAAGTAAGTGATTCACTCCCTGAACTAAGCCAGTTACATACAGTGTACATTCAAATTTCACTTCATTTTCTTTTCAAATGATACTTTTTGGGGGAACAGGTGTAATATCTTTTAATTGCACATGTATACAACAATTTTTTATATATAGAAGAAATATGAATATCTGAGTAAAGTAAGTCATTCACCCCCTGAACTAAGCCAGTTACATACAGTGTACATTCAAATTTCACTTCATTTTCTTTTCAAATGATACTTTTGGGGGGAACAGGTGTAATATCTTTTAATTGCACATGTATACAACAATTTTTTATATATAGAAGAAATATGAATATCTGAGTAAAGTAAGTGATTCACCCCCTGAACTAAGCCAGTTACATACAGTGTACATTCAAATTTCACTTCATTTTCTTTTCAAATAATACTTTTTGGGGGAACAGGTGTAATATCTTCAATTGCACATGTATACAACAATTTTTTATATATAGAAGAAATATGAATATCTGAGTAAAGTAAGTCATTCACCCCCTGAACTAAGCCAGTTACATACAGTGTACATTTAAATTTCACTTCATTTTCTTTTCAAATAATACTTTTTGGGGGAACAGGTGTAATATCTTCAATTGCACATGTATACAACAATTTTTTATATATAGAAGAAATATGAATATCTGAGTAAAGTAAGTGATTCACTCCCTGAACTAAGCCAGTTACATACAGTGTACATTCAAATTTCACTTCATTTTCTTTTCAAATGATACTTTTTGGGGGAACAGGTGTAATATCTTTTAATTGCACATGTATACAACAATTTTTTATATATAGAAGAAATATGAATATCTGAGTAAAGTAAGTCATTCACCCCCTGAACTAAGCCAGTTACATACAGTGTACATTCAAATTTCACTTCATTTTCTTTTCAAATGATACTTTTGGGGGGAACAGGTGTAATATCTTTTAATTGCACATGTATACAACAATTTTTTATATATAGAAGAAATATGAATATCTGAGTAAAGTAAGTGATTCACCCCCTGAACTAAGCCAGTTACATACAGTGTACATTCAAATTTCACTTCATTTTCTTTTCAAATAATACTTTTTGGGGGAACAGGTGTAATATCTTCAATTGCACATGTATACAACAATTTTTTATATATAGAGGAAATATGAATATCTGAGTAAAGTAAGTGATTCACCCCCTGAACTAAGCCAGTTACACACAGTGTACATTCAAATTTCACTTCATTTCCTTATTAAATAATACTTTTTGGGGGAACAGGTGTAATATCTTTTAATTGCACATGTATACCACAATTGTTTATATATAGAGGAAATATGAATATCTGAGTAAAGTAAGTGATTCACCCCCTGAACTAAGCCAGTTACACACAGTGTACATTCAAATTTCACTTCATTTTCTTTTCAAATAATACTTTTTGGGGGAACAGGTGTAATATCTTTTAATTGCACATGTATACTACAATTGTTTATGTATAGAAAAAATCTGAATATCTGAGTTAAGTAAGTCATTCACCCCCTGAACTAAGCCAGTTACATACAGTGTACATTCAAATTTCACTTCATTTTCTTTTCAAATAATACTTTTTGGGGGAACAGGTGTAATATCTTTTAATTGCACATGTATACTACAATTGTTTATGTATAGAAAAAATCTGAATATCTGAGTTAAGTAAGTCATTCACCCCCCGAATGATAAAATTCACTTTCAGGAGAAGCATTCATCAGTCCAGGATGCACTTTTAGAATATCAGAAGTAAATGTCAAACGATTGATCTTATATTCCGTGGCCATTCATAAAGATAAACACGATGTGCAAATGCAGAAAAAACATCCTTAGGACACCTCGATGATGGGTGTTGACAAAAAACATCCTGACAAGAGTGTTGACAAAAAGACTTGCTACTTCCATTTTCCTGAATAGAGAGTCAGAAAAATAAAAGGTGTTTTTACAGGAAAGAGCCATACTTCGGTGGGTGGATACATCAAAAAGCGTAGGTGGATCCGCCAAACGCGTGGGCATAGATCCCCTATAAGGAAGTAATGATCACCATCTTGGGGAGAGCTGATTCCTGCCAAGTGCCAATCACAAGATACCAAGATGGCTCCTGTGTGCCCATTTGTCTTCCTGAGCACTACTCTCTCTATCCGTCCTGCACGATACCACTTGGAACTGTACCAATAAAAATACATGTATATATTTTTATAAATCTGTAAAGCCCTGGTGGACGCTTTCGTGGTGGAGGTTGTCTAGCTTCTACGGAGTGCTTTTCAACCGTAACTGCGTCGACTGGAGCCATTTTTGGAAGGGTTGCTCCTATTTCTTCCCACGTTAAGCCCGACCTTGTGTCAAATATTGCAGTGGTGGGACAGTGAATAAATAGATGCACCCTGTCTTCAATCTTGAATGCTTTGAAGTTCCATGCCTATGTAACATACTGGAGTAAGACATTGCATTCAAATCTATATGAAAATAGCCAGGAAATTATTGTTCACCACTTCTCGGAGCCTCATTAACAAGGCAAGATTTTTTTTGATAATTATTATCACTGCCACTCGATGTGAGTATGGCGGCTCCTAGAAGTGCACATTTTCATGTGTCCCCTGTGGGGCAGCATGTGTGTGAGGAAGGACCAGATGGACAATCTGGCCCTAGCTTCACAAGATGTTCTGTTGATTGGCATAGGCTAAGACAGCTGCAAAAAAATCTTGTTGCTGCATACGGCACCTGGTATTACCAGAGAGTCACCCATCCAGGTAATGATTAAGCTTGATGTTGCTTAACTTTAGTGATCTTATGAGAACTAGCATATCCAACGTGTGTGATTTTATCATTACATAAAGTACTGCTAATTATTTACAGTTATTGACTAGTATTTCTTTCATCTTAATTTCAGTTGCTTTTTATCCTATTGCTAAAATAATTTCTTCCTTCTCATCTGTGCCAGAAGTCAGAGTTCAATCTCAGATAAAAATCCAGAGATTTTGAATGCTGATTTTCAAAGCATGCATTTCTCTACCACTTGTAACAGCCAACACACTCTTCTTACTCCCAATTCTTCCTATTTAACCTTGTGCCATACTAAGCCGACTAAATACAGGTACCCCCCCCCCATTATAAAACAGGTGTTAGAGTCCAAGAAAGATAAAACCTCATCATAACCAAGCTACAATCAAGTTAGTTATTTTGTAGCTTGATAAATATTTTAAGGCCCACCATCTACTCACGATATAACACAAACCACACAATAATAAACAGTGTTAGATCAGAGGAGGGTCTGTATGAAGAACATTGGCAACCACTCCCCCATAATTATCTTACTTGCTGTAGAAAAATGGCTTGATGTCAATTGCATCTTATAATAAAAAAAGCCATTGTCACTCTTTAAGTTTGTTTGTTGGTTCCTGTCATGCTAAAGCAAACAGATACTTGGAATTAACAGAACCCTGCTGTGATTCAAATATTCAGCAGATAAGCAGGCAGATGACATATCCACTGCCTGGATAATGGACAAAATAGATCTACAAGTGAGCAACTAAGAAAGCCAGCAGCTGGAATGGCTTAGTTTGATTACAGCCTTACTGCCATGCCTGCCACTTCTTTTGTTTACAAGCAGAATATGAAGAATTATTGCAAAAAAAATCAAGTTATACTAAAATATATATTAGTATAATTTGTCCATACATGAATAATCTTATCATTTTTGTTTTGTATTATGCTAGTTTGTAAATGAAAAGCTGTGATTCCATGTAAAGACTATTTAATTCTGGTGATAAATTCATGCACATATTAAAATTTCAACTATCTTTGCTAAGACTTATCATGAGGCCATTTTGATATTGGCAATTCTAAATGGCCCAAAGTGGCTAGATTTGTACAATTGTTTGAATTAAAAAGATAAAAATTTCACAATTTTATTGGTCACTTTTGAAATTTGAAATTAATGTTAATACAAAAGGAAATAAAATCTACACAGTTATCTGGCAATCAAATCTACTTATTATCAATTGTTGCTAAAAAAAATCTAGCCAATTTTCAAGTCATAAAGATAGCTTAAATTTCTACAACTACTTAGCCATCATCATTAATTTTTGACAACTATTTTCCTTTGGATTCAATTTTTTCCAATCACAACTTCACCCAGGCTGTCGATCTATGGCAGTAAATTAACAGCACGACTCGGAAATAAAGAATAAGTTCTTGGTGAGAGGTGAATTGATGTCCCTTTTGGCACGAGGAAACTTGGATAAATAAATGATAAAAAGGAAAAAGCTATCTGAGTCTCTGAAGTGGAAGAGTCCATTGTTCCAAATGGTGGGTATGAGACATTTTTATAAACTAAATTCTCACCATAGAAAACTTCATGGTAACCATTAACCTTTTCAAAGATAACCAAGGAAAATCACAGTGTTCATTACAAGAGTAAAAGAAAAAAAAAGCATTCCAAGGGAATTTATGAATCTCCACCACCTATATATGTTGCTTTTCACCTCATAAATCAGTGGTGATGGTGAAATTGGGTTGCCTTGATGGAAATACAACCAGTTTGGTTTGAATCATAACTTTGTGATTACAAAAAGCAAGAACACTCAATAGTGATCAATGAAAAGATTGGAAACGAGGGGTGATCAAAGGACAAGTTACTTTTCTTGCCTTTCTGGGGAGTGTGATCACTAAAAAGCACAAATCAAAAAAAAAAAAAAAAAAAAACAAGCGTGAATGCTGCTGGACACAAAGTAAGGGACCAACTTGACATGAATTTTGATTATAAACTAGACCCCTGAATAAAAAAATGGGTTGAATTTAACCCCCCCCCCCGAAATATTCTCCCTATTCATTGAGTGTGTATGTGTGTGTGTGTGTGTGTGTGTGTGTGTGTGTGTGTGTGTGTGTGCATGCAAAATTTCAAGTTTTTACAATGAATGCTTGAGGTTGGGTGGAGTCTAGATAGATAGATAGATAGATAGATAGATGAGCCTATAAATGTAAGAACACATGAATTACCTAAACCCAGTAGCAGTGATTAAACCGGTCTGTGGTGTGTAGCAATGATTTAAAAAGCAGCTAATTACCTTGATTAACAGCAACAGTAATAAGTTGTTGGGCTGTTGTATCCCTACTTTCTGTAGCAATGATTTGAGCGGTCATTCCTGATGGTAGCAACTGAACTGCATTTTCTGCTTGGACTATTGTTGTACTATCTGCCTGAAGTATATGATGAGCGCCGTGAACAATTTGTGAGGCATCTGACGTCACAAGGTGACCATGGTCAACGAGCTGGGCAGTTTCAACAATCTGGTGCGTGCCATTGGTTGTTTGTAAATATTGTGAGCTGGGCATAATCTGAAGAGTGGTCACTGAATCTTGGTCGAGATTAGGAGGAAGGGCAACCATTTCTGCTTCTTGCTGGTTGCTGGGATCAACATCCATTTGAGATTCTTCCGCGATCGTGGCATTGTTCGATGTGACTGCTTCATTGGAAATCAAATTTGGTTGGACTGCTGGCAACTGTCAAAAAAAAAAAAAAAAAGAAAGAAAAAGAAAAAACTATGAAAGGTAAGTATAGGATTTAGGGTGTTATATAATAAAATTTTATTCTGACAAGTTAGGAGCCTGACCATTGGCAGAATACAGAAACTGACAATTGAAACACATTTTTTCAACAAAAAACTAGAAAGTTTGCTCATTTTATTTCTTTTTTGATATACAGACAATCTGATCCAATAAAGATTAAATAAACTTTCTACGAAAGTTCCTTCGTCTAACTTTTTCCAGTAAACCCACCTTTTCAAGAATTGATAATGTTTTATACAAATGTTTTCTCACATTAGCACAATCTTCGGTACCATTTGGTCTCTTGACTGACATCATCATCATCATCAGCCTTTTAGCATCCGTCATTAGACATAAATCTTTCCCAAGATTCGCCAGACCTCTCTATCATGGGCACCACAGAGTCAGTACTTTCTGTTATCTAGTTCGTCATGCCATCTTATATTTTGTCGGACCACAAAATGCCTGATTAAAGAGGTTCAACCTGTATTTATATACTTTGATGTTGAGATGTTGTGTGGTTACCAGTGAGAACTGCTGTCCCATAAGATCGAAGGAGCAGAAGAAGCGAAAGAAAATACAAAGACAGATTTGCTGAGTTACAGTTTTATTGGCAAGGTTACCAGTCGGACAGAGATTTGGGACTGGTGAGATTAACTCATTTTGGACATGAATTATTAACAAGAATATATTGTCCATAGAGCTAAAAACTTTCCACGAGTTGAAAAGAGTAAACATGGACAGAATGTAGCTTAAATGGAGTGGGCAGCGTTTGAGTGAAAATTTTCCACCTGCACCAAAGACACTCTCTTTTAGGTTGAGATTAAAACCAAATTTGGTTGATAACTGAAACTTGAATCATTTGATAGTAAGTTAACAGCATCCATGATCAATGTTCTAGCCAACATAAAATCATGACACAACAATTGTAGGGGTTTTCAAACCTTTTCTTTCAGTGTGCGGTCTGTCCTGTTCAGCCATGTTGGCATAATCTTTGTGAAGAATATAGTAGAAAATGAATGGATAAAAAAAGAACAGACAATATATATATATATATATATATATATATATATATATATATATATATATATATATATATAGTAAAATGTGGATTCGCTACACAAACTAGCTCATGTTTCTGCCCTCTCTGGACCTCATCAGGCAAAGGGTAGAAACATGAGCTAGTTTGTGTAGCGAATCTACATTCTACTATTTATTTCCAGCTCTACTCTAAAAAAACTCAACTCCATGAGTAATAAGTTGTATGTATCGAGCACTCTATGAAATAAATCCATTACATTTCAGAAGTGGCTTTATATTACTGATATATCATTATATTATGTTATACTGCTAGCCTGATTTGTACCACATACACTGTATATATCTTGGTATTTCCGTTTAATTTAATGTTACATTTTAAATTGAGCTTAGCCCTTTCCAACTAATAACTCAATTCTAGGCAGAAACACACTTGGATATCATTTTCTATAGAAAGTTTTCCACAAAAATCATTCTAGTGGTGATTAATTCAAAATTCCTTTGATATTATAAACTTCACATACGCCTGTAATTTTTCTTACATAAACCTAGGGGTATGAGTATCATGGTCTGAAAATTCCTAGTATCATCAATGCTGTTGTCTCTCTCTATTTTTTAAAAAGTTCAATGCAGAGATGATACCCTGATACATCGAAATAAACCGAGGAAGGGAGATAACTCAGGCCTGCTAGCAAACGCACATAACTAGGAGCTGGTAGTATATCTAGGAAAGTGATTGCAGTTCCAAGAAACTGTTGCTACAACAATGCCAAAGACAGACATGATGCAAACTTCAGAAGCCTCCAAGCAGATAATTCTCTCAGAACTTATCATTTCCTGAGAGAACCACATTGAAGGGAACAACAAGAAGAAGAGGGTTAAGTTACTAGAAGAATACCGAAGCCATGGGTGTGAGCGAAGTGTGAGCCCATCAAGGTGCACTGTAGCAGGATTCACAGACCAGTCCCTTTTGTGGGGCCTGCAATGCGATGAGCATCACCTGATCCAGTAAGCAAAGGTCCATCAAGTTGACCATCTAGGCAGCAGAATTTGCTTCAAGATACCTGTGGATCAGGAGAGGAGAGCTGTAGTGAAGTAGTGTTACCTGGTCAAAAGTTTGGGTTTGATCGACCCCCCACTGGGTGGGGGTGGGGGTTTCTGACCTGAAGCACCCAATGATCCCAGAAAACATCACTCATGATGTAAAGTCAAGTTTGGTCTGGCGCAAGGCCACAGTGACAATGGGGCACCCGGAAAGAATAACTCATTTGTAATGGTCTAGAAAAAAATAGTTTGCTCATCATAGATCTATAATAGGAAAAAGAAATTTGAAAGCATTCTTGGAACACATAACTCTGCCGACGCTATTGTTATTACAAACTGAATGAAATTCAGTTCACCGATAGATACAATCCAGAGGATAACAGTAAAAAATTCCTGGATCCGCCCCACAATTTAATCAATCATACCCTTCGACAAAATGATATTGGCGAATTCATTGAGAACTTATAGCGATACTGTACATATAATAATAAAATACATAATGGTATGGAAAACAAAAAGAAGAAAAAACAAAAAACAAAAACAAACTTTCTCTTAATCCAAAAATAATCCTCGGATCCGACCTGAAAGTTAATTCTTCCTCACACGCTGACCTACCCTTCCAGAATAAAATCATTGAAATAGAGAACTTAGGGGGGATATTGTGTAGACATATTGCTACAATGCAGAGGAAAAAGCTGTAAAAATTTTAATGGATCTGCCACAAAATATAATCAATTCTTCTTAGCCCAGAGCATACTTTTCTCAAATTGAAATTCATTGAGAACTTTTGAGGATATCATGTGGACAAACAGACATGACTGAATTTGGTTGAAGTAAAATAGAAAAAGAAGTGTATTTATTTACCTGCATAAAACTTCCTGATGATATCAATCCAGGATGTAATTTCGACAGAAGTTGAGCAGTTTCTGGCGTTAGGGTAGTTGATACTTGTGTGGTACCATCACTCAGGTGAGTCTCTATTCGTGATATTACATGCTGGCCATCTGCATAAAATACACAACAATCTAAGAGACACACTAAAAAATTATAGCAGTTATAGCTCACCATATTTTGGTTTGCTAAATAAATGGAAATGTAAAAGAAAAAAAAAAAAAAAATGTCATGGACATTTTGACAATTTGGCTGTTATTACCTCATTGAGACGATAATCCAGGGTTAGGGTTAGTCAGTCAGGGCAAAAGTTACTTCGTATTGATAGATAAATAGATAGATAGATATAAATGTCAGAACACATGGATAACCTAAACCCAGCAACAGTGATTAAACCGGTCTGTTGTGTAGCTGTGGTTAATATTTACTTGAAGTATTGCAAAAGCAAGAATAAGTTAAAAAAAATAGGTTTTAGAAGTGTCAGTCGAAGAAGTTTTCAGGATTTTATTCCAACAATAAAAAAAACTAAAAACAACCAGATTTTTAACTTCTCTTTCAACTTTTTCATGCTTTAGCTAATTACTGCAATGTTGATATTCCATACAACGAAAAGACTTAATTTTATATGATGTCAAATTTCTTACCCCAATGAATTTAATATAATAATGAATTTATAACAATGAATGTAAATTGTTTCAATTTTTATATCTTTTGCTTAATATTATCTAAAATACCCGATCCCAAAGTGATCACAATAAGTGGTTTCATTTTTTAGATTTTGGCTTTCATAAACCACTTGATACTGACAGTAGAAATCTTAAATGAATATAATAAAAAATAGTGGATCTCTTTTGCGAATCGTAGTGAAGGAATTTAAAAAAAAATAAAAATCATGAAGTGGTCAAAGGGAAATAATTGTAATCAGAAGATATTTACCTTAAAATTTACATTCTATTTTCTTTATATGAATTTGAGAGTTAGAAATAAAACTGTAACTCAGTAATTCTAAGGAGGAATTCTAACAAAAAAAAAAACCAACACAAATACATAAAATAATTCCTTATTCTCAATAATTGTTGATCAGCTTACCTTCTCCTGGATTTTGTGTAAGGGTGACAGTCACTGTTTCTGGAACAGCTCCTGCACTACTGGGGGTTGTTGTGGATGAAGTTGTAGGACCAGCTATCTGCCATATATTAGAAGTATCCACCTGAGAAAGATCGCAACTCCTTTCCTCATCCTGTGAACTGCTGAGTTCATTGTCAATAACCTCCAACTTCAATGGCTAGAAAAAAAAAGGACTAACTGATTTCATCTTATCTTCAAGTAGATTAGCGATATCTATTATTTAGTTTTGTAGTGAATGAAGCATTTTCAACCATTATTAATTTTTGATTGGTATTTTCTTTCATTTCAAATTTTTCTGTTGCTTTTCATTACATTGAGATTAAAGAAACAAAACTGATGTTGGTTGAAAATTGTACGTAGAAACAATAACAAATATGGTTCCAAAGGATTAGGGAAGGCTGAATTAAAGGATTAGTTCTGATCTCCTGCCAGCTGAGAGAGCTCTCGTAACACAGTGTAGTTGTGCCATACATAGGCAACTCCCTGAGGTGAAAGGGATACAAGTTTGAGTCTTGAACAAATTTTATTCTTCATTTCTAATCTGTGTAGTTGACTCACCGCTGTGGATTGACAGTCTGAGTGAGTTATGATAAAAAAAGCAACTAAAAAATTCAAAATGAAAGAAAATAGTCAAAAATTAATCATGTTTGATATTTCTTCCATAGAAGCCTGATTATTAAGTACTATAACAAAATATAGTAGGTAGCAAAAAAGTTGTGTTTTGCCCCAACTTCCCAATTAGACACGGAGTCATGCACGTGTCATGAGTGAAGATCTTATGATTTGGTTAATAAAAGCTCATGTGGGAGGAGATGGATGAAGAGAGAAGTTAGATTGACAATTGAGATTGTGAGTGATAAGTAGGGCACGGTGAAAATTGTTTCCAAATCCACACGGACATTTGTCAACCATCATACTAATGACATGTCTGGTGATATAACTCGGTGATAATAAAATTTCATGTCACATGAAACTTGATAAATTGCACTTCTACTTAATTTTACCTTCTTATTAGTTGAATATTCAGGAAATATTGAACATAAACAAGAAAATGCACCACAACAAAGTTTGGGATATTTTATAAGTACAATACAATAGTCTAATTACTTGATTATTACAGTCATTTTTTGATGGCAAAGGGTAGACCAGTGTCTGAATGAACATCTAGATTAAAATTTCATTTTGCGTTCATACAGTGCAGATTGGAAATGATTAACAAATTTTCAGCAAGACTAGTGTTCAACCCACCCAGTCTTATATACACTGTAGACTAGTTATAATGCGGAAGTCAGCGTCCATAATTTTCAACCATGTTATAAGCTAGTCTACTTCATGATGAATTTTTCTATCTTTACAAAATCCACTTTAGCAAACCCACGAAAACAAAATGTTTGCTATCGTGAAAAGAGAGAGAGAGAGAGAGAGAAATAAAATTGTTGAGAAAAGAGACAAAGGAAATGTAGCGGAAAGAGAGAAAAGGAATTAACATTGCAAATATATTCAGAGAAAAATGCGGCAAAAAGAGAGAAAAAAATTGTAGTGAAGCCACCAGCTATCAATAAGCAAAATGATCCCACCAATTCATCAGTAAAAAGCAATCGGCTTCATTAACAAAATCCTTTGAGAAATGTTGATATCATTTATTGACATTACTAAGAATACATTTCTCTCTTTCCTTTTGCTACATTTTTTTCTCTCCCACTCACTAAGGTAGGTGGAGTCATTGTTATTACATAGAAAATAAAGTCACCTCTAGAGCAGGAAGTTTGACAATATATTGGTATTCTTTTTAGCAAAAGATGAAAGAGAAAAGGGGTAATAAGTTTTGTTTATTGACAGTTGAAATGTTTTCATCTAATTCATTTCCTTTTTACAGTTGATGTAATCTGTGCATAACATTTCTTGGGATCTTTCTAATTTTATATTCAACAGTTATTTTGAGAGTCAAATTTAATGTTTTGAAGGTTGGGGTCCATGCTTGAATGGCATTATAAGCGATTCCGCATTACAATGAGCGATGTCAAAATGGGTCTACAGTGTTTTAAAAATGGAGAAAGCTCCAAGATAATACTTACTCGTGGAAGGACCCTAGCTAATTTCCCACTCTCTAGATCCCTAAATGCCTGGTGGATGTGGTTTTTCAGATCATTCACTGTTGGGAACAAGGTAAGATCATGGCGCTCCGGACAAGACTCATTGGAAGGATACAATTCTTTGGTCACGAAATTCCTGAAAATAATAGACATTGAAATTCCCTAATCAGAAGAAGGATTTAGAGTAGTTCATTATTTCTGACTTAATGAAATCTATTAATACTCTCCAATTCAAGCATGAGCAGCTTTTTTATTAACAGGGTCACATGAGATATTTTTCATATTTATCTGAGCCTTACATTCACTTGAAAAATGTCAATTGTATTATAGAAAGTGTATTTAATTTCTATTTTAGACAAATCTATGAATTGCAACAGAACAACTGTAGCCATCAAAGATGGCAAAGGGTTTTATCCTTTTTTTTATATGAGCATGTGTTTGTTTGTGTGCTCCAGTGCTTCTGGCCATACCAGTTTGTCTACAGACTTGAAAAATTGGTATTAGTACTCCCCTAGAGCCCTTCTAAAAATACTTTTCTTAATTTTTGAAAAAAAAATTACAATTTTTAGGGGGGGGGTTATTTTAATGGATATATTGATAACATCTCGATGTTTCTAGACGATTTCTCACTCTATTCTAGATGCTTCCCATTTGAAAACATCAGTGATGTCATAAACAGAATTCATTCTGACCATATTCATTCTTCGATTGAATTTTTTTACAAGACTGCAAAATTTAATATTGAAGTTGTTCAGTTATTAACTGTGATGACAAGTTGATATATTATTGATAGGTGAAGCTGGAATTATATTAACTTAACAACAATTTATAGAAGTGACTTTCTGAGAAAAATTACATAAGATTTAAAATAAATGCCTAGATAGGCCACAGAAAGATGTTGCCATGGGCCAGTGGTTGCCCATATGTGATCTAATGGAAAAATAAACAATACAGGGATATTTATATTGACCCAAAATTGATTAGTTTTGTATGTATAAAACTTTTAACTTGAATGTTAGCTAAACCAGAAAGCATTCAAAGGGCTCATATCTCTACCAAAGCCATTGTCACTAAAAATTGAACAATCAGGTCATAGATCTCAGATTATACCATGACTGAGGCTTGTGATAAGAACTCATCAAAGATCTATTATCAATCATTACGGTTTTATTACATCCGAGAGGCTGAATAATTGTCCTCTCCCACAATTTCAACAAAATCACAGAGAAAATTCCCAGATATGCCCTAAAACCCAATCAATCATTTTTTTGGCTCATAGCAAAATGTCTTCTGCAAAATGTCATCCTAATTCATTGAACAATTGAAGCAGAATCATATGACATTCACTTTACACCGTTAGCAGCCATATTAATAATGTTTGAAAGTTTTCTTTTTTTTACAGTAAAACATGATAAGCAGTGGATGTAACTGAACATTATTTACACCCAGTGTTGCAGGACTGTTTTGTATAATAGAGTCCAGTTTTATCTGATATCGCACATTCTTCAAAACAAAGGTGTCATTTTATTATTGACTGTGGCACCCTTAGGATGCATTTATCAGATATCGGATTCTTGACTCTATCTACAAGTTGCACCTAATCTTCTGAAATTGGGACAACAAAGTGCGACTTATGCATGAGTAGATATAGTACTTACCTGAGTTGCTTTCGAATTGCATACACCCGTGTCTCCCCTGTAGCAACCAAACTTCGGATCTTTTTATGGACCCTTGGATCGAGTCTTGAAGCTGTGGTTCCATCATTTGAACATCCCTCTGATTCGGGCTGGGGTGAAACTGGCTCACATGGTGCTTCACCATGAAACTGATGAGCATTTTCTGTTGGTAACTGCACATAATACCTGATACAAAATAATAAATTATCCAATGTCTAATTTTCAATTTATAATGATCCAATTCTGTTAGTATGTTACTGTAACACAACAAAAACAGAGCATTGTAGCAAAACTTTGGTTAGAATGATACTGTCAAATGCTCTTGGAAAATGAAGATATTTCCACTCCAATTGGGCCACAGGTTTCAGAGTAATTGATTTGGTATAAATTGACCAAAAAAATGTCTACCAAGGTGATATAATTCCAGATCAACTATTTCTAAATTATAATTCTTTAGAAGAAAAGAAGAGGAGAGAGCAAAAAATAATATTACAGGTATACCATGATTAGTGCGGTTGATTCATGCCAAAATTTTGTATACTGTCCAAAACTGCATCCTTCAAGATCTTTTTTTTCAGTTTACACTTGATTAGTTCAATTTGCACAGCAAAACCGGCATAAATCAAAACAGTACAAATCAAGATATCCTCGCGTATATAAATTCTATAAATAGAAATGACTTGACGCAGAATTCAAAAGACGTGGAAGGCAGTTCTTGAGCAAGTAAATCGTAACACAATAACTAGCCAACTTCTTTTGAAAATAGGTCGCCAAAAAGTTTCTAACTTTATCAAAACACTAAAAAAAAGTTCAACTGACCAAACAATACTTAGAATTATTGTCTGAATTTTGTTAGACGGGGTGCATTAATCTTTATGAATGATATGATCAGAATATTTTCGTTTATGCGTTCATTTTTTTCATAAAGTTTCAGCCATGTACTAACTGTTTTTTTGTCAGGTGTTTTTGGTTCTAGAATGTTGAACACTACTCAGAACATATGCTCGATTGGACTGAAAACGTCATATCTGTTTTTTGTGTATCCAGGTTGTGTTATCGGGCAACTTCCAAGTTACCTCCCTTGCATTGGATCACCATTTTTTTTTTCTTTGAGAAGTCCCTTATGATGAGAGGTTCCCAGATGCTACTGATGTTGATGCTTGATCAACTAATTGGTTCAACCCAAAATAGTATGGTTGCTGCTTCCCTCAGTCACTATATTCACCAATTGTTCTTCTTGTCAATAATTTGCATTTCATCCTGAAAGGGCCTAAGCCCACCTCACCCCCTCCAAGTGTGGTCTCCCAAGCCAGATTTGTATGAGCCACCATGTGTTACGGCTTTCCAGTGCTCTTCAAGACGTGGAAAATAATCTGATCATATGATACATAATGATTAATATTTGAAACATTGATGACTCTTTCCGAAGTCATGAACAATATATCCATTTTTATCACTTATTAAAATCCATCTGGCATAAACTTAAGGTTGGCCTACATATACTGATGAGATTTGATATATAAAAAATGACTTTTTAAAATCAGAATTATCCTATATCCCAGCTGATGAGACACTATAGGTGGGGAGATGCAACCTTTAACAAGTTAGGTATTTTTCATAAAATATTCGAAGATTAGAAAGTTAATCAAACGAGCAAGTCCAAGTCACCAACTCTATGCTGTCATTTTTCTTTCTATCACAGGTAATTATCAAATTTTGGACCTGATATAAAATATTTTTCATGCACCCCCCCCCCCAAAAAACAGCCTCCTCAGCAAAAAAAAAAAAATACATAAACTAGCATTCCTGGATAAAGAAATTATGAGTCACCATCACCCATACATGTTGAGGGTGATCAATCAAAAAATTGGAAAAAAAGGATGATCAATGAATAAGATATTTCTCTCACCTTTTGCTGCGCTGTGATCACTAAAAAAGATCTGAATTTTCAAAAAACAAACGGGCATGAACTAATGATTGATTTGGCATAAACTTACATTGCAAATTGAACTAAAAACTTATTTTGGCGGGGAACTTTCAAAATACATTTTCTGTGATCATTGAGACAAGTGGTATATGTGCAAAATTTTAAGTTTCTACAATGAATGGCGAGGGCTGGGTGAAGACCCGATAGATAGATATTTTGTTGTGGGTAGCGGTGATCAATAAATCAAATGTCAAATACCTTTCTTGTCCAATAGCAAGATCAGCTGATTTTAGATCTTGGAAACTTTTGTCCATTGATATTTTTAAGGACTTTTTATCTTGTGTCATATCCACTGCAAAATCTGGAAATTTCTTCACTTTCTTGATATAAATTCTGAAAAGTAACAATGGATCATACGTATGAGAAAATATGTAAGGACTGAAATAACAAGTCTGGTTTGTCATTCAATAGAAACCGTCATGGGGCCACGTCATTTGGCAGCATGCTGTGCTGGAGGTAATCAATTAAAAAAATTGGAAAAGGGGTTGATAAATGAATAAGTTACTTCTCTTGCCTTTTGTCAGGCAGTGATCACTGAAATAGCGTCTGAATTTTGGAAAGAAAACAAGCAGTCGCAAATGAAGGGATCAATTCAGTATAAACACATATCCTAAAGATACCCCACATCCGCTTCTGAAAAGTTATTTAAGGAGGAATTTTGAAAAAAATTCCAGAAAAAATATTTTTCCTGGACATCATCATCATCATCGGTTTTTTAACATTCGTCAGTGGACGTAAACCTTCGCCAGATATTTCTCTATCCTGGGCGTTGCAGAGCCAGTACTTTCTGAATTTGTCTAGCTTGTCTCTCCATCTAATACTCTGCCGGCCTCGATTACGCATGTGATCTCTGGGCGTCCAAAATTTCTGGCCTCTAGCTCCATTGGTGCAGTCTGTACATGTGATATATATGTATACATAGATAGATAGATGAGATAGTTATGGTGAAAGTTTCTAAAACCCATATTGGGACACTATAGTTTAGCTGTAAACTGCACCAAACAACATCTTGTAAGATCATACTAGTTGTTATCATTGATTTTGACTGGTTTTAACCTTCATACCAACTTTCAGTCGCTTTTTATCACAACTTTGAATCAGACTGTAATCCTACAGTGATGATTAACCAGCGTAACTGAACTTGATCCAAAATTCCAGTTAAAAACATTAATAAAATCATAGCAGAAGCATTTGGTTAGAATTCTGCGTTACGAGGCACAAAATCATTTTATCACATCCTGGATACAGGTAAAATAGAGCTGCAGTTAGTCATATGTTCTTATTTATCACATAAACATCCACATTATGTAATCAAGTAATATAACCATTAGATCATTTATACCTGGCTGGACATGTTTGTCGATATTCTGTTTTCTTTGCTGCTTCTTCAAGTTGCTTTTTGTTGAAATTTCCTTTCCTTCGAGGGCCAAATTGACACTCCATTACAATGGCTCGGCTTCCTGTTAGTTGGTTATAAAAAAAAAAAAAAAAAAGGTGAAAAATCAGTCAGGCAAAATTAAATAGAAAATTATGAAAAAAATCTGACCATACTGATAAAATAGGCGGCCATATTTGCTTGGGTAGACACAAAGGAGAAGTCCAGCTAGGCAGATATTTACATTGCCAATTAAAAAAGACAGACACAAAATCATGGTTCGGTTCTATATTATACATAAAATGTAAATTGATCACTAACTTTGGAGTTAATCCACTAGCTTTCCCTATAAAAGCTATCTTTTTTCAAAAACGAGAAGACTCTCCTGAAAAAACGATAGTCAGATTCAGTCAAAGCAGTTCAGACTATATAGGAAAAATATTTTTTCATATCTTTTTCATTTTTTATTTTGGATCGATTAACCAAATCTTAACCAATAGAGAAAATATTCATGACCACAAGTGGTAATGGGAAGAAATCAAATTAGTTTTCTTACATACATCATTAGTATACTTTACACCCCCCCCCCCCTGAAGACCTTCAAGTCTATCTGATACAAAACAACAAGGGGAAACTCGTAAGTACCTGTAACAACTTTGAAATTTATTTCATGTTTCACAAGTGTGCATGTAACACAGTAATATTTTTATCTTTTTCAAGGCACACACCCTTTCATGATTTTAAAACTTTTTTTGTATACCTTAATCTCAAGGCTAAAAAAATCAAAATTAAGTCGTCAAAATTGGCAAATTCAATAATAAAAAGTGTAAATAACAAAATGTTGAAATTCATCTGATGTCAAAATTAAAAGTTTGTACCAAGATGTTATTGATAAAACCATGATGCAGAAATAACAAAAGTTATATACATCAGCTAAAAAAATTGTTTGTCACTCTCTCCTAGCAGCCCCCCCACCAATCACCTTCAGTACCACTTGGGGGCATGTGCACCCCAAGTTAAAAACCACTGATGTAACATAAAAACAAAATAAAACTGATACTTAAAAGATAATAAACTGGAGCTATTTTAGAAATTTCATTTTTACATGTCCTACTCATGAGAACATTTCACATCTATATGTATGAATAGAGAATAAAAATGTTTTAAATATATGGACTATTTGTAATGACAGTGGGACCCTTCAGAGGATGGATTAAAAAATAATGGAATTCTTCAGTGAATTTAATAGAAAATTTGAAAAAAAAAAAAAAAAAAAAAAAAATTTTTCACCTGATGGTCAAAGGAGGATAATTTTAATCAGGGGGTTATCTACCTTGATGAATTTTACAAATTCAAGATTTAAAAACAAATCAAGTTATTTGAGTTTACAAAATTTACCTGAATTGATGAACGGGATTCCATCAAATGGCACATATTGTGATTTCCACATGAGACGTGTTGAGGGCTTAGCAGGGCTAGGGGACTGCCGTGTTCCCCAAAAGCTGTGAGTCTCTTGTTTGTGATAGGTTAGCAAAAGATCAACTTCTACTTCACTATCAACATAGCCCCGAAAGGAGTTTCCAATCACCTACAAAATAAACAGAATTCACAGGTATATTTGAATTCCTACGAGAAGATTTGTAAAAAGAAGAGACTCTCTCTCTCGCTTTTGATGAATATATGTATAATAATTAGATAATTGTGTCATCCTCAGACAGCTGTTTCGTAGTATCAAAACTCTTCAGTGTGGCTATAGACTATCCATTATCCCATCCAGTACCACGAGCTAGGATCGAAACCTTTACTTCAGACCCAGAGGCTGGCATCTTATCTCTGCAGAACTGGACGATCAGTAAGGTTGAATTTAAGCAATATATTTATTCATGCAGAATTACCCATTCACCAGAGTGCTCTATTCTTAAGTTGGAAGAGCATAGCATAAAGAGAGATTTATTCATCATTTTTGCCTATGCATAGGAGATACATATAAAATAGATTTTCCCTAAGGTCATGATACTTTAATATTGTCGGATTCTATACCTAAATCCTAAAAAGAAGGGTGTATAACCAATGCATCCTCCCAATAGTCACTTATGGAGCTGAAATATGGAACCTAACCAAGAGACAGATCAGCAAATTGAGAACCATGCAACGTTCACATGAAAGAATTATGCTGGGCCTCACATGGGGAGACGACAAGACAGCACAGTACATCAGGGGAAAAGACATGAGTCAGGGACATCATAGAATCTATTAAAAAGCTCAAATGGCAGTGGGCTGGTCATGTTGCAAGAATGGCGAACAACTGATGGACATCGCAACTTACGACATGGATCCCCAGAGATCACACGGGTAACCGAGGCTGGCAGATTATTAGATGGAGAGACGAGCTAGACAAATTCAGAAAGTACTGGCTCCGCAACACCCATGATAGAGAGGTATGGCAAATCCTGGGGAAGGTCTATGTCCAATGACAGACGTTAAAAGACTGATGATGAAGATGATGAAGACTAGTGAAAACGTTTTTTTTAAATCTCCCACTGAAATGAAATTTTTTTGGTGGTTTCAATTTATAATGTCAGCTCATACTGAATTGGTCCCTCAGTTTGAGTCCAGCTGCATTCAAGATAGTTTTTATGAAAATTTGGAGGATTTAGTGATCACTGCCCAACAAAAGGTGAGAGAAATGACTTATTCATTCGTCATCTATTTTCACAACTTCGTGGATTTCTTTTTCTTCTGTTTCTCCAAATACCAGTTTATCAATAGCTTTATCAATGATAATTAATGTTTTGAAAAAAAAAAAAAGGTTTTCGGAAATTCCCTCAAAACAAGTTCTATGGGGTGGGGTAAATTTATAATGTAAGCTTATGCTAAATTGATCCCTTAGTTTGTGTCCAGCAGCGTTCTTGTTTTTTTCTTTGCTTTTTGGGGGGATTTGGACTTTTTAATGATCAAATGAGAGCCGAGAAAAATAATTTATTCATTGATCACCCCTTTTTCCAATTTCTATGATCCATCACCCTCTATACCGCAGATCCAATTAGTGACATCTATGTTATGAATTTTTTTTTTTACCCCTGATCAGAGTATCTGTGCGCTCTGCCTGGGATCAAAGTGTAGAATCTCTGCACTCATTGAAAAGTGTTACACACACACAAAAAAATTATATACATACATGGATACGCATTGTGTTTTACATATATGGAGTATGATAGGTATTACGATGACTTATTGAATATATCATTTTGAAATTCAAATTTGCTTTACTTTTAAAATGTTTTAATCTAAATAATTTGAAGAAATGTTCTATACATATTCATTAGCCAACAGTATTTTTGTTTCAGGAAGACAACAGAGAGTAATAAATGTTTTTAATATCGTTTTTATTAAGAAAGAACGGAAACTATTCTAAGAAACATGTTTGTTAGTAATCTAGGTTTAGCAAGAAAGAAAATGTGAATTGTAATGTTTATTTATACTTTGTGAAAGATTGGTTCTTGTATAGATTGATACAAGATTACACTCCATGTATTCAACCTTGCCAAGCATAAAACCTCAAGAGCAACAGATGGTTATTCAGCAAGGGTGAATCATCTGATCGGGGGGGGGGGGAAGAAAATGATTATTGTTCACAAACAACCAGTGACAGCTGGAATATGGGCAAGGGAAGAAACTCTGTAGGACGTTTTGCCAAGCAGAAAAACTCAGGAAGTCTAAAGATATTTTAAAGTGGGCATGGTCGACCATCACTAAGCCAGTGTTGCAGGCCAGATTAACTCTCCCACAAAACTATACGGAAGGGGGCAGGGGTTGAGTTGGGCTATCCTATTTTATACCCCAAGGTATATTCTAGGCTAGTCAACTTCATACCCAGGGGGATAAAACTGGCTAGTCTATTTCATAACCACTGGGTCAGATTATACTCAAGGGTATGAAGCAGGCTAGCTCTATGAGGTCTGGGTGCATGTGTGTGTTGGTGGTACGTATGTGTATGTGTGTACATTTGACATATTTGAATGAGGATTATTATTTATCAAAAATCAAATATTGATTTACAGTACTTTATCATAAAAAAGGCAACATGAATACCAGAAATTGAATTGAAAACATTTTGGTATAGAATTATGCTGAATCACATGACCTGAAAAATCAGTCGACAAAAACCTGTATATACTGCAAGATACCGCTTAAATTTTAAGTATCTTCACTTTTTTTTAGCGAAATTAAAAAAATATGTTTGTTTGTGAAATTTATAATCTTATTTCCTTTCTACCTTCTCAGTAATTTGTATAGCTCAATGTATTGTATAGATTATCAGATAGTCATAGGTAAAATGTTGTCATTGAATCTTGGTGTGTGAAATAAGATCAAAATTTAATACTGTATCCTAAAAATACTGAAATAGACTTATTTATGAAAACACATAGTGGTATAATTTGGGCTAGGGGGATATGAAATAGGCTGGCTCGTCTCCCCACTACATCCCTGGTCATAAACTTGACCAGCCCAGAATACACCTGGGGTATAGAACAGGCTAGCCCACTTTAACCCTGAGTATACTCTGAGCAGGGGGTATATCTTAGGCTGTTACACCAGTATCATTGGGACCTTTATGATGCCGGATTAGTGACTTTGTTGGATCAAAAAGTGGTTAGTACAGAATATACTTAACAGTAGGTATTAATGAAATGGAAACAACTGAAATTTGATACCTAAGTGTTAAAAACGTAATTAAAATTTCAAAGGATCAATATTGATATCACGTAAATAAGTACAAGTTGGTTAATGAAGCCTGAACCAATTCATCAGAACTTGATTTAGTTCTGAACTTTTCTCTCCTTCATTGTTATTCTTTTACACGTGTTTCTCTGAATCACTGTTGGAAATAAAAATTTAGAAATTTTTGGTTGCACATTTACAACAAGTATATATCATCATCATCATCATCAGTCTTTCAACATCTGTCGTTGGACATAGACCTTCCCCAGGATGTGCCACACTTCTCTATCATGGGCGTCGCGGAGCCAGTACTTTCTGAATTTGTCTAGCTCGTCTCTCCATCTGATATTCTGCCAGGCTCGGTTGCGCATGTGATGATGGGGGATCCATGTCGTGATTCTTGATGTCCATCAGTTGTCCGCCATTCTTGCAACATGGCCAGCCCACTGCCATTTGAGTTTTTTAATAGATTCTATGATGTCTCTGACTCTTGTATTTTCCTGGATGTACTGTGCTGTCTTGTGGTCTCTTCATGTGAGGCCCAGCATAATTCTTTCATGTGGACGTTGCATGGTTCTCAATTTGTGGGTCTGTCTCCTAGAGAGGTTCCATATTTCAGCTCCGTAAGTGACTTTTGGGAGGATGCATTGGTTATACACCCTTCTTTTTTGGATTATTATTTTTAAATCCGAAATTCAAGGGAGACAACTTATCCGTCACATCAGATCAAATGGACATAACTCATCTCCAACAGATTAAATTACACTAGCTGAAATTAGTGCCGAATTAGTGGTGGTCAGCTGTATTATGTCCTTTAAGGATACATAGAACGTGGGACAGGGCATTTCAAATGTGGGTCTTTCAAAAGAATATAATATAAAAATGATGCTGGGGGCATCTCAAGAAATGCCCCTTAGGTGCTATGAGGAGATGCGGTCTGGAGTAGATGTCTCTTATCAAGTGAATCAAAGAGATTTTCAACAGAAAGTAAGAAACAATATTGGAAACAAGTCAGGTTAGTCACACAATAGAAACTGTCACATGACCAAAATTTTTTGGCAGCATGCTGTGTTTGGGGCGATCAATTAAAAAAATGGAAAAAAGAATGATCAATGAATAAGTTACTTCTCTCACATTTTGTTGGGTGGTAATCACTAAAAAAATCCAAATTTTCAAAAAACGAGTAATCAGAGACCAACTAAAGGATCAATTTAGAATAAACTTACATAGTAAATTGAACCCTAAAAGCCTAACAAGGGAGGGATTTTGAGACGCAAAACAAAAAAATGCTTGTTCTAGACATCTTGAGGCAGGCTGTGAAGAGTTTGGGTGAGCTGGTATCACCTTGCCTTACTCTTTTTTGGAGCTGAAAGGGGTTTGAGTCTTTATGTAGTCTGATAAAAGAGTTGCTGTGATTGTATGTATATTTCAGCACTTTGACATATACTGGATTTATACCTTGTCGAGTGATGGCCTCCATGACCTTAGGGATTTCTTTTGAGTCAAACGCCTTTTTGAAGTCGATAAATGCTACAGTGAGTGGTAGTTTATATTCTTTTGCTGATTTTTCTTTCAGCTGATTTATCGAATGCAGGTGGTCCATGGTCAAGTAGCTTCTTCTAAAGCTAGCTTGCTCTCGTGGTTGGTTTTCATCAAGTGTTTTTGTGATTCGGTTGGTAATGATTTTTGTGAGAAGTCTGTTTATGCAGTTGAGTAGTCTTATAGGCCTGTAGTTGTTGAGGTCTTTCAGGTTTTCTTTTTTTATATAAAAGCATTATGATTGCAGCGTTCCCATCTTCCGGGACTTTGTTGAAATTTCCAGCCGTCTTGCTCTATTGGTACGGCCTTTACACATGATACGTACATACATAGATAGCCATGGGAGACACCCAAGTTGACAATTTTGGTTGAAGGTTTTTAAAAAACTTGTGTTAACAGTGGCTCTAAGAGTTCCTGAAGAATATTTTTCCCCATAAGATCCCAGGTTTCCTAAATTTCCCTCCCTCCACCACATTTTGAATTGTCATCTTATAACATCCCCTTTAGATTTGAAATTCTTCCATAGGGAGCCAAGTGCCTCCAGTTTTGGAATCACCATATTAACAGGACAAAAGAGATAGAATTACGCAAGTAGTACCTCTGCCAAAGCCATTGTCAGGGGAAGTAATTGAACATGGATCCCCCCCAAAATTGTATCACTTCTTTCTTAGCCTATTGTCCACCCTCCCACAAAATTTCGTAGAAAATCAGTGAGAACTTTCAGATATCATGTGAGTAGTCATGAAATTTTGCTGATATTATGCGGTGTGGACATGTAACTATGACAAAGAGGAGGTAACTGTACATCGATCTTACCCAGAATTGAATCACATCTTCCAAAGCCTATTGTCCACAAAGACAATTTGTAAAAATTCCTGCATCAAACCCCAATGTTACCTATTCTCCATTACCCCATTTTCGACTGTTCTGCAAAATGTCATTGAAATTCATTGCACATTTTTCGAGATATCTTTTAGACAGACAGACAAAAAAAAAGTAACCAAGTGCATATGCCTTGCCATATTGGTGCACAGAGGTGATTTATAGGGAGAAAAATGTGATTTCATATCAAGGCAAAAAGTACTCCCACTTTATGGTCCGTCTGTGTCTTCAATGATAAACATTAAATTTGTATGAATAAATGAAAGATAGAAACTATCACATGATCAATTTCTTGTGGCAGCATGCCATGTTGGGGGTGATCAATTGAAGAATCGGAGAAAAGGATGATCAATGAAAAAGTAACTTCTCTAGCCTTCTGTTTGTCAGTGATCATAAAAAAGTCTGAATTTTCGCAAAACAAGCATGAATGCTGATAGACACAAACTGAGGGACCAATTTAGCTCAAACTTACACTGCAAATTGAATCCCCAGACTAAAAAAACTATTTAGGGAGAATTTTCAAAATTCTTTTTTTTTTCTAGATAAAATAAGGAGTGAATGTTCAAATTTTCAGCCCTCTAGTTCAATTGGTGTGGCCTGTATGCATAATACAGCCAGCCAGCTTAGAACTGAACACACCTGTGGTGACAGTTTTGGTTGACAGTTTCTGAAAAGGAAGAAAGGTACTTACTTGGCAACTCTTGAGACGTGCAGCCCAGGAGGGACAGTTGGGAGGAAGAGTATGGCAGGGCTGCGGTGACGGCTGAGGGACGGGAGACACTAACATCATAGTAGATTCAGAACCATTTATACCAACTGATACTTCATTTGACTCGGAGTTGTCAGCATTTTCCAGTTGTTCAGCATCTACAACCGCAAAAGAGCCCAGATATAAAAACAACAAATCATGATTATTAGTAGTATACCATCATCAAGAGATATCACCAAGTTCTAAAACTTGAATAAATTCAAATCATTTAAATGAATGTCTATAACTTTTTAGAGAAGTTCACACATGGTAAGGATAGAGGAACAACATCTCCCGAAGACCCTCCTGTTTGGAAAAGGTGCCTTATCTCTTGCAGAATTACAAATCATCAACAGCAGGGCAATATGATGATAAAAGATCTCTCCGGCAACCTCCCATGTCAAAGCGAATTGCAGAGAAAGAGCAGAAGAAAGGCGCCGGCACTGTAAGGCAGGGCCTCAACTGTCTATTTGACTTTCTCTTCCAACCGTTGTAGAGAGGCCTGTCTCACCAAAATAGGTCTTGCTGACCACCTAAGAGCCAGCAACAGATATTGAAAACTCGCCTAAATCTTCATTCACAAAGCCAAGCCATGATGAAATTTGGGAATTGTAATTAACACTCCAAGATTCGTTCAGACAGTTGAACTCATTCTTTGTGTTGCTGATATTGTTACCACAATGTTCTTGCTTATCCATTCTACAGCCATCCATTCAAAGTCAGACTCTAGAAACATAAGAGCCATATCCAAAGATTCTTGTTCTCTTTATGGATTATATACCGGAAGAAGGCTGTAGAAAAGATCAACCAAAAATGGTAACAACATAGAGAATGAATTCAATTGTCTGCAAAAACATCTTGAAAAACTTAAATAAATGTTAGCTTCTGTGAACAATAAAACATTGGGGAGATTGATCATCAGAAATATTTGCAAGGACTATCCTGAGTAAGTTGCTCAACACCCTGGGCATCCAAGCAGTTTTTCCTAAGAAGCTCATTATATGAGGAAAAATTTGTTGAAATTATTACGACAGAATAAAAAAAAAAAGGTAAAAGGGAGATAACATTGATTAGTAGTTATCCGATTGGATAACAATCGAATTTTCTTCCATGAACTTGAGAGTTAATGAGTTGTAAGCTAATAATAAAAAGAAGGAAACAAAAATACCTGTAACATCACCTTTGACCTCAAAATCATTTGCATTCACAGCAATAATAGTTGCGACTTCAGGATTGACAGAACTGGGTACAACTTGCCAGACTTTATCTATCCCTTCCATCTGGTTTGAATTTAACAGTTCTGAAGGAGATGCAACTGTAATTATCTGAATTTGATTATTGGTCACTGGAGCTGCCAGAAGACTCTGTAGGGTCGGAGTACCAGATGCTGAAAAGAAAAATATCATTACAAACTACATATTGATAGACATGAAAATAATGAAAAAATACTTGTTTCATAATTTAGAAGAGGTGCTGTAATAGGGCATGTCTCAAAAGTGACTATACACTTGATTCTCTTCAAAACAACAGATGAAAACTTTTGAAAATTGGTACCACCCTAACTAGAATGTTTTAGAGTTATGTTTCAAATTTTGTCAAGTTCAAGTGAGAATTACTTCACTGGTGGACTTCTATGTGTGAGCTGACTTCTTTGTAGCAATTCAGTCTATCCAGCGACTGACACAGACATTCCAGACATGAACAAGCATTTCGATTGGGATGTTTGCTCAACAATCTCTGATTCTTCCCTCCAGTTCATAAAAAACTATTGAGCTTGATGCATTAATTTTGCTCTTGATGTAGCCCGTCAAATAGAAATCGCTAACCCTAAGCCTTGCCCAGCTGTGATTGTGCACCTCAGGTCTAACGTTAGTGTCATCACCATATTAATGGGGACAGATGTAGAGCCTGTGTGTCAACGATTCCTCAATATCGAGCAATTGGTTGATATCAAATTCACTGAGATTGGACAGAAATCTGATAAGAAAAAATTGAGAAAGAAATCACGTAGTTACGATTGAGATAACCAGTATGTTGTTTCAAGATAATGAATCAAAGCTTTCTAATTTCCCATTGAAGAGCAATTACCCTCAAACAAAAGACACAACCTTGAATCAATCCAAGTAATTTTCATCAAGTAAGCGCATTCACTCAAACTGAAAAATCTTATCCCATATTCCATTTGGCTCAACTTTGGTAATCAGATGAGAAATAGTGCTTTAAGCTTGCTTATGATTTAGGGAATTTTTTTTTTTTTCAGCTCCGACAATGAATCAAATTTGTCCTTTTGCTACAGATCACCAACCTGTCATTTAAATCTGTAATACTGTGCTTCCCAACTTGGCAGAAAAAGATGGTCCTCAAAGGTATCACCGGGGTTCCGTGAACTTATTGAGTAGGCAGACTGTTCAAAAGTCTGCGGTTCGTGGGAAAAATCTATCAGGATAAAAATGGTTCTGGGTAATGAAAAGATTGAGAACGACTGAAATAATTTTTTTTTTTTTTTCCACCTGAGCCACAATCAAAATTTACCTGTGCTCTGAGCAATCAAAGCTTCTGCATGTGCAACCACCGCTTGTTCATCCTCTGCTTCAGATTTGGGAATCATGGCCGCTATCGCCTCGGGAGAAGCGTGGATGATTTCAATTGGAGTATTTGATGCAAGCATGTCCTGAAGGTTTGTTGTGGGGGACAAGGCCCCAGAGACCGGCTGCAAAATCTGCACGCCTTCAGACATGGTCATTCGACTGTAAGAAATGAGAATGGACAACATGAGGATCTATAACAGTAACAATGCAATCCAAAAAATGAAAACATACAGGTCTGGTTAGTCACTCAATAGAAACTGTCATACAACCAAGATCTTTTGGCAGCATGCTGTGTTGGGGGTGACCATTTCATCTGCCAATCAATGCTAGGTATTCTTGAGAATCACTCATCCAAACAACTTCATACTCAACACTGCACTTCCTTAGGTCCTGAGCAATACAGCTGCCTACTCATTTTGAATATCTCTCCCTACATTCAATTTTTTTTAGACTTTTTTTGCTTTCATTCAGAACATATTACGGACAACAGATCCATTGAGTTGGTTTTGCTGCAATTCATGTGAGGTTAACCCCCATTTTTGCATAAAATGCCTAGACTGATAAGTATTCTTTCAACTTGAGTATTTCAGTGAGGAAATATTTAGCTATTTTTGTAGATTTTTATTAGTTAAATTGAAAAAAAAAAATCAGCCACATATAGTCTAAAAACAGCTAATTTGGCAACCCTGCTGAAAACAAATGTGACTCATCACAGATACTAAATTTTTTTCATAAGGAAAGAAATAATTTACAATCATATTATCAAATTTAATGATGAGAAAATTAATATATAGCACTTGTGTACTTGTGTTGTCAAGAGCACGACAACTGTTTTATTATTTTTTGTCCGTTCTTGGTTTTCAAGTCCTGTCTGCCTAGGGCATTTTCTGCTTCAATGAATTGTCCCCTTTCCCCAATGTATACAATCTGACTGACATACATAATGCTTAAAATTTCAACACCATATCATCAGTATACTCTTGGCCTATTGGTAAGTCATCAGGCTGCTAAGATCTTTATTGGAGTTCAAATTGCAGCAATTCCACCTTATTCTATATATCATACAGACCAGCAAAATTTCAAGAACAGAAATAGAAAAAAATTGAAATAGTCATTTTTGACGAGACGGGTACACTAGTAATAAATTATTAACCAAGTTGCTTTTTCCTAAAAGGGCAACTGACTGACCTAGATAAAATTCACAGGTCTGGTTAGTCACTCAATAGAAACTGTCAGATGACCAACATCTTTTTGCCAGCTTGCTATGTTGGGGGTGATCAATTAATTTTTTTTTTGAAAAACAGAGGAGATCAATGAATAAGTTACTTCACTTGCTTTTGGTTGGTTCACTGAAGTGTTCAAAATTTTCAAAAAGTCGAGGATAGGGAAGGGACCAATTCAGCACAAATTTATATTGTAAATTCAGCACTCCCTCCCCCACTAAAAATATTTGGGGAGGGGGGATTCGAAAAAAAAACAACATTTTTCTAGACATGATAAGGAGCAAATGTTTAAATTTTCAGCCCTCAAGATCCATTGATGTGACCTGAGTGCGCGACATATACATAGACTAATTAACAACTGGAGAAACCTATGCAGATGTTGACAGTTTTGGTTGAAGGTTTCTAATTATGTAAATTTTGGTTTTTAAAACTCAATATTTTTCAGAGACAGACATAAACAAGACTCGTCAATAATCTTAGGATTAAACATAAGCCCTCAGGATTAAAAGATTTTATTTTTGAATCCCTAGTTGTTCATTTGTCCAACAGATAACATACATAAATTAAACTAGATAAGGATACCCTCACCATGAGTCAGGATATAATGCTACCTCACTTACACAATGAATGTAAACACTGAAAATGACTCATAATTCTTCAACTACTAAAAACTACAACATAAAAAATAAATGTTGAAATGGACTAATAATCAGTAAAAACACCCATGTTTTGAATCACTTGCAAGTGGCCAGTCCGATCAAACACCCGAGTGGAAAACATATTCTCTTATTGCTCGTCTTCATGTATCTCCGGGCACTTCTGGTCACATTTTTGAGGTTACAACAGTCGCGACCAAAAGGAGTTAATGAAAACACCGACACAGCTTGGTGCCAGAACTAAATCTCAAACAGGACACCTTCTGGATAAACACCAGTTGGCAGTCGCCTCGTTCAACTTGTTATGATTATCAGAGTGATAACATACGCAGGTCCAAAATGTGATTGATTCAATCAATGCTTTGACCTTTTATCATAGATAACAACAGGAGAATGACCTGGGCAACGACACTTGGATGGCGATCAAAGCATTTAGATTCCTGGATGTGCTGTGAACGCCTCTGCTTTTAAAAAAGCCTTTCCAGGCTTTTGTTGTTAGATTATGCAGATGCAGGCAACGTGTATTCGTTTCTGTCTCTGAACCGATACGTCTTCGCAACAACGACTTTAAAAATTTAAATGAGTACACCGTTAAGCACCATCTAAAATATTTTTTTGTATCGTTTTTTTGAAAAAGTGCTTTTAGGGTCTTGATGGTCATTTGGGACCAACAATTCCCAAATCTTGTGCTGGTATTCTTTTTAAGATAATTTTAGATAAAAGATCTATTTTGGGGGGGATTATTTTAGGTTTTTTTTTTTTGATAATTAGTTCTGGTGCACACGCAGGCTATGGTGATTCATCAATGCGGGTCTTGGATTTTTCTATCTTTATTAGTTTTTGAGTAAGAAAGCTTCAAAAAGTGTGATGAATGAGTCAGACAAGGTCATCCAAATGAATCTTCAAAACACATGTCATTGAATGGTGAAAACCGCATGCTTCAATCTTTAACATTTTCTAAGATATGGGGCAGTTCTGCGACCAATATATGCACTTGATATGAGCAACCTCTACTTTATAAAGGCAATCCTTATTCAACTCTTTCACTGCCGCATTATCAACAGCTTGGATACTCTTAGTGCTGAGTTCTTGGATCTGATTGGCTATAGAGTCCAGTCTGCCCTGTTATTTTCAAACGTAGCTGGTGAGAGAAGAGATAGTCTCATGCCTTTCTCCAGGGAATTCGTACAAAGTGAATGCAAACAGCTTTGGACAGAATTCGAACTTGATTATTCGATTCCATCTTCCAACCATTATGCCACTTCAACCTCGGGGTGAAATATAACTGCAGATACAAGATCTTTATATTCTAATTTTTCTAGCAGTAAAACATACACTACAAGAAACAGATGTGATGAACATCTTCACACAATGAAGACCAGAAGTTGAATGATGAAAGAAAAGTAATTTTACACAGATTTTTCTTCAGATTGTTGTCCTCATCTTGATTTGATTTTTTTTTAACCATTGTACCCTGTGTTCTTCTTCAGATGGGTGTCGTAAATGGGGAGGGTTTGGAATGTTGGGACGAGGAGCCCCCTCCAAAACGTGGGGGAAGAATGTCCTCATTTTGCTGTCTCACTAAATTCTTCTTATATACGCCACTCACCTGAAGAAGGCCGTAAGGTACAATGACGGCCTTCAAAAGAAGAACCAAGATGGGGACAATCTTGAAAAAAAAAAAAAAAAAAATCAACGTATATTGATGACCCCTCATCTAAAAAATTCAGACTGAAAAGAGTAATTTTGTTATTTATATGATGTATCGAATACAATCGGCATCTCTCAACAGCACACTAAAATTGGTGCCAGAGTTTACTTAATCATGTTTGGATCAATCAGAGGATATTAAGGCTGTTTTCGAAAACTCTACATTGATACTATGTCATGTTATTATATACATGTCAGAAAAAACTTGGTTGTCAACTACAGACCTCCTCTGTTATAATGTGTTTTGTTATAGCATGGTTTGTGTTACAATGCAGGTGGAGGATGAACCCTTCCCAAAATATTAATTCACCTCCATCCAATATAGCTAGATCTACCTCCAAAATAGCTGAGTTTGATAGCAGTTTGGTTGTAATCTGATTAGCTTGGACCTGTCTTATAACAGGGGACACCTGTATTGAGTTGTTATACAGAGATGTCATTTTTTGAATTGAAATATGAAGGATGACATAAACAACATATAATGGTGAATATTTCATCAAAATATGACCCAACAGAGTCAATAACCTTCTTTGAACAGTCTTTAATGATAACATGCCATTTCTTTAAAAATTCTGCAGGTTTTGTGGTCACAAATTCAGTAAAAGATATTGAGTTTGAAATTCTTGGAAAGATGATAAATGATATATTTACTCACTGCTGAAGGGAACCGAGCCTGATTTAAGTTGCAATAAAAAGCAACAACTATTAGGATGAAGGTAAATAGTAGTAAAAAAATTGGTAAGAGGATAATCTATATGAGAAATGTCAAGAGAATATGACGGATGGTGCAAGACTTTCCAATTCTCTGTGAGTCAACTGTGAGGGGTGGGGTCTGACTCTGTCATGAAGCATAAGTACATATGGGAGCTATTTTCCCAACTCTTTGACATTTCCTGTTGCCTTGAGATGACGTGATATGGTTACTGTTGAAATCCTCAAGTTTCCAGAAAGCGCCTGAACAGTTGTTTGTGGGTGGTTGGCCACTGCTGTCAATAATTCTCTGTCAAGAACAGGTTCGGTCCCTGACCAAGTTGGTTATTGGTATTATTCGTATTCATAATTCCAGACCTAAACTTATTGAACCAATGCTGAACAGTCTGCACTGTAGCAGTCTTCATTTCAAATACTTTGTTAACACCCTCAGCAGTTTGAGCAGCATTATGTACTAATTTTAAATGATACTTTTAAATTAATCAAACTTCTTGGGTAGACGCAAATGCTGCTAAATGCTAAAAATCCTCTAATGATAACTAATTATATTAGAAACCGTCAACAAATACAGTCAGTTTTCAAGTTGGTCTGGCTGACTGTGTATATATGTATGTATCACATGTTCAGGCCACACTAATGGAGCTACGGGGCTGAAAATTTAAACATCTACTCCTTAGTAAGTCTACAAAAAATGTTTGATTTTTCTTTTTCAAAATTCCCACCCTAAATATTTTTTTTTAGAGAGGGGTTCAGTTTGCAATGTGAGCTAATGCTATATTGATCCCTAGTTTGTGCCAACTTGCTTTTTTTTTAATTCAAACTTTTTTCTAGTGATCACTGCCCAGCAAAATTCAATAGAAGTAACTTTCTCATTGATCACCCTCAATACCACATGCTGCCAAAAGATGCTGGTCATGTGACAGTTTCTATTGAGTAACTAACCAGACGTGTTCATTTTCATTAAATCTGCAATTACATCAGTAAACCTTTCACTTTTTGCTTCATTTTCCATGATATACAAAAAAAACACGATATTTCATGTTTAACAACCAC
Organism: Thysanoteuthis rhombus; assembly: GCA_963457665.1. Taxonomy (NCBI): domain Eukaryota; kingdom Metazoa; phylum Mollusca; class Cephalopoda; order Oegopsida; family Thysanoteuthidae; genus Thysanoteuthis; species Thysanoteuthis major. Next base: position 13,561,524 of record OY735229.1, on the reverse strand, counting down.
ATAATGCTAAATGATTACGGCTATTACATCTCACCGTATTTCTATTAGCTTGATGAATATAAACTTAAAAGAAGTTAAAAGCCTTCAGAACAGACTAACTTTCACCTCGACTGACTGACTGACTGACTAACCGTAACCCTGGGTTTATTATCTTGATAAGATAATAACAGTAGATGCTGAAATGTCCTTGAACTTTAAAAAAATTTTTTTACATTTATTTAGCAAACAAAACAACAATGAGCTGTAGCAGCTACTTGCTGGACTTGTAGAAATCCCTGCTTCTCTTTCAACCCTTCTATTAAACAACCCAACCCCATTGTCTATAACTTTGAGAAGAGTCATTAACACATCAACTTTTTTTCTTTCGGACGATTCAACCTCTTCTTTTCATCTTTGATGTAATCAAGACGTTCCGGTCAATTCATTTCTACTGGGACTGATAAGAGAGGCTTTTTTTCTCCTTATGGATATCATGATTTACAATAGAAGAGAGACGTAGAAATGAATCAGCAAAAATGTTGCGACTATGCTGGAGATGAAAAGATGTCGAATAGTCTGAAACAAAGTTGGTGTAACTTATCTCCAGTTTCATATCTTTTATTTATCTAATTTATAGGAAGAAAAACAATGATACATTTTCATAAAAAAATTACTCTGGTTTGATAAAGTGAATCCTAACCGAGGTTTTTTTTTCAAAACTTTTCATTACTAGTAATTCAATTGTGTAACAAATATAAAGAAATGATTGAAGAAGATCTAATTCACAAAACAGTCTTTACAACTAATGTGTGCTTCATTCAAATTTCCATGTTCCAAAATTCTCTCGCTTAATTGATCCTTCTTTCAACCAATTAATGCTTAATCGTCTCACAGTGACAAACAGAATAATAGTATAATTATTTAGTGTGGCCAGAAATGATTTCTGCACTATCCCATGAGTAGCTATTTTTAGATGTGTGAGCATCTTTGGTACCAATGATTGTCACTGATTGGCTGATATACTGAAAGACTCCTGCCACTTTTTGTTCCCTCCTCCTTTCATATATGTATGCGCAAGGGAGAGAACTTGTGTTGACTGCATTTTTGAGAGTATCATTCTTGGCTAAATCTTCATATACAAAAAGATGTTGCCTGTTTCCATCCGTTGTTGGATTATATAACCATGTCTTAATAATATAATGGTCTGCATTGAGAAACAAAGTGCAGACATGGGCAGTGAATGAATAATAAGAGAATGTGGGGATAAAGCAGTTATTTTGGCCTTTGCCTTTCTGCCAAGCTATTAAGCTCAATGGTAAGAGCAATGCTATGTTAAAGCGGCAACTGCTCAGTCACAGGTTCGATTCCTGCAGCAACCCCATTTTCTTTGATTGTTTATTCTATTTATGCTGTCTAAGCCAAGTGACACATTCTCTATGTAATAACAGGAGGTCAATTCAAATGCAGTTTCAAATTATATAGAGCATTCAAAATTACTTTGTCTGATTATCTATCCATTTTTTCAATGATATAATTTGTAAAGAAAAACTTACTAGAATTTCAAAATTTTTCAAAAACATCTAGCTCCAATTTTAGCTTATGTAACATTCAGAAATTTTGTTTGAAATTTGCAAGTGTGTTTGAATAAGAGTTAAAACTGATTGATCTGATAAATTGGTCCATCAGAATTCTCAGACAGGTTATTTTGACAGATTGGTCTCATTTGACAGTTTTCCAGGGTGGCCACCCATGAGATTGAACTAGTGCACCTATGCACCCTGTGTAGATGGATGATGACCTATGACCTAGATGGGTCCTGTTTACAGTAATGGAAATTCAACTAATGCAGATAACTAAACCTTTGAGTATCACAATATATCCCCCGTGTAACTAGATTAGAAAATGGCTTAGTATATCTCTGAATTTTTGAGATGAGGCATTATTATTATTTCTATTATACCTGATGACGGCCGTAGAGTACAACGGCTAAAACGTTGTATGAAAAACAACCAAGATGAGGATGGTCCAAATAATAATAAAAATAAATAGAAAATGACTCGTTTCAAAAGCAAATTATTTTTTTTAATTGACTGTAAAAAGCTTGCACAGAGCATCTCCACATGACAGATACAAGATACGATGCAAAACAAAAAAAAATAAGAGTCCCTGTCCTTATTGAACAAGATCTAAAAGTAGAAACACCTGAAGAGTACCAAGGTCGGTAAGCAAACTATGTACTAGCGGCTGACAGGCCTCAGTTAAGGTATACTTTTATATACTTGCAAAGGAAAATGAACACTTTGATTTCTCAACAGAGCTTTCTAATCCAGCAAACTATATACAACTCATACATCATACGGTATTCAGAAAAATTAGGTGTGGCTTCAAACCAAATAAAGTATTTATATTTTTAGAGTAAAGATTGAATTCTAGACTGAATTTGGTTAGGGTGTTTTAACCATTGACTGTGGTTTGTTCAGACTGAATTTTCTAGTCTTGATTCATTTTTTCACATTTCGACTGTTTACCTTTCAGCCTTCCTTAGGTGTATGTTGCATTCAGATATGTATGTCAAATCTTGTTCGGGGGAGAGGGGGCATGTACTTTCCCTCCCATACATGTCACAGTCGGTCTTTGTGTCTATATGTTCTTAGGAATGTTTCACCTGCACTCTTGAATTGTTGCTTAGAAGGCAGGTAGGCCATCCTTATTTGGGAGACTTGTACAATACAGTTTTCTACCCACAATCAGTCTTAAGCCATACTAAAGTCACAACTTGGTCAATAAAAGGCTAGTATATGATAGCTTTGGTTTGTGGCAAATCTTTTGATCTGCAAACTATAAGAAACAATGGTAAACAACAAAATCAAAATGCTAATAATAGGACAGGAAGAAATGGTTGACTAAAGGGACAGCTGTTGCCACCATACTAGTGAGGTAAGAGAGATGTAGTACTGTAAATCGTTAAAAAAAGGATAAAGGTTAAAGAAAGTGGGTGACATTAACCCTGAGGGAATGATAGAACAATTCAAGGAGTCAATAAATGACTGGGGATAAGACAGGAGTCCATAAACACCTTTGATTGGATTTCGGGGGGGGAATGTAAGCTGATATTCGTATAACAAATTAAAATAAATAAAATACATAGATATTCGAACCTTGCATAAAATGGATAGCTCGAAAAGTACCAGAAATAATTACCAAGGAAATTATCTTCAAAAAAAAAAAAAAAAAAAAAAAAAAAAATCTTTCATCTTTAATTATCTAAAAAATACCAGCACAAGATTTAGGCATGGTTGGTCCAAAATGACCGTAGAGACCCCAAAGAGCACTTTTAAAAAAAAATCAGGAGTTTTTAGATGGGTCCTAAAGGTGTACTCATGCAAATTTTCAAGGTCGTAGCCCCCCAAAATGTGACCTGGAATGGACAAACATACCCACACAAGGAAAGAGAGAAGAATTTGTAGCCCACTTGGCTGGTTAGTGGGCAATTTATAGGGGTATGGTGTCTATTATGTCTAGAACATTTTTTTTTTCTTAAAAGTTCAAGTTACAATCTAAGTTTACGCTAAATTGGTCTCTTAATTTTGAGTCAAGCAGCATTCATGTTTTCTGAAAATTCGTTTGTTTTTAGTAATTAGGGACTAACCAACGGTGAGAGAAATCATTTATTCATAGATCAACACTTTTCCCAATTTTTTAATTGATCAACCCCCCACACAGCATGTTGCCAAAAAAACGTTGGTAATGTGACGACTTCTGTTGAGTGACCAACCAGACTTGTTCTCATTTTGTTCTGAAGCATATTGAAAGCACATGGACATAAAAAAAAATAAGGATGTGACATGTCCAGTCTAATCGAGTATGCACCTCTGAGTATCAATTCAACATTGTAGAACGAAAACCAGACAAAACGTCACGAACAAATGAACCTGTAGATGAGCCTGATTATATTAAAAAAAAAAAAAAGATCTCAATTGAGCCAGAATAGCTTTTGCCTAAAATTGCTTTTAAAAGCGTTTACTAAGGATCAAACTTGCTCTCAAGGTATTGGAAAATCAACATACTAAATACCAGTACTGCCACAAGTACTCCTGATCTAAACAGAATAAGGAATTTATCAAAGTCACATTTATTGACCTGTGTACTTACCATTATAGTATGTCTTGATAGTAAAATGCTAACTAATGGAACTATACTAAGCATGAAAAAACAAGAACCATGAGTTCAACAATACGTCAACCATTTGCGATGGTATTAGTAGCAGAAGAAGGAGGAAGAGGGAAAAGAGCAATTAGTCTATTTTTGAGTCAGTTGATCCTCATACTTGTAAAATATTGCAATATGGAAATATTCTGTGAATATTATTTCTAACAAAAAATCGTAAATGGCCATTTTTGGCTCTTTTTAAAATACAAAAATGGTACTATGACATCATTAGTAAGTGGTAAAAAAAAAATCAATTGGGTTGGAATAGTCTTCTTTTAATGACGTCACACCTCTTCCTGTTTCTATTATCTAACATAACTTAGACTGACCATCCAACCAAAAGCATCTTATAGAGATGTGTGGACACTTCTAAAAAAAACAAAAAAACAGTTAGTCGAGATTTAACAGGACTATTTTGGATATTTTTTTGATTAATCATCTTAATAATATTGATGGAGTATTGTTTGGATAATACTTTATATATATATATACATATATATATATATATATATATATATATATATATACACACACACACACACACACACACACACACACACACATAATCCATTTCCTCCTTCTCTTCCTACAACTACATTCTAGACAGTCACTCTTACACAATATTGCCAGAACAAGGACTCCACTAGTTTCGGATGTATCCTAAACCCAAATTTTCACACTGGTTTATAGGATGGATAAATTTGTTTGATATTTGTTTTTTCTTTTGTAAATTCTTGTAGACTCCTTGTACAGCATAGGGCAGCTCCCACAGTTTCAGAAGCAGGTAGGATTTTATGCCGTAGAGTTGCAAGCACCACACCTAAGCTGCTGTTTTTTTTTCCCATCAGAGTAACCTACTTTAAGATAGACTGTCTTACAGGGCGAGAGGGTTCCAACTGCTCTGCAATTTACCTGTAGCTGGGGCTGGGGGAGGGAAATGGATTCATGCCTTTCTCAAGAAATATATAATATAAAAACAAAAATAAAATTAGTCACTCAAGAGACACCGTGAGGCAACCAATGTCTTTTGGCAGCATACAGTGTTTGGGGTAATCGATTAGAAAAATATGAAAAGTGGGTGATCAATAAATAAGTTACTTTTCTCACCTTCTGTTAGGCAGTAATCACTAAATAGACTGAATTTAAAAAAAAACAAGCAAGCAGAAACTGGACCAATTTAGTATAAACTTACATTGCAAATTGACCAGCCCTATAAACCTATAAGGGGAATGAGTCAAGCCCCCCTCCCCAAACTTGAAAACTAAAAGAAACCTATGGTGGCAGTTTTGGTTTACGGTGTTTAATAAAATAAGAGTCCCTTGCGGTAACTTGATAACAATCCTGGCTGACAACAGGGCCCAGTGAGAACCGTGCATCAGAAATGTACTGGACAGTTGACAGCAATGATCAAGTCGATGATGATAACGAGTAGACATTTTGAATTTCAGGATTTTTGTAGACTATCATTCAGAATGCATTGAGGATACTGAAATCTGTTGGGTTCCTTTTGTTGCGATATGCAATAGGTCAACGTTAGCTTGGTGATCCTCCTACTAGTGCCTGTTTTTTTTTTTTCAGCTGAATGGAATGCCAGCTGCTTTTTAGCAACAGCAGTCTGTGAAGTGAAAGCGTACTTTGTATCATTATGGGATGGAAAGTAAGAGGGAGAACAGTGGCAGAGGGGTTTTTTTTGGGGGGGGGGTTGATTTATAATCTAAATTCATGCTAAAACGGGGAGTGCCCTTTTGTCTATTTTCTAAGCTTTAATCGTACCCCCACCATATCACTTGAACCCCCCCCTAAAAAACGATTTAAACGCTATCTGATATCCATCTAGAGCAGTGGTGTACTCAAGCATCATTCGTAGAGCATGGCTAAGTGTAAGAAGAAGAAGAATGGCTCCATTAATTTTCTGTCGAGTGTGAAACTAACACTTTTTCAAGATTCTGATAAAATACCCCCCCCCCCAAAAAAAACAAAAGAAATTAAATTTCCATCTAATTTTTTTTTTTCGACGGCAATTTAAACCACCCTAATGGGTGGGTATTTAGTCAAGTGTTTTAAATTAACCAAGGGTGCATTATCCTTTTTTGTACTTTAACTTAAAGTGTTCTGTCCGGGGAGGGGGATAGTGTTACACTCTTAGATTTCACAATGAGGTGATTCTTCAATATAAAGCATGGTAGTTTATAAATAAACTAGCACAGAACCCATCAATAATGGCGGATAACATTTATGCTGCATTATGGTCACAAACCAACAAATACATATTACATTGATTAATATCTTGTAATCATAGCCCACTTTATGCTTTTTCAAACTATCCATAACTTAGATGTCAGAGTGATCTACGATTTTAGAAAAAATTAGGCCGTCAGTCTAGTGACTTTCGCTGCTTTGATATCTGCTTCCTGCAACCAATCCGACTGACTCACAATTGAAATCCTAATTCAGTTAATCTCTGTAGCAGGAGCTCGTGTGTGTGTGTCATTAGTCTACGATCAAGATCTACGACAAGCGATTGAATCACGGTTGCATCAGTTTAGAATAAGCGTGACAGACAGACAGACAGACATCTGAACGAAAAAGTTACAATGGTATTTGCATAATTAAAGAATTGGTCGATGTTTTAAAAAATATATTTTACGCTGTCGGGTAAATTTTAATGAAACATCGCAATAATTGGTGATTTCAACAAACGAAGGATGTGTTTCTCATACCAGATTCACTTTTTAAAGCACTTATTGGAAAGTGAACTTGAAGGAAACAATCATTAACAAGTGTTTTCCCGCTTTCTGAGAGGATAAGGCCTATAGTCATTCAGATCCAAGCAAAAAGGAATGCAATTAAAATTAACTTCTACACAGAACAGGTACACTTTGATCAGTGCAGTAAATTCGTTCCAATATATTTCCTCGTATACGTATTATCATTCGAAGTTTCATTATAATTCAATGTTCTTGTTTTTAACTTAGACTTAAGTTACATTAAATTGTACAACAATACCGTATTCGTACTACAGAAGGAAAACGCACTATTCAAGGTATTTGAGTAGTGAAGTTTGTGGCGATTAAACAATTTAAGGTCAAAATTTGTTACTGATAATATATTATTCAATGGCTTTACTTCGCTTCTCGTTGCTTCCCGTATTTTACCAAGACCTGGGTAATATATCAGATCCGAAGAACTGGTTTAGGTTTTTTCAACTATATTGCAGCACCAGCTATTTATAGCTAAAGAATGCTGATACTGAACAACAGTTTATAGTACACGTGGTATCTTCTTTGTTTTGTAAGAAACCCTTTTTTTTTTCTCTTCCAACTATTTTAATCAAGCAAATAAAACGAGAAGTTGCAACTTCGGGAATTAATTGAATGATAAGTCAAGACTCTACCATTCATTGCATTACAAAAAAAAAAAAAAAAAAAGAAAAAAAAAAGATTAAAAAGGGTTTCGTTCGTACTTCGCAGACAAAATGTTGAAATTTTAAAAAATTGTTGCATTTTACCCCACCCCAACGAAGTGCAATCCAGGAGTGTGTTCTTTTCAAGGTCGTCAGGGAAATATTCCAAGTCATTAACAAATCCGATATTTGTAATCATTTGAAAATCGTCCGGATACGAATTTTTCGTACTATCAAGACTTGGAGCTCAAGTCAACTACATTTTCTCAGGGCTGAAAGGGTACTTTCTACACACTTTTTTTTTTCTTTAGTAGACTAAAGTTCCACGAATTTTGGCAGTAAAGTTTATTTAATTCAATTCTTACCAACAACACCAAGTTATAAATACGAGATAAAATTGACAAGGGCATCGATTAGAAATAAAGAATTTCAGAAACACAATGTTCTATACGTTACAATACAAAGAAAAGCTATAATCATGAAATTTAGACAATTGTTCATTTTGAGAATGCAAAAATTTTAACCATTGTCGAAATCGACTACGGATGCACAATAGGGCAAAAACGTCCGTAGTCAAATAATTTCAAAAATTAAATTTTTGTATTCACAAAACGTATGGATACCAAAAACATTAATAAACAAATTAATAAACTGAATCATTGAAATACTTAGTTTTAATACTGAACCATTTTTGTTGTCTATTAAACAAAAACTGTAAAAAACATGGTGAAAAAAAAGACATATCTCCACATAGCATACTTTTTTCCCTTTTTTTTTTATCAAGACACGATAATCAACTTAATTTAGAATTACACTGAAGTATCGTTCAATTAATTGTTATGGAAACAAGCTAATTAAGAAAAGTTAACAGCTTGAGCTTCGAACCTAGCGATTTTCATAGGTTTTTAAACGGACACTTCGGCATCTTTAGGATAGACACCACCATCCATAGAAAGAAAGGAATTTAAAGTTATTGTATTAAAAAATAATAAGTACACAAATGAACCAGGGCAGTTTTAGTCGAAATATCGACTAAAAAGGCCTGACGCCTTCACTTCTACAAGAGTTAAAAACCTGTCTTCTAGAGCGGGTAAAATTGAAATGTAAGTTGGGGTAGTCCTTCAGATTTTACAGTGAAAAGAGGTCGATTTATCTGAATCAAAATAGAAGCTGATTAAATATTTTTCTAGAAAAGTGTTGTAGATCTATGGTACGTAATACTTCACTAGGTTTAGTGCTCATTAGAGTAGGTAGTTTTAAAAAGAATTAATAATTGTTACTGTAGAGTAATCATATTACAACTTGGTATCACAAATGTTCATGGTTTTATTGGTCTTGGTGTAAAAACTACATTTAAAGAGGTGTACTCGTATATACATTTTTAGTACTTTTTTCGGACTATGTATAAAGGCATTTGAAAGAAAAATTTCATACAAACGAAAACAATACAAAATTTTCGTACCAAGTGATTATTGAATCACTCGGTCTCGTTACAACCCGAGACTTAAAATAAATTTACAGAACCCCCCCCCCCAAAAAAACTTTGAATAAAATAAACAAACGAAATAAATTAATATTGATGTGCTTGAAAAACCAACGAAGATCAAAGTTATTACAACACTTGATTTTTCTCTTTTTTTTCTTCAAATTAAAAATAATTTGAAAACGGCTTCAGTGCACAAGTAACTTTTTTTTTCTCGGTATCTCTTTGCAAACATTTTCTCTCTGTTATTGACCATTAATATCAGAACCTGAATCAAATGATTATTTGGTTCAAAGTTAAAGTTTCTGTGGCCATATCTTCTTTTTTTTAAATTGAGTCCTACTCAATTTCGAGTAAGCACAATATAAACTCCACTGAATTTAGTAGTCGCGCTGTTCTCGGTTACTCTAATAGACGGACGAGTTAAATCCGGCAAAGTCAAAGAAAAAAAAAACAAAGTAAGCAGTATGTAAATAATGACTTTAGGGGCAAAATAAAAGGGGTCTGTTGTTATGAGATGCCGGCAGGAACAGAGGTGAGCTTTTTTTGTCCGGACCGGCAAGGTTCAAATAACAAAGCTTAAAATGAAAACGAGTCACAAACCTCGAAATGGTTCCAACAACCTCGTCTTCAAGATGGCGATGAAACTGAGGCTGCAATAGAATTGCAGAGTTATCTCCTCTTGGTTGGACGGTAAGTTCGTACCATCCGCCGCTAGGCAACGCGCTGTCCTAATTTTGCCGCGTTTGCATTGAACGTATTTGAAAATTATTTTTTGGGGTGGTCACAAAAAAATTGAATTATGTCCAAGACGGATCCGTTGTCCCTGCCCTGGTCCAGCTCCTTCCCTTTACACTCAAAGGAGTGGGTCGTGAGTCGCCCTGACGCCTTTGTGACACTGTTCACTGGGACTAAGCAATTTTCGTCCCTGTCTACACGTACACGTGTGACTGTCCCCCACCCTGACAACATTAAACTCAAATGTGTCACTTTTCACCCTCGTGGGGAGACAAATTAATATACTTGGCACATGTTTTCCTGTGCCAGTGCCACAAAAAGTATAATATCTAGTTCTAGGAGACCATCTCCCCCAGGCTACATCTCCCCATTGCATTTTGAGGGGTAGGGTTAATCCCTGATGCACATGGTGCCTTAAAGGGAAGTGCTTGGGGAATTGAACAATTTTTTGTCTATACCCGCATACATTTATTAGGGTTGACCCCACATTAAGCCCCAAGGCTTAATGTGGTGTAAAAAATTGTTCAATTCCCCCAAGCACTTCCCTTTAAGGTCCAAATTTGTGGGGTTTCAAATTTGCCCTCCTGGGGAGGAAAATAAATATGTTCATTTCAAGTGAGATTATTTGAGATTGTTGAGCATAAAATGGTATTTGTGATCATTTTTTTTCACTAATTCCTTGTCTGTTATCAAATGTCTTCCTGCATGCAACTGCAAGTGTTATGAAAGTTGACTTCAGCATAAAATATGCAGAAATATTTTGTGTCTTTCTGCCCCCCCCCATGTAATTTTGGGTCAATACAAAAAACGTTTGACAGCTAAAAATGGCTCTTAATTAATCAACACATCAAAGTAAACTTCAAGAATTTGTCTGAAATTGTGAAAGTTTAATGGAAACTAGGCTCATAATTTGGAAAAGTCAGAATTATAACTTCCTTGATCAGTACAAAATTTTCCCAAGCCAATTTTTTGCTTACATGTTACTATAGTGCCCTCAATACTTTTAGTTAGGCATTGAGTATGAAACTCTTCTTTCAGCAAGATATCCAAAACGTCAATTCCTCCTCCGACCCCTATAAAACCCCCGGATGCACATGGTCCAATGCTCATTAGCTCCAGCACCCCTAGCTGAGTATGCTTCTAGCCCCGGCCTCTGCAGCCGGCTTTTCTCTCTCTTTCCTTCTCCCTGGTCCAATGCTCATTGGCGCCAGTATTCCTAGCTGGCCATGCCTCTGGCCCCGGCCTTTGCAGCCGGCCATACTCTTTCCTTCTCTCTAAAATCGTTATCATTTCGCCAACCCACCAGCCGATCCGATCTTAACCACCATCCTCACGGGAAACACGCATGGATAAAACTCCATGTTCTATGTCTTTCATAGTCTGTTCGTCGAGAGTCTAACAGCATCTGAGAATAGCCCCCAAGTTAACTCACTTACTTGGCAGTAAGGCTCACACACTGAACCCGGTTTCCACATATCTGGGAGCTATCCAACCATATGGAATCTACGTGTTCAGACAACTCCGCTACAACTCCGACGCCAGCATTATCAAGACAAGAAAGCTCACACTTTTCGCCATCTCTTCTTCTACCTCTTCTCGGTAAAGAAGAGTTGGTTAAATTTGGGGGCGGATCCAGGAATTTTTCTCATTGAAAGATTTTTCCATTTTTCTCCCGTAGCTTATGACTATCTATGTGATATCTCCACAAGTTCTCAATAAATTTCAAGGAAATTTTGTGGAAGTGTGGGCAATGGGCTATGGAAAAAAAATCCATGCACAATTACCTCCCCTACACCATAGTTATATGTTCATACCATATGATATCACTAGAATTTCATTCTGTCCACACAATTTCTCTGAAAGTTCTCTATGAATTTCAATTACATTTTGTGGAAGGGTAGGCAATCAGGTAAGGAAGAGTTGATTAAATTTCATGGTGGATTTAGTTGGAAGTTTCTGGAAAGGTGAAAAATGGGCTATAGAAGAAAAGATTAAAATTTTCAAGCAAAATTTCTTTCCCTGAGAATGGTGTAGACTGAGATAAACATTCTGCGAATGCTTTCTAGTTCAAGATTGTAGCAAAATAACTCACAGCATGGTAGAAAAGGACTTGGACACTCACTCCAAGATGTCCAGAGTAAACCTATGCTATAAAAAAATGTGTAAAGCAACAAACAGAGGTCTCGGTCACAAATACCAAGTACACCACAATCCTGGTATTAGAGATAGATTTATGACATCAAGGTCCCTTTCATACTGGAACTCTTTAGCAAAAGAAACACTAAACTCTATTTCTATTAACATGTTCTAAAACAATCCATCAAATGAGACTAGCTTACCACACAAATATAAAAATTTCTAAAATACTCACACGAGGAACGCCACCCCCTTTTACAGCCATTTGGTGTATCCTCAGTTGGTAATCATTGCGATTTCTTTATTTTGTTATTTACGTACCAGTATTCATTTCTAATTGAACAACCATAGCCATCAAAGATGGCAGAAGGTTCTATCCTTTTTATATGTGAGTGCGTTCGTTTGTTAGTTTGTTTGTGTGTTCCAACGCTCCTGGCCATACCATTTTGTCTGGAGACTTGAAAATTGGTATCAAGACCACCCGCCCCTAGAACTGCGAAAACAGAAGAATTTTCTTCTGTTAATAGTGAATATTTTTACTTCTCATCCTTAATATAAATCTTTCTCAAAAAATGACTTTGTTTTGTTTGGATCCACCTCAATCGTGTCCGTGGCCATAGTTTCCTCTTCCTCGACACTTATTCCTACCCCCCTCCCCATACACTTATTAAGTTGTGATTGATTTTCCAGCCCACCAGCTTATTAGCCCCCCCCCCGACCCCACAATCGAGTACCTAAGAGTACAGTATAGCAGAAAAGACCTTGGACAAATCATGCAACTTATACAGCACATACTAACTCGACAGTAAACAATAACAAATTATAGTCAACTTATTTTATTAATGGATATATCATATTGACTTAGAAGTTTTGAGACACAGCTCCACTCAAGACACTCTCCATCTCTCGGCTTGCCCAAGAAACTCCAACACAGTGCACTGGCTGTACCCTCTCTCTCTCTCTCTCTTAGGTACCCTGACCTCTACTAAATGAAATTCTCCTGATTCAAAGGGGCAATTTATTGAGAAACACTGTACAGAAGACATGCAGAGATAATGGACTCTTTTGACCACTTTTGAATTCTTCTATATTTCTCTTATTAAACTTTATCCAAATCTGACTTTTGTTTGTTTTCCATAAGTTTAAAAAGACAGCTGATCCAAATGAAATCTGACAAATCTCTATAAGACGCTCATATATATATATTGATTGTAGTAGGGGAAAAAAGAAGGAAAGGGATTATGTATACATTAAAACAATTATCAAAACATAATACTTAATGAATAATATTAAGGTGATTGATCAAAAGAATTACCTGGAATAGTCCCGTTCATCATCATCATCATTATCATCCTCATCATCATCATCAGTCTTTTAACGTCTGTTGTTGGCCATAGACTTTCCCCAGGATCCACCTTTATCATGGGCGTCGCGGAGCCAATATTTTCTGAATTTGTCTAGTTTATCTCTCCATTTTGTATTTTGTTGGCCTTGGTTTCGCACGTGGTCTCAGGGGATCCATGTTGTGAATCATGATGTCCATCAGTTGTCTTTCAATCTCACAACATGACCAGCCCATTGCCATTTGAGTTTTCTAATAGATTCTATGATGTCACGGATACCCGTTTTCTTCCCGATATACTGTGCTGTCTTGTGATTTCTCCATGTGAGGTTGAGCATGATTCTCTCATACGCACACAACATGGTTCTCAGTTTGCTGTTCTGTCTCTTGGTTAAGTTACATGTTCCAGCTCCATAAGTGACTATCGGGAGGATGCATTGGTTGTATACCCTTCTTTCAGGCCTGTTCAATCTCCATTAACTATTTAAAAAAACAATGTATCCATATATCTTTATTAAATGCATTTCAGTTGGTTGCTTGGTCTGTCAGTCAGTCGTTGTTATGTTCAACAACAGAAATAAGAAAAGAGGAAGTGATGTCCTTGAAAAAACATCTATTGCAATCAATTTTTTTCATTTTTACCAGATGCTGACGATGTCATGATAGAATGTTCAAGATCCGCATTTCTATATTTAGAAAAAGCCAAAAATGGCTTAACAAAAATGTCAGAAACAATTTTCATTGAAAACAACAATTGCAGAATATTTCCATATTGCAACATTTTACAAGTATGAGAATCAATTGATTCACAGGAAGACTATTTGCTCTTCTTCCACCTTTCCTCCTACTACTACTACCACAGATGGTGGGCGCATCGTTGAACTCATGGTTCTTGTTTATTGATGCTTATATCATGATATGGAGTAAAGTAAAAAACAACAACAATGACCTTTAAAGTTTTGACAGTCATTTAATTGACGATATTCTTGACATATATCAAAATATATCAAGCATCAGAAATTTGTTTACCCAATATTTTATTCCATAATACCAGGGTTCTAACATTATAAGAGTATTACATTTGCTTGACAATAAAATAAATTATACAAGTGCTTAAAAACTTATTGATATTTACTAAGCTTAGTATGGCACAAGGCCGGATTGGGAGAAATGGGGGGGGGAGAAGGAAAACTGTGATACTCTAATCTTCTACATCAAGAAGACCTGTCCAAATTTTTTTCATTTTTATTTTTGTGAAATCTTTGTGGAGCTTGGGGCTGCATTGTGGTCTCAGTAGTAAGTAGGTTTTACAGGGTGGACTTGCTAACCCCATGCCCAAGATAAGTTGGTCGGGTGGTATATCCCCAGATTTCTACGTCTATTATTGCTACTTGTCTCAAAAAACCAAAGATAAAAACAGAATTTCCCTTTGAACCCATAAGCTCATATTCCAGGCTGAGTGCTATTTGCTATAATGTAGCAAAGTAGTGCACAGGTCGAAATATTTGTCATCAAATGCACTTACAGGTGTAGCAGCTACACTGCAAGCCCATTTGATAACAGAGGTGACACAAGTACCATCCATCTCCTATTAAAAGATATATTGTATTGTATACTTATACTGGCATACTAAATGCAAAATGAAATGAATTAGACAAGAACATTTCAGTGAACAAAACTTTAAAAAGAAAATTTACTTAATCAAAAAAGCATTTCATTCATTGACTACTGAAATGTTCTAGTCTCATTCATTTCATTTTTACTATGATGTTAGCCATTTTTTACCTTGAAGGTTGCCCGTACCAACCCAGAAATTATTGTGGCCTGGTTATGATACAGTTGGCTTTCTTGGACCCCAACAACTGTGTCATAGCAAAGGATGCCTGTATCATGATCAGTACTTTGCTAATATATCAAAAATGTACTGAGAATTATCAGAACATTTTGTTCAGATATAAACATTGAAATGCACATTGAAAATTCAATAAACAATTCAAATTTTTATTAAATGTATAAGATTCAGTTTTTATTCTTCATCATTGAGTCCAAATAGATGCTGATATTCTTGCGAGATCCTGTATCATCTCAGGATATCACATACTGAACAAATCCACATATTGCACAGTATGTCCGAACAAATCCATGCAACAACCAACACTTAAGAAGCAAATGAGGGGACATAGCGAAAGAACCATGGGGGTATTTTATGGATGCCAGAGTGACTTTGTGGAACAAACTTAGCCAAATAAGTGTTACATCAAAGAACATAACCTCCTTCAAGTATTACCTTGAAAAGGATATTGGTCAATAAAAATCTAACCATCTTTTCTCACATTAAAAGAAAACAATAAAATTTCCTATCAAACAAAATCCTCAGGTGGCCATGAATACTTCTTCTATAAGATTACCTACTCAGCCAAGATTGTGATACGTAGTGATAAATAAAATTATAACATAAAGCTGCAGTATCCTCAATATTCACCTGAAATATTTCCAACAAAATATCATCTTTTCAAACATTTGAACTTCTTATCTCTAATAATACATTCAATGATAGAGAAGCCATAATTCTTACTTTTACTGAATTTGAGACTACTAAACCAGTACAATTTTATAGAGATGGCTTATAATCACATGAGGATTGTTTGGAAAAGATTGTTGCAGCAAATGGGCCATAATTTGATTGGATTATTATTGTTTTCGGTTGTTTATATCATCCTTCATCTTAAGATTTAAAAATGACATTTCATATGTAACTATTTAATATTTGAAACGTAAATGTTCTTTGACATACTGTCAATATTCATAACATCATCACCCAAACTATTTTGACATTCCCAAACCATTATTAAATTTAAAAAAAAAGCAACTTATTAATGATAATAATATCATCATAATCATCGACATCAATATCAATATCAATAATGACCAGGCCATGTGTAACTGAATCACTATAGTCCACACATGTACTGGAACTAATTATCCGAAAAAATTATCTAAAATTATCCAGAAAAAATTGTTCTTCTATCTAAACTTATCTAAAAAAAAAATACCAGCACATTGCTGGTCCTAAAATGACCATACAGACCCCAAAAAGCACTTTTTGAAAAAAAAAAAATTTAAATGGTGCCTGGTGGTGTACTCTTGCAAATTTCCAAGATTGTACCCCCCTAAAAAAGAGACACACACTCACATACAGAGAGAGAGAGACCCAGATGAGTAAAGAGAGAAGAATCTGTAGCTCGCTTGACTGGTTGGTCGGTCGGGTCATCTGTGGGGCTACAGTGATTCAATAATAATATAATACATGATATGAGCTTTGTCCCTCACACTTACAGTATCAGTAGCCATCAGCCCCTCTCCCTTCCTACTGTCTTTCACACTAATAGTTTCAGTAGCAGCCATCAGCCAAGCTTGTCCATGTCTGCACAATTGTTTCTTTACACGGAAAATCATGTTATTAAAAAATGGATCTATGATCGGACAGAATAATTATGAATGAATAAGTGACCAATTCTTCGTGTAATAACGGGCGGGCATTTCAAATAGAGATTCAAGTGATATAACGTATTCATAATTATTCTGTCGGATTACATATCTATTTTCAAATAATATGATTGTCCGCATTGAGAAACAATATTGCAGACATAGACAGTGAATAAACAAGATGAGAATGTGGGGATAAAGCACTTATTTAGGCCTTCTAATTTCCGCCAGGATGTTCTGCTTAATGAAAAGAGCGACATGTCCAGGCTAAGCGACTCATTCTTCATATAATAATAGGAGGTCATTTGAAATAATTTCAAATAATAGAACGCATTCATGATTAAAAATTTCTCTTTTAAAGTTAAAAGCTGAAAAAAACAATAGGGAATTTTTTAGTTAGGAAAAGTATTTTGTTGACTTGTGAATGCAAAAGTTGAACGTTTTTATGTACACACCGACAAAACTCTCGCTCTAACGTCACTGTGCATTCTAACGGCACGTTTGTTTTTATATTCTGGCGAGACTATTATCGGAGATTATACTTTTTCCCGGTCAAATTAAAAAGTGAATAATTTGCTGGCCATGTTCTTTGATTCCCACCCCCACTATTACTGCACTCTCCGAAGGTGTCCTAATAACATGAGTCTCATGTAACCACTACAATGGAACAGAATGCGTCATTCCGGAGTTATCTCCCTTAGCACGAAAAGCTGTCAAGAATCAACTGTCTGTAGTTATGATATAAGTCACATCACATGGCAAGCAACGAGGGTTGTCATCTGAAGAAGATATAAAATTACAGAAGTTACACATCTTTAACTTAATCCACCCAGAAAATACCCCAAAAATTATGCATACTTCTCCAACCGTTAGTTAACAAAGATGTTCGGTACAACTCGCACGTTCCTCTAGGTAGTCGTGGCTCTTTCATTACATCACAATATCACATCGCACACACGACCACGAATTTATTATTTTTTCCGTCCTCCTTGACTTGCTTCAGACAGGGTCCTGTTCACCATGTTTGCTAGACTTGTATGAATCTCATAAGACCGACCACCAAAGTTACCTCAGAAAACGATTAAAAAGAACAAAGATCTGTCATTTTTCCTCCTTTGAGAAGAAATCATTTCCTACAATTGTGGCCCTCGACTCTTGATTTAAAAGTCCTGATCGTTAACAGCCCAGTAGCCCAGGTATGTTAAAAACTAAATGTTCGTCTTTTCTGATTATTGAAACCATGTGCTTTTCAAATATAAGTATTACTTGTTTAATTTGATTCTTCTTAATTTAAAAAAAAAATCATAATTGTCGTTACTTAATTGTTATTAACTTGATGAGTATACGTTAAGCTTTCATAGAGATCTGCATTTTTTTTTTTACTGAAAAATGTAAAAACGGTTAACAAACAATTAAAAAAAAATATGCATTACACAAATTCGGTACTAAAAGCACGAAGAGTATTGAAAAGTATTGAAAAAAGTCGAGATAGGCCATTAGTGATTGTCCTGTGATAGTGTTATTACCTCATGTTAAATACAATACATTAACTAATATATTTCATAGACTAAATGTAACAAGTATTGTGTGATAAAGGTATTCAAATTATATCTCAAAATGACCAACTGATGATATATCTGAGGTTTTGGTATTTAAGGTGTGAGTTTTTATGGATTTTTGATACTTGTGTGCTAATCTAGATATTTTTTATTTCTTTCTTGATAAGTTTTTTTCTAAAACATGAAGTAAATCAGAGTTCTTAGTTCTACTTGAAAGGGAGTTCCAGTATGAAAGGGGTCTTGCTTCAAGTTAAGTTGAGGATATGTTCTAATGTTTCAATTACTAATCATACTTATTTTTATGTCTTACTTTTTTGGTTCAATCTATATTGTTACGGCTTTTAATAATCTTGAAGTAGTTTTTTCAGTTTTTTTAAAATTCTTCTAAAGTAAAAAACACACAACAATAACAAAAGTCAAAGCAAACGTATTGAATTTCATCAGTATATGTAATATAACCAGTCAGTCATCCATAAAGATTCCGTCTCAAGTGCTTGTGTACTTTTAGCAAAAAGGGTACTATTAAAATCTTGTTATTTTTTTTTGTTTTTCTTCTTCTTTCTTCTCCAAAAAGGGTATCATGGTGAAATCTTGAAGTGGTCATTAATAAATTCTGACTAATACTGTACAGTGCATTGAAATTGATATTCATTTGAAAAAAAAACAAAACAAACTTTTTACGATGTGATCGTCTTTAATTCTTGAACACGTGTTTTTAGGGACAGGAAAAAAGCCGAATATTTGATGTAATAGACGTCCATATTTTAAAAGTAGTCAAAATTACATCATCGAATATAATCCCCACTTTCTTGAACTTCAAACAAATCTCCAAGTTTGAAAATTGAACATTTTTGGTACAAATAACGGTATTGGTAATATGAAACGAGATGAAGGTCTCAAATTAATGAATATAATGTTGTAAATTGAATTGTGTGAAATGATTTTGTTTACAGCTTCACTTTAATACAATTCAATTCGATGGAAGGCTGCCGATGGCTCCATTTTGATTGTCTTTTCAGCTGGACTTGAGTTTTCCTTTCTGTTTTAATTGCTAAGAATCGGTTTCAGTTTCATATTGTTATTTTCATGAGTAACGTCTGTTATTTGTAATAAAAGGGTTATCATGGAGTTTTTAACCGTCGAAATCCGATCATTTGAATGGAACTGATTTTGATCCTTCACCGTCTTTTTCGAATACTAGAATGTTCTTTTTTCTTCTTTTCTTTCATAGATCCCCTTATTTCTTCTTAATCATATATCATTTTAAAACACCAGGTGTGTATTGGCATGGAAATAGATAAGAGAAATCATGAGATAAAAAAACATTCCAGTAATTGAAAAGGACGGTGAAGTGTGAAAATAGGTTCCATTCAAATGATCAAATTTCGACGGTTAGAAATTCCATGATTGCCGTCAAATAAATTTAGGAATCCGAAAAGTTGTTTTGCATTTACTGGGGTTACTTGCTTTTAATCAGTGATTTAAAAAAAAAAAATGAAAGAATACAGTTTGTTAAAAGAAAAATAATAAAGTAACTGGAAAGAGCAGTCTTAGGTGGTTGTTGCTCGTTTATTGTCAATATAATTTTGGAACTTTTGAGTGTTTTGGTTTAGTCTATAGCTTTGAGAAGGGTCATTAACATTCAAAGAGTTTTTCGGATGATTGAGCTCTTTTTTTTTTTTCATGCTGTTAACACAACGTATTGGCTGGTTCATTCTTCGGCCTCCTCAAGATGTACTCTCTGAATGTGATGGATGAGGGGTACACAGTATTTTTTTTCTCTCCAATGGTAGCAACACTTAAAATTCAGATGTATTCCTTTCCTTGTTAGTCCTTGATTTCCGTACCTTGTTCCTGTTGAGTAGTGGAAGCCACATTAAGTTGAACTCTGCACTTGTCTCACTTACACACTCAGCTGACTTATTGATGTATGCTGCTTCTTCGAGTTTTTTCTGTTTTCAATGGCTTTCCCCAGTCTATAATCTGGACTTCTGCCCAGATAGGAGAGTGCTTGCTCTTCTCTTTCCAGCTGTAGTTCGCATTCCCAGATATTTCTTCTTTGCTATTGATTATGACTTTTTTTATGTTCTGTTCACCACCATCACATTCGAAAAGTACACCTGAAGAAGGCTGTAGAATGGATTGATTGAAACGTTGTCAACCACATTAATAACGAGTTCGATTGTCCGAAAAATTCTTTGAATGTTTTAGTTCTGCACAATTTTTTTTTCTTTCTCTTCAGGTCTTTTGTTTTCCGAAGATGAAAGTTTTTTTAAGATGGGTCAATCATGCATCTTGTGAATGCAAACATTTGAACCATTGACAAAATCATCTATGGATGCACAAAAGGGAAAACATTTTAGTTTTTGTGGGAAAAAAAAAGAAGTAACAGACAGCAAAAGCCTTTTAGGCACGCTGTAGAGAAGGTGATCTTGATTGTAAATTGTTGAGTTTGCTCAATGAACTCTGGTAAAAACTGCGTCGCAATAAGGGAATTGATGGAAGAAAAACATAATTTGAATTAGACACTATTATCCCAGTAACTGTGGTAATAAACATCAATATATTAATAGATATAATAATTAATAAGTGAATGAAAATATGAAAAAACAAATGATTAATAGCATAAAACTGATATAAATTGATAAAAAAATAGTAACATGAAAAATAATACTGAACACTATTGAATTAAATAAATATTTGGTTTTAAAGTTTGATCAGTTGCAATCAACTCTGGTCTATTTTGTGCATCTGTAGTTAATTTCATCGATTATCAAAATTTTTGCCTTCACAAAATATATGATTGTCTAATCTTTGTGTTTTGATATAAAATAAAAGATGAATAATTGCGTAGACGGACACAAAGCCCTGTTTAGCAGATGATTACATTGTAAATTAATTGATTTTGAATCGATCACCCATTTTTAGTGCCAACTCACCCATTTCAAGATGTCATCAGTATTCTGGCATAATTTCTGTAATTAAAGTGTATAATTTTATTGAAGAAATTTATTACCTATGGATTGTATCTATGATAACATGCAAAGGCAAATGAGACTAACATGTTAACATTATTATGACTGACTTTTGTTATCTGTTTATATTCATGCAGTCTACTATAACTTATTTTTTAAGCTTCTGACTTGTTGGGGAGGAATAATGAATGAATAACTGTTAGAATGAAGGTTGGGACCCTTTTGCTCCCATTCAAGTATAAGTACCCTCTTCCATTCATTACATAGCATGGTTGTGGGAAAGGGAGATGGGGTGGAAGATATGAGGAGAATGAATCCCGATCATGAAATGTAATAGTTGTATATACAAGTGTAATATCTTCTTCAGTTGCGTATTGTACGCTTGGGTGATCATGGCTGTCGATTTCAAATGATTCCTCGCTGGGTCATTGATGTGTCATATGCTTGGTTTTGTTAGTTCTTCCACGTCATCCATATATTTTCTTCGTTTTTCAATACTTCTATGCTTCCCAGGCACGGCCTTGTAATGCTTTCTGATGACGTGGTCCACGAATTTGAGCTTTCTCTCATTGAATGTTCTCAATAATGATCTTATTTGCGTCTGTGTGTTTGAGCAATACCTCATTATTTATCCTATAGCCATATGATTGATATCTTCAAAGTTTGGTTATATGTATGAAAGAGCAGAATATGATAGTATGATTTTTACTCTTCAAATATTAGTTTTTACACCCCCCCCACCTTTATATGAAAGTTTAGCTTAGAGAGTGCTTGCTATAGAGCAAACCATGGCCCATGGGTCTAATCGGGTTGGCTGGCTTATTTTATCTGACTCACTGACTCCATTGGATGTATGATGCTATATACAAAAATCCTTTGTTTTTCATATTACTTTCTGGTAAGCAAAGAATAAAATCCAATATTGAAAAATAGAGCAACTTATTTGTGTGTAAAACTTTTCAAAGATGTGTATTAAATCTGTTTATAGGTTAGTGTTGACTGATTGCCATTGCAAGCAGTTTTGATTATAGGAATCACAAAATATGAATAACAATTTGAAAACATTGTGTCCCAAGAAAGAATTTCATAGTTTGCATCAAGTGGTACATTGAAGTTCATATGGGTAAATACTCTCGCAATGAAAAACACTAAAGTTATTCAAAAACAGGATATTTCGTAGCCTTGTATAATCATTCTTGTATATATTTGCCATTTTGGCTCAAACGTTCAAAAAAAAACCAAACTCGTATTACAATTGGTATAGGAAATGAAAGTTCAGTCAGTCTATTCAATTTCAATTGAGAAACAAAAAGTAGATAAAAACAGTTGTTTGGTGTTGAGACGTACGAAAAATATTTTGAAAGAGAAATTGCAAATTTTACGCTGCCTGGTTTCAACTTCGATCACAACGAGGATTGTTTCAAAATAAAGATAGTGTAATGAAATAAATCGCTACCAGTGAAGACCAAAAAAGTAATCTTTCGGATGGTTCAAATGTGGGTCCTCCAAAGCAGTGTTGTATTCGTAATCCAGCCTAATTCCAGAAAAATTTGCTGACCCCAGCTATAGAGCGTTACTAACCATTGCCGATCTTCATCGGTCCCCACTATAGTAGCTTTGTACCAGACTATACTAAGTTAAAACCTACCTGTTGATTTTTGAATAAACAATGCTTGTGGAATTTTTAATGGTTGCATGGTATCACAATATTGAGAATGGCATTTTTATTCTTCACCTCTGCCAATGAAGATGGGAGAGGTATATGTATTCAGTTATGTTTGTCTACACAATATCTCCAAAACTTCTCTGTAGATTTCAATGACATGTGGAAGGTTGAGGCATGGGTTAAGGAAGAATTGATTAAATTTGTGGGTTGATTGCAGGAATTTATCTTTGATTGAGAGGTATTTTATCACATATCAAAGAGAGGGTTCGAATGCAGAATCCAGATAAAAAAATTGATTCAAGTCGATTTTCAGATGAACAAGTGAAACACAGTTACCTCCCCTGCATAGCAGTTGCGTATGAAGCAATTTTCATTCAGTTTTTATTTTGTGTATAGCATTGGCTGAGGTATGTGCTCTCCTTGGGCATTCCGGTGACTATTTTTGCTCTTATTGTTAGGTGTGATTTCGATCAATTTTCTGTCAATGTTTATCTGATAGGTGTAAAAATATAAAATTTGCTTTCTGATTTTGAAATTTTTATTCGGTTAAATAATCCAGTGTTCTATCAACTAGTGATGTATTGGAAAATCAGTCTGATTGGATATCTGTCATAGAATTCTCAAAATTCTTTTTTTTTTTTTTTTTTTTTCGTAAATCTGATGGCGGATATGCAACCAGATTGATATTCTGGTAAATCACTGATATTAACCCATCATTTGTGACTGGTGACAAAAAGAAATATTTATTACAATTACTGTAATGACTGAAATTCCAGTCATTTGTAGGTTATGGATTAGCAAATACTTAGTGAGTTGAAAAGATTTTATACCATATGGCGTTGCTAGATTTTCAAAATCTTTCTTTGCTCTTAATTCTTAAATTCATTAAAAAAAATTTAAAATCTTAAATCAAAGGGAATAACTTATGATCAGTTGCTTTCTTTGCACTTTTCGGTAATTTTTCTTAATCTGAAAAAAAAATTCAATTCACAGGAAAGTTCCATTTGGAGAGGAAAAAGAAAAAAAAAAGTTATCCATTGAAGAGTTCCATTGTTTCCAGGAGCAGTTTTAAGCGGTTCATGAATTTAGGAGTTACTGTAAAAAATCAGCTTTTCACTCATTCAACTGTATTAACAAAAGGTAACGATTTTGTATTTTAATCCCATGTAACCCTCACCACCACTTGTCCTCCAGTGCTTCCAAGTGGGCGGTCAGGCCTGCTCATTGTGTAGGAGGTATTGAAATAGTGACTTTATGGAGTGTAATAAATGAAATGTCTAAATTGGTAAGACTGGAGAGGTTAATAAATTACCCTGAAGTCGTAGTTTTGTATGATGAACGGAAAATTATTCCACAAGATAGCAGGCTGTTCCACACCATAAAGTCTGGCCCCTTTTAAACATGCACTTTTGGAATGATCACTGCCCCATTCAATCATAATCTCAATTCATACTGAATATTGTCTGTCTGTCTATTTCACACTTAGCTGGCTACCTGGCCAGTAATGTTAATGAAGGTCCTAGCTTGGCTAATAGTAGGTATTATTCTTTCTTGGGTGATTGCTTTTAAAAGTGACATGACATCTTAACTTGGCATACTTAACCTGGTCTGCTGCACACATCAGTACAGTATTATGGGATGGGGACAAAATGGTGGATAGGGAGAGTAGTCGCGAGTTTTTAAAGCTTAGTTATCAAGATAACCAAAATATAAACAAAACTTATTTCACTTTCATTAAAAGATGTTGAAACTGTTAATTTTTTTTTTTTTTTACTGATGCTTTCAATTGTCACTCAACAGTTTTTACTATTATGAATCAGCTTTTATGAATTACGTTTCAGATTAGACCCTCTCTTAACTGCTGCGAATTACTCTCCTTTTGACATTAAATAGTGTTTGCTGAGCACTCAGTAACATTGCTTATTGTTATGAAAATCACTAGTCCATGACCAGTCGTTTCACTGACTGATATAAGTGTTTAAAAATGTAACAGTTGGTAAAAAATCGCCCTAACTGGTATATTTTTTTAAGGGATAATCCAAGGAAAGTTCAACCCCACCCACTAAACCAACAGCACATTAGTGTGTGAATATATATATATATGTATATATATATATATATATATATATATATATGTGTGTGTGTGTGTCTAAAAAGCTTTACACTAAACATTCAAAAACTTCTTCAAAATTTTTTCGTATCACTCCAGTCACTTGTATCTGAATATCTGTCTATGCAATTTATGTAATTTTCTTCAATGGTTTTTTTCCTTGTTTTACATATACTTGGTTATTATGGTACAATGCTTAAAATTTCTCTTGTTGGGATCGTCAGTTGTTTACTGTGTAGCTGTTTTGTGGTTTTCATGACAAAACAGTTGTACTAACATGGCACTCCAGTAGTGTTGATCAAGCACCACCTCCCTTTTAGCTATGATTTTAATACATAGCTCATTTCATACATGTAGTTTATTTCATATAGAGTATTATTGTGATGCTATGGAATTGAAGGGTTAGTTAGAAAAATGACACAATGAAAATGAAGGGTTTATTGGAAAAATCAGGAAATAAGATAACCCAACGAGCTCGAGTGTACTTACAAAAGTTGGGAAAATATTTTTGTACTTAGGTGTCGGGCTGGACAGATTACAGACGTAAGATTATTAATTGTCTTCGTTAGGAAAATATCTCTAATTTCCGGGCAGGTGAATTGATTGCTTATGTTTGAATGATGTCATGCAGTGTCAAGGTAAAATGTGTTTGTTTACAAAGCAGTCAATCTTGGGGTGCAAAAAGTATACTTTATCTGTAAATCAATGCAATTTGTGTGTGTATGTAAAATAATGGCTATAGAACAAGAATTTCATCTGTAAGGTAGAGTTCTGTTAGGTGCAGGTGGCCTAACAGTTAACAATATGGTGAATGGAATAAATAGCTGGGCTGTTTTGTCTCTCTGGCCATGGTTGGCAACAAATCTAGGAGACAGACAACTCCTGATTCAAAACTCAAGGCATTCGGATGCAAACTTTGATTTCCCTGGCTGCTCCTACAGCCAATCTGATGCCAAAAAAAAATAAATATATGTTGCTCCCCTTTTTCTTCGGCCTACATCAGTGGGGCTGAGAGGAGCATTCTGGGGAGGTCGCTTCAGAATCATTCCATTGTCTTGCAAGACCTTCTTCTTCCTCTTAGATATCTGTTAGGAATCTTGAAAGTATATCTATTCCATCTAAATTACTCTGGAAAAAAATCAACTGGGTGAAAAATCCCTTCAAATATGTGAGAAAAAATAATTTAGAGTCTTTTTTTGAATCCTTAAAGGTCATCACTGATTACATAACCATTATTTCTCGGCCTTTTATGCTAAGAGTCACTGACACTATTTCAAATGTCACTCTCTCAGCAATCTCTTGTTACTTATCAGAGAGACTGATTTTTAATACTTTCATAGAGTCTGAACCAAAACTGGTGGTAGGCATCAAAGTGCAAATACCGTTTCTTATCTTATTATGTAAAAGCCCAAGTTACTTTTTTTTTTTTTCTGTTGGTTTGTTTATTTGCTTGTTGCTCTCTGTCATGCTTTTGCAATAAGAAAGACAAGGAGGAGGTAAAGCAAAGCTTGTGTCTTTGCGCAAGCTGAAGCAGATACTGTGTCTGTGATTGCATCGTCGTCGCTACCACTAAATTGATTTAGATTCTCATGGAATTGTTGCAATATAGAAAAAAAACGGCCGATTTGATATTTATTGAGGTGACATAAAATTAAGTAAGGTGGGTTCTCTTTTTTTTTTTTTTTTTTTTTTTTTATACAAAATAATGTTTTCATAAATGAATTTAGTAATCGGAATAAAAACCAAAAGTTTTATTGAATTTGACTTTGAAAAAACATCTTTTTTAGTCATTTTTACAAATCAAGTGGGTGAGCTTTGATCTTTTGGGAGTTCAACTTACAAGATTAAGTACATCTGGATTGTTTTTCGGGATTCTGATTGGTACCGTTTATTTACAAGAAACAAGGTATCAAAGTATCAAAAATATGTGTTGTGTATGTGCATATATATATATATATATATATATATATATATATATATATATATATATATATATATATATATATATATATATTATATAATGTGTACTTTAGAGAGTGAGACAGACTCGGGAGTGAAGTGTTTGGTGGTAAGGTTTATTAATCCTTATATGTCAATAGTCCATACATGTTTCGGGATTCTTCCCATCATCAGTGGTGTGTGCTGTGTGAGTGTGTATTAAAATGTACCATGTGGAACCAGAGTCCACTGCCAGGAGCTATGCTTTGTGGGTGAGTTTTGTTATCAGGGCTACTGGAGGCCTCCTGCTGAATGGAAGAATATATATATATATATATATATATATATATATATATATATATATATATATATATATATATATATATATAGTGAATTTGTGTCCTAGCAGTAAGATGTTCATTGATGCTTTGTTTTTTAAGTACTGAAATTTTTAGTATCTTTGGATTTCTTTTGCTGGTATTATTTAATAAAAAAAACAAAAGAATACCTTTGTTCATTTGTTCAAATCTCAATCAGCTATTTATACTCTGTTAGCTGTCTTTCACTTATTATTACCCATCCTTGAATATTGCCCATACTCACCCTGTTCTTGCAGCTCGGTTATAACACAGTTGGATTTCTTGGACCCCAATACCCATATTATAACAGTCCTGTTAATTTTGAAATTAAGGCCTCTTAAATGAGCATAAGTATAACAGACGTGATTCTTATATATTTCAAGATTAAAATTAAGATGTCTCAAGTCAATGTATATTTGATGGACACAGCTCATCCCCACTGCTGATAATAGCTGATGCTGCCTGGCAGCAACAGGTGTATCAGATGGCTGCTACTGATACTATGTGTTACAGATATGGCTCATGAACATGATGATAAAAAATAACCCCGTTAATCAAAACTTGAGTAAGATTTTTAGTTAAACATTTTTTCATGAGTATCAATTTTTTCAAAATCTTTCATTTAAGCCATTCATTGTCTGTTGTTG
This sequence comes from Thysanoteuthis rhombus, assembly GCA_963457665.1. NCBI lineage: Eukaryota > Metazoa > Mollusca > Cephalopoda > Oegopsida > Thysanoteuthidae > Thysanoteuthis > Thysanoteuthis major. Next base: position 13,533,494 of record OY735229.1, on the reverse strand, counting down.
TATCACAAGCTTTTCATTGCCACAAATGTTTTTTGTAAAATATTTACATTTTTTTTCCCTTTGTCTTTTTCTTTTCTTTTCTCTTTGCTTTCTTTTTCTTTTTTTCTTTCTTCCTTTTTCCCTTTTCTTTCTCTCTTTTTTCTTGTTTTTTTTTCCATTTTTATTTTTATTTTTTTCCTTTTTCTTCAAAAAAAAAAGTATCTATATGTGTTGAATTGATGTTTTGAAAACATTTGCTTATTATTAAGTAAGAAACAGTGTTACTTTGTAAGATAACTGGCCCATTGTCTGTAATTTTGTATCTCATATTGTAAATGTTTTAATTCTTCATGTTTTTTCCTTACATATTGCTACAGTCTTTGACCAATTTCGAGAATCCTTTTTGTTTGCCTAGTAAGTCCGGATGTTGCTCAAAAGATGTTTTATCTAACCTAAATATCCAAAGTCATTAAAGTTAGACCAATAGCTTTATTATTACAAAAAACAAAAGAAACCAAAATGGCGACTAGTAAGAGTGATGACTTCTTCCTTTGTGTAATGAAGAAATCAGTTGATACATTTCTTAGAGGGGGTTGAGTAGGGTGCACTTTTAGGGTGTATTGTATAATTCTACCCTGTCTTTATATAAACTCAGCTCTCCTTTTAAGTCACAGCTTGCTCACCCCCAGTTTCTTGAATGTGGGGTGATCAGTCACCTGATTGTTTGCCCTTATATCAGCCCATTATATCAGCCAATCTTATTTTTCTTTGTACATATTTGTAAACTGAAAGTTCATTAGTTACATCAACTCAAATGCCTGAATCTTAATTAATTTCTGTGTGTTGCTTCCATGAAAAACTCTAACTATTGGGACATTATTCATGAAATTTTACAAGCAAACTTTTGTTAGATATGGTCATTTTTAAGGTTTGAAAATGACTTTCTAGGCCTTTCCTGTGAGGCAGTGCCATTTTGCTAGCTGTTTTTGTTCATGTTTGCATAACAAAATTCTCTGCTGGAATTTTTTTTGCTGTGTGGAAAGGAATGTCATTAGTCCTCTCCATCTAACTTTCTAGTGACAGTAGTAACCTACTTATATCGTACACCACGAGTATGTTTTCATTTTGATCTGTAACATTTGTTGAGGGGGATAATTATAGAGTAGTCTACCTTATTTGAAAAAAACGTGTGTAAAATCTGGGTTCATTTTGGTGAAACAGAAACTAAAGAATGCTGAGCAACGTGGGCTTATTATTCTTGCATTTTAAATAAGTAAAATGCAAAAACAAAATTATTTAGATAATGTTGTCATTTTTCGACGAGTTATGTATTAATTCTTTTGGAGCTCTTTCTACATTCTTGTAATTTTTTCGTCACGGTTTTCCCGACTGTGCACTCTCTGGCATTCTTGATGTAAGAACAAAAATGAAAACTGTTCAAGATGAAGTAGCAACACCTCATCCAAAAAAAATTCTGACTAAAACAGGTCTGGTTAGTCACTCAATAGAAACCGTCATGTGATGAAAGTCTGAATTTAAAAAACAACAACAAATAAGTGGACAAAAGCTCTGGATCAGTTTAGCATAAACTTACGTTGGAAAATTGAACCAGCATTAAAAACCTGGAGGGGGGGGATGAATGTCGAAATTTCCAGCTCCCGAGCAGCATTGTTACAGCCTGTACGCATATATATATATACACACACAACTCGGCCATCGAGACTAACTTGAAAACTGAAGAAACCTATGTTGACTGTTTTGGTGACAGTTTTGGTTGATGGTTTCTATTGGTAATTTATTTTTTTTCACATCAATTAAGTTAGATAATTGGAACCACAGAGTCTTGGGAAATGATTCTATTTTATTTGTTTAATCTGCAAAATTGAACATCCTCAGATATCAAAGATGGTGAAGGGTTCTATCCTTTTTATACACACACACACACACACACACACACACATATATATATATATATATATATATATATATATATATATATATATATATATATATATATATATATATATATAGTACAGATCAGGCTAGCAGTATAACATAATATAATAATATATTAATAATATAGACCCACTTCTGATATGTAATGGATTTATTTCATAGAGTGCGCAATACATATAACTTTTTACTATTGAAGTTAAGTTATTTTAGAGTAGAGCTGGAGATTCGCCTGTTGAAGCCCGGAGAGGGCAGAAACATGAGCTAGTTTGTGTAGCGAATCCTCATTCTACTATTTATCTCTCTCTTTCTCTCTCTCATATATACATATATGTATATATATATGATTATAAATTGCCTTATATTATATATAAACTTATTTGAAATGATCTCCCGTCATTACACGGTTAATGTATCACTCACCCTAAATTGGATAAATAATGCAGCAGACCCATTTCTTGAATTGTTCATTTTATTCATGGTGTCCAGGGTGAGTGATACATTTATTGTGTAATAATGGAAGATCATTTCAAATGAGTTTCCACATAATATAACCCAATATATATATATATATATATATATATATATATATATATATATATATATATATATATATATATTGTGTCATCCACTGACAGCTATTTTGTTGTATTACAACTCTTCAGTGTGGCTATAGACTATACATTATCCCATCCAGTACCACTGAAGCTAAGGTTTTGATACCTTAGCTTCAGACCCAGAGGCTGCTCCACGGAACTGGACAGTCAGTAAGGTTAAATTTAAGCGATATATTCATTTATGCATAAATTTCCTATCCACCAGAGTGCTCTATTCCATGTTGGAATATGTGTGTGTGTGTGTGTGTATCATATGTTTTTGTGTGTTTTGGCACCCATGGCCGTACCGTTTAGTCTCCAGATTTGAAAATTGACATCAGTACTTCTAAAGACCTTTTTTTTTTTCTTTTTTTTTCTCTCAATTTTTGAAAAAAAGCTTTTTTAACCTTCTGGGAGACTCGTTCTAACAAGTTTTATTATAACATTTAGATCCTCCAGAATCTAGATGTTTCTAGATACTTTTTAAACACTATTTTAGATGTTTACCAATTGGAAACCCCAGTAATAACATAGATAGAATTGATTCTGACCATAATTATTTTTGGATGGAATTTTTTTACATGACTTCAAATTTTGATTCTATGGTCATTGAATTATTGACTGTGATGGTGTATTATTCTATTTTACAAACAATTCTCATTCTTTTTGTCCACTTCTCTAAGGAATTTTTTGTGATCTGTTCATATATCTGAATTCATTCACCTCTTATCCATGAACTGGTCATCTTTATATTACGTTGCTACACATAAGGTATTGACAAAATACTTACTAATTTTTATTGTTTGCCATCTTATTATTCAAAGAATGACAAACGATATCTAACAGATATTATAAAATAAATACAGGCTGTCTGAAAAGTGTTTTCAAAAATTGAATCAATCCTCTTAGATAGAAACTACTGAAGAATAAATAGTTTTTTTTAAAATATTACATAATATTTTGAATGTGGAAATTACCCATCATGCACAGTGTATTCAAGTAGTTTTCTTGTGTATGAAATGGCCGACTTGTAAAAACAACAGATTTATAAATTTACTGTTTTCAACTTTGCTATAAGAAGAAAGTTTTAAATGTGAGACCTATTCCTATGCTCCAACTTCCCTCAAATCAACCTTGGAACATAAAATTTGCTTAAATATGAAATAGTAACTGATTACCTTGATGCTTTTATACCAATGAACTTATACAGTCCTATGTTAAGAAACCTAAGAACTAATTTAAACATTGTTCCAAACAAAGCCATTCCTGGAAATAAAATCTATGTCAGTTAAAGAAAGTTGATTTCAGTCATGGAAATCCATGAATGATAATAAACTCCTATTCTTGTCATGTCAAAATTCTCTGTTGTTAGAATGATTTGTTTGTGTCTTTAGATAAGGTAAAGTGTATAAAATGTTGTTTTTTGAATAGTAAGACGACAGAAGGCAAACAGTAGAAAATGGTGAATATTTAATCAAAATACGATCCATTTGAAGAGGTAATCCCTTTCCAACGATCCCCTGATCATAATATGCCAGCTCAATAAAAATCTTTGATTAATAATCAGTAAAAGCACAAATTATGGCTTCCCTATTATTGAATCCTTTATTATGTATATGAAGGTCAAAATGCTCGAGAATATGATCTTGAGGATAAATATCAGTTGGTTATTGAGACTTCCTATCCCAATTCTCTAAGTGTACAGTCAGCTGAAAGGTGTGGGGACTGATGCTGTCATGGAGTATTTGATTCAATTCAGGTGGGACCCATTTTTCCTATTTTTTAACCTTTCCTATTGCTTCGAGATGATGTGATATGGTCATTGTTGAAGTTCTAAAAGTCTTCAAAATCTCTATAATTGTTGTGGGTTTTTGGCTGCTGTTATTGATAATTCTTCTTCTTTAAGAAGAGTTTTCGATCTCTGTTGGGGTTTATTATATGAATTCATATTTCTTCGAACTGATGCTGAAGTGGTATCCACTTCAAACGTTTTGTTGGCATTATCAACAACTTGATCTGTATTATGCCCAAATTTGAAACTACTTGAAAATTAGCGTAACCTCTTAAGTAGACACCATTGCTTAAGGGCTCAAAAACCTCCAATAAAAGCCAATTATGTTTCTTTTTGCATTGAATCTATAAAAAAACAATTACATAAGGAAGTATTTCACTTCCAGCATTATTCTCTATGATATGAAAGAAACAGAACAATATATTTTGTGTGAGTGATATTTCCTAGGTAGGATATCAGATTGAACGTCAGAATTTTGAGGTCAGTCAATCATTGCAGAATGGTCAGTTCCATGTTTGTAAAATCCATTATTTCAAGTCTATTGAAGGTTTACAAATACTGGAATAAACTGAACCTTGGTTTGAATTTTTTTTTCTTTTCCCCAGTTGTTACTTTAGTGATCATGCAGTGACTTCTGTTTCAATGTTTGTACTCTATTAATGATGAAAAGAAAGAAGCATTATTTTGCACTCCTCTAACTCTGATCAACAGTATATATATATATATATATATATATATATATATATATATATATATATATATATATATATATTAGTTTCAAAAGCTGCACAGCTTTAAACATTAAAGAACTTTTTCAAAAATTGTTTTATGTTACTTCAGTCACTTATTTCCCAATATCTGTCAATGCAATTTATGTAATTTTCTTCAGTGTTTTCCCCGTTTTACATTTACTTTGTTATTTTGGTACAATGTGTGAATTCTCTCCTGGTGGGATCGTCAGTTGTTTGCCATGTAACTGTCTTGGGGATTTTAAAAGCCCAATATATATATATATATATATATATATATATATATATATATATATATATATATAAAGAAAAAAAAGAAGTCAAATTTCTTAGATATGGTTTCAAGTTATGATAATTTTTAATAAGCTTCAACTGGTTTCATACATGTCTTTGGAAAGCTGATATGATTCTACACACACACACACACACATATATATATATATATATATATATATATATATATATATATATATATATATATTACTAGCTAAATACTTGTCCATATCATAGGTATCCAACTGGTGGTAATTATATTAGTGTTTTTGGTTCTATAGTAATGATTAGCTTATAGTTTTGTTATAAAGTTAATTTCTAAAGAAAGATAATTGAAATATTTGGCCAATTTACTTGTGTTATGAACTCTTTTTCATTTTTATTCTAATTACAGACAGGAAATAGTTTCATTAGTCGTTGCTATTCCTGCTGATGTTAACATCGCATTTTTACTTGGTATCAATTCTAATAGATATTTCCAATAGGTAAGTTTTTTTCTTTCAAAGCTATTATTAAAAAAGCAATTTTTAGATGATCTGATTTTACTTCTGTCTCAGATTTCATTTAGGGATGAGATAGAGCTCACAGTTAATAATTGAATAGCCATAGCGTCAACAATTTGAAGCTGTGTAAAAAAAAATTCCATCGAAGACTAGATATGGTCAGAGTAAACTCTATTTATATCACTGGCGTTTCCCTCTGGAAAAATCTAAATTAGAGGAAAAAAACCCAAAAACATTTAGATTCTAGAGAATCAGGATTTTATTTAAAAAACCCCATTAAAATGAGGCCACAAAAACATTTAGGAAAAGAAAAAAATTCAGATGGGTCTAGTGGAGGACTGATGCTGATTTTCAAGTCTGTATACAAAACAGAGCATTGGAACACACAAACACTCGCTTATATAAAAAGGGATAGAACCCTTTGCCACTTTTGATGGCTATGGTGGATCAGTTTAGATTCCTGAATTTGAGAGTCAGATCGCTACATGAAATGAATCTCATTTCAAAGCAACAAAATGGTTCATCCATTTTCATTTGTAGTCAACACTATTTCCATTAATTAAAATTGTTTTAGCATGATTCAAACCAAGGAGTATCTAACCTTTTCGCTCACTGCCCTCTTTGACTCATTTTAAAGAGATCGAAAAATGCTACTGCCGACCTAACATGAAAATTGGTTTTCTTTATGATGAACTATTTCGCACTTGAATCTGCAAAATCGCCCACGTTGAAGACTTCTTGTTAAAAAAAAAAAAATTTTCTCTGCCAATGACATTGGAGAGGTGTGTATTGTTTTCCCTATGTCTTTGCGCCTGTCTCTCCACATAATATCTCCGAAAGTTTCCAAGTTTGGAAAAATGTGCCTCTGGGCAAGGAAGAAGTGATTGAATTTATGGGTTGGTATAGAAATTTCTTTTCGGTTAGTGTGTGGCATTGACTGAGGTATACAGTCTCTGAGTGCTCTCTGCTTCAGGCAATTTTTCATTTTATGATTATTAATGTACTTGTCAGTTGCAAATTCTCTTGCTTGAATTTGTCAAAGTATAGGCATACAAAGTAATTTGCTCCTATAATCTGTAGTAGGGGTTCTTAACCTGGGATGCAGGTATCCCCAGCTGCGCATTCGCAGTTCTCAAGGGGTACAAAGCGGTCTGAGAGTATAACCATAATGTACACTGCTGTGCAATGTCACTACCTCATTGCAAAATGGGTGATAAACGCTACTTTGTGAGCCAACATTTTCAGTGTGTTTGGGGATTGATTCAAAATGCAGATCAAATTTCAACACATCCTGAACATCATCTTTTTTCTGCAGTTGCTAAAGTTTATCCTTGTAATAATTAACTTATTGCCAAAAAACAGGCTCAACCATCTTACAATCTCAGAATTTATTATTGAGTATCTTATGAAATTAGAAGAGGAACTTAGAGGATATTTCTCAAACCTTTCACTCACAATTAAATGGAGCTTTTATTGTAATCAATATAATTTTTAAATTGATTTTTGATCCTTATTTTTTTAGAGGGACACTGGAACCTGTCAAGAGCTACAGAAGAATGAAATAGTTGGGAATCCCTGATCTATAACTCCAGTTTTGTTGATTCTCTACTATTTTTTGTCCTCTGATTAAAGCAACCCAAGTAAAACCAGCTAATAAAGATTGTTTTAAAAACCATTTTAACTAGTCTAATAATCAGTATCTTGCTAGCTTTGAATAAAAGAAAAGAATGAAGAAAGGTATAAATTATTTTCAAGTAATTTTTGAATGGATCGATGGATATAAGAATGAACTTTTCTGACCTTTCTGTCAGATGTCAAGCATTGAATGTTTTGACAACAATGTTTATTCCAAGTGGCTTATTACATTTCTGTTTCAATTCATTTAATTTTTGATGGGAAGACATATAACAATAACAGTTTATCATTAGTACCAATAAAGTACTATTATCATCATCAACCTCTTGATGTCATTGTTGGACACAGAATTTCCCAAATATTCTCTTACTCCTGAGTACCACGGTGTCCATACCATCTGGATTTTTCTATATCGTCACGCCATCTTTTCTTGCCGGCTACAATTTTGCATATGATCTCTGAGGATCCACATTGTCAGTTGTGATATACAGATAAAATACTTACTCTCAACTCTGTTTTTGAACTCAGGTTAGATTTTTCTTTTCCTTTTTTTTTAATGTATTAATGATTATGAGCTTTCTTTATTTTACTACTAAGTACTAATTTCATTATGCTTTTTTTAGTCACTCCTCTTTTTCAGTCCTGAAAAATGAAATTTTCATTCAAACAGTTAAAGTTTCTTGGGGAAAGAATTCAGTTCTTTCCGCAGTAAATGCCGATAAAATAAGATGTGCAGAATGTCTCCAACTTATGGCTTACAATTGCTTGACTTTCGATACTTTGATGATGTAATCATGTTTTTTCTTCACATTGCAAATATCACTAATTTAACAGCTGTACTACTAGGAAATACCCCCCCCCCCCCAGGAAAATCGTCATGCGACCAACATCTTTTGTGAACATGCTGTGTTGGGGGTGAACAACTAAAAAACTAGATTAAAGGGGTGATCATTGAATAAGTTACTTCTCTCGCATTTTGCTTTTTGAATTTTTACAAAACTAGCGTGTTGCCGGACACAAACTAAGTGCTCAATTTGGCATAAATTTACATTGTAAATTGAACCCCACACTATATACCTATTTAGGGAGGGAATTTTGAAACAAAAAAAATATTTTTTCCTACACATGATAAAGAGTAAATGTTGAAATTTTCATCCCTTTAGCTCCATCCGGCCTATACGCATGATGTATACATACTTACATAGCCAGCCAGACCAATTTGAAAACTGAAGAAACCTATGTGGACAGTAATGGTTGACAGTTTCTAAAAAGACATGTTCAGACGATATTGGATATTATTCAAAAGAAGATGCCTTTTCAGCTCCTTCAACAAATGGCATCCAATCTTTATGCACATGTGAAGGAGATGTTGAAAGCCCTGTGGAAATGTGTGTTTCATCTGACAGCAATTAACTTGTTTGTGTCATTATATGAACGGTAATTGACTAATTTCATTTAATTACATACTGTGATTTATGTTTTTCTTTCAATTGATGAAACAATGTGGTAATAAAATGTTCATGTATTTTAAATTTACTTAAAAATGAAAATATTCAAGAATGGGAACTTTGGTCCCTGGAATACAATTAAAAGCACATTCGACCCTATGATTTGGGGACTGTCTGTATATTCTGATTTTATTTTCTTGAATATATGATTTGTATTGAGTATTTTTTCAGATACCAACTTTATGAAATTATCTCAATACAATTAATTTTATGAATTTGGATAATAAAATAAAGCAAAAACCAACAAGTGAATGATTGCCTTATCTAAAATATTATAGACTGTGGACATCAAATCTGAATTTTGAATTTCTTATAAGGGTTTATTTTATTTTGCCTTTTGCCCGTTACCCAGATTTTGTTGTGTCTGATAGTTTTAGACGTCTCAATTTTTTTCACTCAATTCATTCATATCAAAAGCAATGTGTATCCATTTACGTATTAGTATATTTTTTTTGTGCTTATCACTTTTCAATAAGCACTGAGGTACTCCATTTGCAGTGGTGAGGGTGACACTTAAATCCTAGGCAAAGTGCACAGATACTCTGATCTTTGGCTGAGATATTTTATATAGTTTTGCTGTTAATTAGAAAACTTGCACTTTTTTTTCAATTTATTTATTTATCTTATTTTTCAAAGAGGGTTGCCATGTAATTGGGCCAGACAAAGCTAATTAAAAACTAGGAGTTGAGAGTTCTTCTTCAGATGCCTTGCACATTAGGACGATCATAGCTCTCCACATTGAATGATCTCACACATTGTCAGTCTTGTACACTTTCATAATTTCTTCCCCGTTGTCCATATATTTCATTCTTTGTTTTTTCTTTTTTTGTTTTATATTTCTTCCATGCTTCCTTTGCACACAGTCTTGTAATGTGTGCCATTCATTTTCACCTTTTCTGATGGTATGACCCAGGAATTTGAACTTTCTAACAATTGATGATCTCAACACAGATCTTTTTGTGTGAGTGTGTTGGGGTACTACCTTATTTATAATCTTATCCTTAGATGAAATTTTCATCATTCTTTTGAAAAACAAAATTTCTACTGCTTCTAATTTTCATTGGAGTTCTGGTATTATAGTCTATGTTTTAGACAGAAAAATTGACCAGCTATTGCATTTTACAGCAAAATTGACCAGATGTAGCATTTTACTGCAAAATTGACGCGCTGTAGCATTTTACTGCAAAATTGACGAGGTGTAGCATTTTACTGCAAAATTGACGAGGTGTAGCATTTTACTGCAAAATTGACGAGGTGTAGCATTTTACTGCAAAATTGACGAGGTGTAGCATTTTACTGCAAAATTGACGAGGTGTAGCATTTTACTGCAAAATTGACGAGGTGTAGCATTTTACTGTGAAATTAACGAGGTGTAGCATTTTGCTGCAAAATTGACGAGGTGTAGCATTTTATGTTGAGATCAATGAAATAAAAAAAATGACATTTTTAATCTTTTCTCTCAGAGATTGGTAAATTTTAGCCTGCAGGCCAATTATGGCCTGCTGTGGCAATTCTTCTGATCTGCTAACTCAATGGATTGTGCTATTATTCCCAAATAATAATTTTTATATTATTTTCCTTTTGATATTCGGTATTAGAAAAGGAATTGATTTTGTTTATTTATCTAATACAAATGAAAATTATTGAATATACAATAAATGATATGTATAAAAAATTAAAACTGTTTTTGTTAGAAACTATTGAGAATAAAATTGTTACCAATTGTAATCAAAGATGACTATCAAATGACATAGAGCAATTAATCAGAGAAAAATATTTGCAGTACATTATTATATCAAATTTCTACTGAATTTAACCTTTCAAGGTCAACTGTTACATTAACCACTAAAAATTCCTTGATAATGATACATTTGGAAATTTATAACAAATATACAGCAATTGTGATCGAAAGAAAGTTCTCAATTATAGATCTTATATAAGTGTCATCCTTTTTTTAAAATGATTGATGTAACAGTTGATTTTGAAAGATTAAGTTCAGTAGAAAAACTTGATATAGTATTTCATCATTCTCATTAATTCTTCATCTTTAACAACTACAATAAAATGAAATTGAAGTTCGTTTATCAAAATGGAAAATATCTAATATGGTTTAAGATAAATGATCAAAAATATAGTGTCATCTTTGTTATATATATATATATATATATATATATTCATGTTATATTTTGAATTTGTCTTGGTTTATAAGATCCAAAGAACATTCTAAATGTGACCAACTTCCAAAATAGTTTTCAGATCCCTGTTTTAACTGTTTGAAGCATTGTGGGTTGTATTTGATCCTGCTTTTGAAGTGTTGCCTGATGGGTTATTTTTAATACCACCCTTTTATCTTCATAATATATCTAAGAACACAAAGGTCTATAATTTGTCCCACCATTTTGTTTGGTACAGAAGCTGATCAACAGGTGGCAGAGTAGTTCAAAATGGAAGTAAAAGAAATGTGCATCAAAGACGTGGTCACTTTTGGATAATGAATTTCATTTATCTGGTATTGATAAGATGTGGAGACCTCTTTGGCTCAAGTCTGATTTTCTAATGCTGAAGCTGTCCTATAACTGGCAGTACTTTTTATTCCTACCATTCCCTGCCACATGTTAATGAAATATTTCAATGCAGAACTATCCCTGACACACATTAATGAAATATCTTGTTGCAAAATCTATCCCTGCTACTTCTTAATACTACTAATTCTTGAAAGTAACAAACAGCCACTCCCTACCATGCATTATTGAAATATTTCCATCTTATATAATTGTGTAGTTTTGGCAAAATAAAATTTCTTTACGATATATTTGATTATTCTTATTTCTACAGGGAAAGTTTTTGCATCAAAATATTTCATAAACATTTGACAGGGCTAGAAAGTGCCTCCCACCGATGAAGAGATTTTCTAGATTTTATAACCTGTTTTTTTAGGAAGTGAGTTTTTGATTTTTTAGTTGGGTTACGAGGATAGATCAATAAATCCACAGCCTGATACAGAATCATTAGCTGGATTTTGATCTGAAATTTTACTATTAATCAAATAGATTGTGGTTAATACTCACCACTAAATAAAGTGCGTTAAGAAAAGAAAGAGATTATTTTGAAAAATAAATATTATTTGTATACACACACACATATATATATTCCAATATTGCGTATAGAAAAATTAGAATCAGTACATAGATGAGTGACTAATTAAGTGACAGAATTTAAAGACAAATTGTATGTAGAGCTCTTGAAGGCCAAATTCCAAATACCCCCAAATAGGGAAAAGCGTGAAGATACAATTACAACATTCAAAATATCACATAGAAATATTGAAACTGATAGAAAATTTTTTCAACTAAGGATATGAATATAAGGTACAGCCTCAAGCTTTTCTAACCTGGGAAAGAATTGCTACTTTAGCCAGATAGTGAATTAATTGAACAATATACCAGCAAATGTAGAGAATGTACAATCCATTGTGAAATTCGTACATTTTTATTATGAATTCAGTTCGAATGAAAAGTACATTTTCAAATTTACTCAGAACCCCCAAGAGTTTCATAGACCAATGGCCTCTATATCCCACATCACAATATATTACAGTTGAGAACCCTTTATCTGAAACTCTGAAGACTGGAACATTCTAAAATCCAAAACTTTTAAAAGCCATAACTCTCTTTGATTTGAGTAAAAGCTTTTGATTCTTCAGAAACATAAAAATTATATTCACACCATGAACAGTCAAAGACAAAACAATTTAAAATTCTCAGTTAGTTTCCATTACATTTACAGCTACTTGTGATTCAATCCTTATTTGCTTTTATATATCCTAAGTTTAAGGAATCCCAAAACATTCAGTGAATTGTAATTTATTTTCTTGTTAGTTATCCTTCAAAACCTCCTTTACCTTTTCTTATTTTTCTCATTTTACTAACATCACTTTCTCTTTTCTAACTCAATTCAATAATGATTTTGTTTGCAGTGTAAGAATCAAAAAAAAAATTAAAAAACTTTTCAAAATCCCAAACCCTTCTGGTCCCTGGCCATTTTTCTAATATATATATATATATATATATATATATATATTGGAAATGATCTCCTGTCGTTACATGGTAAATGTATTCCTCACCCTAGACAACCTAAATAGAATAAACAACTTGAGAAAATGGTACTGCTTCAGGAATTGAACCTGCCACCGATAGGGTAGCTGCCTCAAAGTAGCGATCCTCTCACCATTAAGTTTCTATATGATATAACGCAATTTATAATCATTTCGTCGGATTAAAAATGTCCATTTCTCAATACATAACTGTCATGTTGAAAGAAGCGAAAAGACCGAGAATAAACGAGATGAGAATTAGGGTTGAAAGCAGTTATTTGGACCTTTGCATTGCTGGAGGCTGTTTAGCTCAATGGTAAGAGCGTTGCTACGTCGAAGTGGCTACACTATCGGGGACAGGTTCGATTCCTGCAGCAGCCCCTTTTCTTTTGTTGTTTATTCGATTTTTGTTGTCTAAGGTGAATAACCTTGTAATAACAGATCATTTCAGGTATATTTCTATGTGATATAATGCAATTCATAATCATATAACCTCCTTCATTTGTCAATGACTTGAAATAAACAAATAGCTGAAACAATAAGAACAATACCATACAAAAATGCAGTGTAAAACATGTAACTCTCAGTGGAAAAATTTTCACTATATAATGTTCAATCTATGTGATTAATATTCATCACTGAATTAAGTGCATTGACGAGGAGATTGTAAAAAAACAAAACAAATATTTGTTCTGTAAAATAAATGCTTTTTTCATGATTAGGCTACGGCCTTATTGATATACTCTATGTATAATAACAGCTTTAGTTTCCTAATTCTAGAGGATAGACTGTATACCAGTAAATCTCAGACTATTTCGGCCTGGCAACCCTCAGGACTGAAACATTTTCTTCATTTATTTTTATCCTGTAAATTTTACTGAATCTTATTTTAATCTATTAGTCAAGTACAAGTATTTGACATGAACAAACTGGACTATATCAGGAGTTTTTTTGTATTTTTCAACGCTTTATTATAAACAACTATTTTTCTGTTCCAGAGTCTCAGTAAAGCTTCCAAAATAGTGATGTGAATACACTGGCAATGTTTTTTAGTCGTGACATTTTTTTTTCTTATGTTTTGTTTAATATTTTTCCTACAAACCATCCTGTGACCCTCAGGAGCATCCTTGCGACCCTCATTTGAGAACCACTGCTGTATGCTTTCCAGCATCTGCGTCAAGGTTACAACCCTTGAACTATCACCTTGATCATTTATTTTCATTGGCTAATTGTTGTTGTTTAAGATTAAATGATTTGTTTTTTTTCCTTTAACCCAAAATAAACACTACATATGTCATTTGTGCTGTCACTATTTATCTTTAACTGAACAGGTTTATTTCTACTTGACAGTTACTTTGATGGAATTAATGTAGCAAGTTAGTATTTGACTATAAATACAGCTATCTATTTCCGTCTCTTATTTCATGCATGTTCTATTTAGGAGAACAAACTCAAATGTAAGTAAGTAGTGCACTTATGCTGGCTATGACTTCAGGAATCCCTGATTAGGCTCCAAGTATCACATTACCACTTACTCGACCTGTTTGTGATGTGTGAATTAGACCTAGAGGCACCCAAATTGGCATAATTCAACTCACCTGGTACTATTTTATCTATAGTTGGAGGGAGAGATGGATTTGTCTTTCCCAAGGGAATTAAACATAAGTGAGCACACTCTGTTTCTGCGGAGGTTTGAACTTGGCTTGCAGAGTCCATCATCCTTGTTGTTACCTGGTGGGTTACCTAGTACCTTCAAGGAACAGGAATATGGCTAAGCATCAGAAACTCGGAAACATCAGAAACCTAGCTATTTTCAAGAATTGAATAATTATCAAATTTTTAAAAGGATTTTATTAAGTAAAATAATGTTCTTTTTGAATTACAATGTTTCTGAAGTATATACCTAGCATGAACATTATTGTTTAAATAACAATTTTTTGAAAAGCCATTGGAAAAATTTTTAGCTGATATTATTTTTGTATGACCAGAAAATGTAGCTAATTGTTTGGAAGCAGTACAAAGATATTTTATTGATATTTCATAAAATCAAAATGAATACTTTGTTAATATTAGGGTGAAAATCTTGGGCTATGCATGTAACTTCATGGTGTAGTATAGACTAAGGCTACACTACACTAAAAACCTAGGAATTTCAGAAACTCGGGACATCCTTGGTCTAAGGTTCCCGATCCTCAACTGTATCAATAAGTTAAACGAGATATCCCTGACTGAAGATTCATTGAGTTTCCTGAACAGGGGATGATGAGCTAGAATTCAATTCCTGCTATTGTTTACTGAAATCATTTTACCCCTTAGGTAGAATTACTGAGGAAATTGCTTATTGTGGTTAATGGGACTGGGTTGTTTAGATAACAATAACCAGCTTTTAACATTAAGTAAAGTATACGGAGTGGAAGCCTTTTGTTGCGATCACTTTAAATGAAGTATCTAGGACCGACTAATTTTTATAATTGGTTTGGTTTGTCACTCAATAGAAACCATTACGTGATCAAAGTCTTAAAGCAGCAGGCTATGTTGGGGTTGATCAATTAAAAAAAGAAGGAGGTGATCAATAAACGAGTTACTTCTCTTGCCTTGTGTTGGATCACTAAAAAGTCTGGATTTAAAAAAAAACTTGTGCTCAAACTAGACAAGGGATCAATTTAGCATGAACTTACATTGTAAATTGAACCACCCCCTACCAACTAAAAACCTATTTGGGGTTAAATTCTGGAAAAACAAAAGAAAAACGTTTCTTTTCTCATCATTATGTAAATATTTAAATTTTCAGCTCTCTAGCTTATATACAGAGCCAGCCAGCCAGCTTGACTAACTTGAAAACTGAAGAAACCTATGTTGACAATTTTGGTTGATGGTTCCAAATAACCGTTTGATAACATTGTGATTATTGTAAAATGCTCCCTCTGTATTTCAAGACATTCCTTCCTTTTTGAATACAGTTAGCTATTTGTCTGGCTTGCTGTGGCACAGGGTAGCAATAATGGAGCTCTGTAATAAGCTGATACCTTAGAAACTTATTTGATGAAACCATTACAGAATTTTGAAGCCTTGTTAAACATAATCATTCATGTATGTTCAGATGCAATGTATATCTGTGTTCGAAGACCTAGTCAATTTCTAAAGTAAGTTTAATGATCTCTCAGTTTGTGTCCTGCTACGTTTACACTTGTTTTTCAAAAATTTGGACTTCTTAGTTATCACTGACGAATAGAAGGCGATATTCATTGATCATACTCTTTTTAAATTCTTTAATTGTTCATCCCCAACATGGTATGCTGCCAAAAGATGTCAGTCACATAAGTTTCAATTGAATGACTTACTTATTTCTCATTCTGTTGAACCCAACATTTCTCATCTTTTTGAACCCAACATTTCTCATCTTTTTGAACCCAACGTTTCTCATTCTGTTGAACCCAACGTTTCTCATTCTGTTGAGCCCAGCGTTTCTCATCTTTTTGAACCCAACATTTCTCATCTTTTTTAACCCAACGTTTCTCCCCCCTGCAGAACCCAAGGTTTCTCCCTCTTGCTAAACCCAACGTTTCTCCCTCCTGTTGAAACCATAATTTTACTTACCATAGAGGATTGATGTAAGTTTATTTTATTTGACCCCCCCCTATCGGGTAGGGGGACCAATGAAAAAGACCTTAGATATTTAGATTTTCAAATGACTTGTTTGAGTGTTTGTCTCCATTTTTGCATCATGAAACATTTTTGTTATTTCTTGGTTGTTAATTATAGATTTTTTTTTTCTTACAGCATGGAGGCCACTCTTGGAGAACAACCTGCATTGATGGAGGAAGCCGAAGCAGAAATCAAAGATTCAGAAAGTACAGAGTCACAAGATGATGTAGAAACATCTGAAGGTCCAATTTTTACCACTGAATATGAAGACACCAGTTGCAACTCCAGTGTTACTGATTTTGATGAGGTGGCCTCAGACTTTCCATCCAATCTTCCTCAGTCTAACCTGTCTAACTCTGAAGGAATGTTCCATCGCCCGGTTCTCAGGTAAAATTAATTTAGTCTGTGAAAAATTGTTGATTTTTTTATTTTATTTTAGATATGCTGTTTTTTGTTTGATTTTTTTATTTTTTTTTTCCCATTATTTATCTAGATTCCCCCCCAAAAGTAATGATAATATCTACGTTAAGTACTGAAGAACAAGAATTGAATTCTATGTATGTCTTGACATCACTGGCGTTTTCCCCATCTAGAATTTAGAGAATCTAAATGCTAATAATTTGGCCCCAAAAAGGTCCAAAAAGCTCTTTCGAAAAAAAGAAAAAAAAAAATGTTTGAGGGCATTGAGAGCTACAACCCAATTTTGATTTGCAAAATTCTTCGAGAAAAAAAGAAAGAAAAAAAAAAAGAAGTATTTAAGGTCTCGGTTCTTCCACCCACTTCAAGATGTTTTGTGGGTGTCTCACTGAAGTAGACCCTCTTCACCACTTATTGTCTACATTTTCTTCTTTTTCTCTTACAATGCAGAGATGTAACCAATACAGACGGTGGGTGAGTGTTTGATTACGATAGTCTTATTATCATAAGATCTACCGGTAAATCTTTTTTAACATATCTCAGTTTTTCTTCTTTTGTCACTTAATAATGTTCCCTTAAAATCAAGGTTGTTTGAGGAGAGTGAAAATATCAGTAATATTGATATCATCAGTCTTTTATCATCCTATCAACCTTTTCTGAGGATTCGCCACAAATACTACTAGTCTTGTCTAGAGTAATATATAGATACAGGAATGAACTTGGGTATTTATGTATATTTAAAAAAAAATGATTTATGATATTTATTATTTTATATTAAGTATAATTTGTACACTTCATTCAGAGGGTCATATACAGCAGTTCAGATTACTGTCTAGCATGGTTTAATTTTGTCTGGGGTTAGGATGGGCTTATGAAAAAAAGTAGCCTTAAGCCTGTTGGATGCAGAGTGAATTTTCAAGATTTATTTTTGAGGAAAAAAAATGTTCTTGATCCTGGCGAATAACTAATAACAAACTTGCATTCCTAGGGAAATTATGAATCCTTGACACCCATGTATGCTGCTTTTTACCTAGTGAATCGAGCAGTGGTGGTGGTCGTAAAATCAATCTACCTTGATGGAGATACTACCAGTATGGTTTGAATCATAAATTTATGATATCCCCCCCCCCCCCGAAAAAAAACATATGGACACATACTGGAGCACTGATTTTGTATGAACTTTCATTGGTTGGGGGTGATTTTCAAAAAACGAAAAATTTCCTTACCCATCGAGTAAGCGTATGCGTGCAAAATTTCAAGTTTCTACTCTGAACGATTAAGGCTGGGCAAAGTCCAAATATATTGATAGATATAAATGTCAGAACATGAATACCCTAAACCAGCAATAGTGATTAAACTAGACTATTGTGAATAGTGGTTATTAATACTAGTTGTACTGGGGTTTAACTTTTGGATCAATAATTACTGTATATTTCAGTGGATAAGGTGCCCTTCAGATAACACCCGACCCCAACTTCAGTCTGAATTCCATGGTCTTAGTCCATAACAATGTTATATAATGCCCCCCCCCCATAAACAACCAAAGCATTTGTGTAGTTTAGGTCAGTGAGAGTACCAAACAACCGATACAGTGATATACCAATACAATAACTGGTAATGGGATGTTTTACCTATAAATCGTTTGAATTATCTGTATGTCGGTGAGGCATATAATAGGGTACACAACATATGCTGACTATTATCAGTAGTAGTACTTTGATATCAGTCATTGACTCGTTTGTTTACCCATCATACGATGTGTGGTGTTGACTGAGCTGTTGGGAATGGCCAATAGCTAGGTGAAGCAACAATTCATGGTTCATTCTGTTGTTGGCTTCTATCTGAACCAGTTCAAAATTTTCAATCAAATTGTTATCATGGAGCAACCAGCAAAAATGAAGAAGTATGAAACAAGTTTCAAGTTGAGTTGTTGAAGTGACCAAGGAATCTAGAAACTGTGCAGCTACAAGGACATTTGACATAACTGAGAAGATGGTGAGAGAGTGGAAGAAGATAAGTGGTGTTTAACATAGCTGACACTCTTCTATTTTCTCCCTTTTGGTGCTTGGCCAACTTTCCCAGCAGGCTGTCCAACATTACCTATAATATCAATGCCGTGTGTGTATATTTGTTTATCAGATGTTTGATATACTGGTAACTTGAAAATTTGTTATTGGTTGGGGTCTGGGTAGGTTATGAAGCGAATCAAGTGATAATTTGAGTAGAATTTTAAGATTGCTGTTTTTTTTTGATCTGGTTTATAGAACAACCTCATCTTTGCGGGTGTGTTTTGGATGGTTCTTCTTATCCTATGAAATATACAGAATTTAATTTTTGTATTTTGATTCGTATCTCAATGAGGACGATATTAGGTTATTAAGGTCAGCTTATTGAGCCTTATTGTGGTTTATAATATATTAAGTTTGAAAATTCATACTCAAACATTCAGTGTCAGAGATCTTCACTGAGATTTGATTTGGATATGTTCATAATTGGAGAAGAGCCTGTCTGTCTGAGAAGAAGTGGTTTCTTACCCCGGTGGCTGTTTGAATTTATAGCTTCTTGTTGTGACCCTTGGTTGCACTGCTTAGAGATGGCTGTAACATAATTTCACCTGGACAGATACAGCACTTTTAATATAATATTAAACTGGTCTGCAGTGCAAAAAAGGTTGGGGAACCCTGGCTTACATGATATAGTATTTTTGTCATTTGTGACTTTTGGAGCTTTAACTTATGACCTTTTCTAAAACCTTTCTATTATTGTTATTTTTACTAAGTATTCTATAATAATAAAAAGATTTTTTAAAATGAAAAATAATCAAATGTAGATATCTATTTTGTGTTTATTTTAACCCTGAGATACTAATACAAGAGTGGGGTTCAAAGGACTAAGGATAAATAAGTTACTCCCCTTGAATCTTTTGAAAAATGAGGCCAGATATACATGGAAACAATTCTTTACTAAAAGGTTCTGGGTTTGAGCGATATAACTGGATGTTAAACAAAGATATTTTTCATTTAATTTTATTTGATGAAGTATTATCATAATTAATAACTTTCATGACTATTTTTTTTACTTCTGGCTTAATTTTTTTGCTGCTTCTTTCACTTTTCAACTTCCCTTTTTTTCTTTCGTTGTTTGGACCCCATTCTTGTGTTAGTACCAAACCAGAATTGTTAATACAATATTAACCTGCTTTTCATCTTCCCAGCAAGTTGCAATCGTTTTTAAGTAATAGACTATGTGGGAGTGTGGGTGACCTAATGGTCAATGGCACAGAAGATAGAATCTGTGAATCCTGGCTCGGACAGTTTGTGTTCACTTTGCACTAATACCCTTGGGAAAGGCATGAATCCATTTTTCTTTCCAGCCGTGGGTAAATAGCTTGGCAGTCGGAACCCTTTTCCTGTTCATCTTGGGTGTTGAATTAGAATCCTGAGCTTTATATAAACCCACAATTGTTCCAAACAACAATTGGGTCTACAACGATTGTTCGAGAAATAGGGACAATAATTCTCCCAGACCCGTCAGAATACAGCAAGAAGGGTGATGGGGTCCATCCGATAAGTTCTAGGGGCTGCATCTGGTAGTGCTCAGTGTTGCTAAAGGAGTGCTTAATTATAAATAAAATAGCCAAATATGACCAAAAGCCACTAAAGAGATACTCAAAATGGTCAAAAACATGCCAAAAAATAGCCAGAATGTTTAAGCATCACATTCATGAAGGAGGGGGTAAGTGATTTCCAGGATCTGCAACCCACCACGGCCTGGGAAACAATTTTTCTCTGCTAATTTCTCTCTCCTAAATAAAACATTGATGAAATAAAAGACAGAAATAGACGTACATTTATACTCTTGCTACATAAATTCTACCAAAGATTAAATGTCAAGTGTTTTATAATTACCTTGTGTGTCCCACGACACGAGAGCAACTGGGTCTGAGTGAATAAACAAGACCGCTTTCTGGATTGTTTGGAGTGGACCTTACTGGGAAAAAAAAAAAAGAAGTCGACTATCAAAATGAGACGAATATAAAATAGGTCTGGTTAATCACTCAGTAGAGACTGCCATGCAACTAACGTCTTTTGGCGGCATGCCATGTTAGGGATAATCAATGAGAAAAATTGGATGATTATTAATAATAAGTTACTTCTCTCACCTTTTTCTTGGGCAGTGATCACTAAAAAAAAGTCTGAATTTTCAAATAATGATGGATACAAACTAGAGGATCAATTATGCATAAACTCACCAGCCCCCCCCCCCAAGTATTGGGGGGGGTCTGTAAAAACTAAAATCTAACATTATAAGGAGTAAAATGCTGATATTTAAAGCCTTCTAGCTCCATCGGTATAGCCTGTATACATGATATATATATATATATATATATATATTAAGGCCCACACAACAGGATGACCCTAGCAGATGGGATCCCATTTTTACTCACAAAGCAAAGCTCCTGATGGTGGACTTATGTTCCACAGCAAACTTATAACCATTAAATGGTATACACACACACACACACACACACACACATTACTGAGGATGGGAATACCTCCTGAATCATGTCTAGACCACCAATGAAAACATTTACAGATTACTAAACCTAACTTCCATACACTTTCACTCCTGAGTCTGTCTCATATCCTATAGTTCAAATTATATACATATACATATATATATACATATATATATATACATATATATATATATATATATATATATATATATAGCCAGCCGGACCAACATGAAAACTGGAGAAATTTATTTTTACAGTTTTAGTCAGTGTTTCATAATAATAGTGTTTATAATTTTGAGAAGGGTCATTAACATTTAAAGAATTTTTCAGACAAATTGAACTTCATTTTTATTGCTCACACAATGTTTCGGATGATTCATTCTACAGCCTTCTTGTAATATGTGACCTCCATTAGGAAAGATTCTCTCTATTTCCAGTCTCTTTCTCTGGTATTGCAAAGCAAAAAAAAAGCAAAACATTATCAAACAGACAATTTTTAAATGTTAACAAGAACATATGTGAATTAAGTAATTTTTTTAGCAATGTGTGTTGTACTGCTGTTTAATTTTTTGTGTTAACAACAAAACCAAGTAGTTCAATTGTCCGAAAAATTCTTTGAAATACAATAACTTCTCAATTTGATAATGCTTGGAACAATTAAATTACTATGGATGGTATTTATTTGGCTGGCGTTTTAAGCACTCTGTCTTTAATATGAGTAAGTTGAGTTTTTACACAAATTGACAACTTCAGTTTATTAACTTTAATACTTCAATTTTGATATGATGCTATGCATGCCTAAACCGTAGAATTGAATTGCACCAAACTTTCCATATACATTTAATTTGACTTGGTAAATATTTTTCTAAAAAAAAAAAAAAAAAAAATTTCTGATTTGTAAACATATAACAAGAGTTGTAGTGTTGGAAATGAGAAAGATTTTGAAAGTCAGGCACAAAAGATTTATATTCAAAAATAAATTATTTCTACTACCTATGTCTCCGTGGCGCAGTTGGTTACTCTGTTCAATTTGTATTTGAGAGATCAGTGGTTCGAATCCATCTGCTTTTTTTTTTTTTTTTTTTTCAAAAACCCATAATAGTTATAGCTAACAACATTGTGTGCACATATTGATATTAAAAAAAACAGGACCAGTAAAAAAATGCACACCTGCACAATGTGTTAATATAATAGTAAAAAAAACTTCAAAAATACCAAACAAGTATATTTCAACATAAAATAGACGAAAAATATAAATGCTGTGGCAAAATTAAACAATTTCATTTCACATAGTTTAGTTACGTATGAGTAGATGCCACTCTAAATTGCTATTTCTTGCAACTGAATTGGTTTTTTTCATCTATTTTATGTCAAAATATTTTTGTTTGCTATTTCAAAAGTTTTTATGATTTTATCAACATATTCTGCTGGCACGCGTTATTCTTACTAAATGAGTTAGAAAAACATTACTTTCTTTCTCTCAGTTTCTCTATCAATGAAACTATGCACCCTACCTCTTTATTTCTATCAACTACTTGATCTGTTTCTCTTATATTACAGGTGTACCTTGATTAGTGCAGTGGATTCATTCCAAAATCTTCTGTACTCTTTGAAAAACCGTATTGCTCAAGGTCTTGCCATTTAATTTCAGCTTGTACTTTGGTACATTAATTTGTACAATAGAATGAAAATCTATGTTACGATTACTGTATGACCGGAATCATACTAAGTATTGTAAATGATGAAAAGGATCTTGGTATCTTAATAACTGATAAACTATCATCTTCCAAACATATTGCCGTATGCTAAGGCGAACAGAATACTAAGACTGATTAAACATACTTTTTCCATGTGTAGACAAGGATTATATGAGAGTTATGCCCATCTGTGCTTTGAATATTGTGTACAGGCCTGGCCACCAGACTTGGAGAGAGATTAAAATCTCATAGAAAAAGCCCAGAGATTAGCAAGTGAGTTAGAAAAGTGTTAGTTTAAAGGTATGAGTTATGAGGATAAGTTGAATGAGTTAGAGTTGACATTGTGAGAGTAGGAGTGATCTGGGAGACTTGATAGAAATTTTTTATAAAGAATATGTGTGGTTCAAGATTAGTTGACCCTAACATATTTTTTTTACTAGAAGGGAGTACAAGAGACTGAGAAGCCATACACATACAGTAGAACTTCTATAGCAGAAATAAATAGAAGTAGATTGATATCTGAAAATCCTTTTTTTAGCTATAGAGTGATGGGTTTAGGCAATAGATTACCTGAATATGTCATGCTATCAACTGATGTAAATGATTTTAAAACAGAATTGTTTATCACGCCATCATAAATGTTTAAGGCCCTAGTTGTTGTGTAAGTATGATAGTTATGTGTGTTTATTTACAATTTGTATACTTTTTCTCTCACACTAAAATAAGTGCTCTAATACCTTAATTGTTCTACATCAAAACTACATTATTCAAGGTATTGCTGTATTATTGTCTATTTTTTGGTGATTGATTATTTAAATTTCTTTTTGAGCAGCTTGACTAATGTTGATGTTTACAATTTACAGCAATAAATGATACAAAGAAAAAAAAAATTTGATATTGATACCACTGTATATTTTCCAGGGGGAACTAGTAGAGAGTAAACAAACAATATGGTATAAAGAATTGAAGATTAGTGCCAATATCACTATAGATGTTAACCCAGTCTTTGTGGCTAAATTGGTTAAGGCCTCATTTATGTAAGATGATCTCCTAGATGAAATATTGTCAGAAGCTACTTTATTCTAATTGAATGCTGCTTATTTAAAAAATCAGAGTCTATTTGACCTAAAAAATTGTGTTAAAAACCTGATCATAAAATCTAAGAAGAAAACTAAGAAAACAGCTGAGAATTGAGGTAACTTCACTAACTGTTCACTATTTAGGGATTATTAGTGTAAAATTGGACCAATTTGTTGTAAAGAATGCAGTTATCTCCCTTATGCCATAGCTTGTTTTTATATCTTTATTGATGGCTAAGATGTATTTATGGGCATCTCTCCAAACAAGTTATGTAAGAAATACTTATTCATTCAAGTTATAAAATATAAGAAACATAATGAAATTCTTTTTATAATCTTACCATTACAGAGGAACATTCACCAGACATATTTTATCAATTTATTTATTTTTCCTAAATTCTTCAATATATTTAAGCTGATAATTCCCAAAATTACCCTCACTATTCATTTTCTTTCCCAGAGGATCTAAATTTATCTAAGTTATTCCTAAAATTATTTATACTCATACTATTTTCACATAAGATGGTAAACTATTTCAGTATTTCAAAATTTCAAAATTTCAATTTGTTTTTGCAACTGCGTTCATGCAGTAGACCTAGCTAGTAAATTCCTTTTTCCTAATGTTAGAATTCTGTGATTTATAAAGCGACTTATCATCTTGAAACTCGAGTTTGTTGTTGATGTACCTTTTTTTAAGATTATCACTCATATTTTATTTAAATCGCTAAATTTACAAATTATGTAACATTTTAATCATCTGTAGATTCTTGTTTTTGACACTTCCTGTTAGTGATGGGGAAGGCATAATCTTCAAGGGACATTTTACGTATGCAGTATTTTTTGTGCCTTATTTAATAAAATGCCTTCTGGTGCCTTTTTATACTCCCAAATGCCAAATTTAGAGACTTAAGATTTCTTTCATGAACCCTGTTATATTTTCATTGTTGGGAGGTATGTGTGTGTGTGTGTGTGTGTGTGTGTGTGTGTGTGTGTGTGTGTGTTTGTGTGCGCGCATGTATGTACTTTCATATGTTTGTATGTGTATGTTTGGGCTGTATATTTTTAAACACAGTATAAGATTGAGCAATGCCGTTGACACCAATATAGCCACAAGGATGCCAATTAAGTTATTTTGGAGCTAGATCCAGCTCCTCTTTTTTTCTTTTTTTCTTTTCTTTTTTTTTCTTGGGCTTGCCCATAACCATCCCGAACTTTCCGCGCAATCCTGCCCTGACTCTCCCTCAGTGCATGCATGCGCACCAAACCCACCTTCCTCTTCCTTTCAACTGCCTACTTCACTCGAAAACTAATTTTTGTTCTATTTACATTTTTAGTTTTAGTTTCAATCTGATTATTGTGTTGAAAAAGCAGCATTCTCAGAGATATGCCCGTTTCCTTATTTTTTGTAATCTTGACATGTTTGTTCTGATAAAAGTCTCTGTCGAATCCCGTGTCGTTTTAACTTGCTGTTGAGCATGAGCGAATACAGGGATACATATCGTATATCTGTATTCAGTCAGAAAATACCAGGATATGGATTTTTGTCTCTATTACCCAGCCTTAGTATGAATGTATTGCTCTCATTCGACTATTTATCACAATGTATGATCGATGGCTATCTTTCAGATTCATTGAGATCTATAAATGGTTATGGTTGAATAAAAAAAAAACGTAAGTAGTGCCCTCATGCTAGCTGTGGCTGGAGCTGTCTGTTCCTGCTTGGGCTTCACATCTCCCATCACTTCTTACTCGCTGATTTGCAATGTGTGAATTAGAATTAGAAGCAACAAGCAACCGTAGTGGCATCACTCGCTTCACCCTGTGCTATTTTACCCATAGCTAGTGGGGGAGATGGATTCATGCCTTCAACAAGAGCATTAGTATGAAGTGAACTCAGTCCCAGCCAGTTTGAACTTGGCTTGTCAAGTTCATTCCCTGAATCACGGGTTGAATGGTAGTGAGCAGGATTTTTGTATCCATTGTAGTTATCCCCATCATTGTTGTTTGGAGGTTTTGTACTTGAACAACGAATCTCCATGAGACCCTCAAAAGGGGAGGAAATCAAGTGAAGAATCACTTTGGGATGCAAGTCTTCGGCAGAGCAAGCTCAACTTTCAAAAACCAGATTATCCCAATAATCCTAAAAAGAATTGTATACAACCAATGCATTCTCCTGATAGTCACTTATGGAGCTGAAACATGGAACCTAACTAAGAGACAGACCTGCGAGCTGAGAAGTATGCAACGTGCGCATGGAGAGACCACAAGATAGCACAGTATATAAGGAAGAAAACGGGTGTCTGTGACATCATAGAAACTATTAAAAAACTCAAATGGCAATGGGCAGGCCATGTTGCAAGAAGGAAAGACAACCAATGGACATCACGTCTCACAACATAGATCCCCAGAGATCACATGCAAAACCGAGGCCAACAGAACACAAGATGGAGAGATGAACTAGACGGATTCAGGAAATACTGGCTCCGCAATGCCCATGATAGAGAATTGTGGCGAATCCTGGGGAAGGTCTATGTCCAACGACGGACGTTAAGACTGATGATGATGATGATGAAGTATACGGGATAATCGGGAAGAATTTATGTTGGAAACTGTCTCAAAATCAGTCCGGCTGGGCGGCTATGTATGTTTGACCTTTACAGGCCACACCAATGGAGCTAGAGGTTTGGAAATTTCAACATTTACTCCTTATTACATCTTGGAAAAACTTTTTTTCCTTTTTTTTTCTCTTTTAATTCACCTCCTAGAGGGGGGTCAATTTGCAATGAAAATATATGCTAATTTAGTCACTCGATTTTTTTTTTTTTTTTTTTCCCTCCTCTTTTTCGGCAGCATTCATTTTTTATAATTCAGACTTTATTTTAGTGATCACCACCAAACAAAAGGCAAGAGAAGCAACTTATTCATTGATCATCTTTTTTCTAAAATCCTCTAATTGATCACCCCCAACACGGCATGCTGCCAGACGACATTGGTCACACGACTTTTTTTTTTTTTTTTGTTGATTTTAAATTTATAGCTTTTGTTTGTTTGTTTGTTGCCTTGTTTCATAATTCAGATAAATAGTCTTACGTATTTTCTTTGAGGAAAAATTAATAACTAGGGAATAAATCAGAAATGACTTAGATCTAGTAAGCACTCGGAGAGTGCATACCTCTGCTAAAAGCCATTGTCACTAAAAACTGCTTACAGATTCCAGTCTGTGGTGAAAGCTTGGAATAATTACTCCTCGGAGTTCTGGAAAACAATTTCAATGCTGTTTATCATATTCATTGATGATGATGTCACCATTACAACATTATTACATTGGAGAAGCCAAATAATCATCCTTCCTCTCTCTATGTTGACAAAATTACAAAAAATAAATTTCCCTGGATTCATCCCCAAATTTAATCAATTGTTCCTTGGCCCATAGTCCACCCTTCTACAAAATATCGTTTAAATTTATTGAGAACTTTTGGAGATATTATTTGGACAAACAGACATGGGTGATTATATAACCCCTATTGAACTTTGTTGGCATAGGTAAGGAATGGAATAAATGTTGCTCCCATGGTTGAATCATATGAAGTTGAAATTAAGTGATCTTGTCTAAAAAGGGAAGTGAACATTCTTCGGGGGCCCTTTGGTTTTTTAAAACATATTTTACGTGGCAATTGATTCATTGAAAATACAGTAGACCCTCGCTATAACAAACTAATTTGGGGTAGGGGATGGCCGTTGAAGTTGAAAGTTTGTTAGACCTGATGGTTGCCTGTCGTTCAGTTAATAAGGAAGCACAGAACGAAAAAATTTTTTGTTGCAAATGCGTTTCCTTGAAGACTATGCTGTAACTGCACTAACATATCCAATTGGTCTTAGCGTATGAGTGATTGGAGATGGGTCTTCACATTTATTGAACTTTCTTTGGTAAATAAGAAGAAAGTTCATTATGGTCCACATGTTTGCTGTATTTATTGAACTTTGTTCGGTAAATAAGAAAGTTTGATACAGTCATCGCATTCATTGAACTTTGTTTGGTCAATCCAAATTCATCTCTGATGGATCCATCAGTCTGTTGAAGCTGAAATTCGTTATATCGAGGTTCGTTATATAGCAAGGGCTTAATGTACTTCATTTTTACATGCATGGTTTAGTCATCAAAGGATGGTATTATTCCAAAAGAAAAATTAAATTTAGCTTCAGTCTTTTTTCCTTTCTTTCTCTTTTTTTTTCCCTTCCTTTCTTTCTCTTAACTACTGAAGAATTCTCTACAATTGATGTGGGCTACTGTCTATGTATAGCTTGTTTTATTCTGTATTTCCAAGTTATAGATCCAACCAAAATTCTATTCTATAAAAAATTCAACAATGTATTTCGGAAATATCTAGTGATTTTTTCTTTTTTATTGATTAAAGTTTTTCTTGGTTTGCTATCAATATTGCTATGTATGGTTTCATGTAAGGGAACTTATTGATTCAACAAGAACAATGACATATATGTATATATATATATATATATAATATATATATATATATTTATATATATATATTCTGCAATAAGGGTTGGATAAATTCAAGAAAAGTGTAAAAAAGAAAAAAGAAAAAAAAAAGAAAAAAGAAAAGTGCCAGACGTTTTAGTATAATAATTTTTATAAGCCTTAACTGTTAAATGTCTTCAAAGGGCTGATGTGATTCTGTTCCTGGTCTTTATTTTCTGCTGTTCAGTAGAGGGGATTGAATTGAGGTCATATGTATTTCAATCTTGATTTGGATTCGAATTCCATGGGTATAATAAGATTCCAGTTGTTGGTGATTTTTTTTTTTGAGAAGGCGGGGGGGGGGAGACCCTTTGAGGAGAGAGGTAAAGGAGGTGAGGTATCCAGGTGTGTGAATGTGTGTTCACAGAATAGTTGAATTGTATTTTGATATGATTGCAGATTTGTGTTGTAAGTATTTTCATATTTAACATATTTACTTATGTTTCACAGCAAACTTATAACCATTAAATGGTACACACACACACACTACTGAGGATGGGAATACCTCCCGAAACATGTCTAGACCATCAATGAAAACATTTATGGATAGATAAACCTAGTTTCCATACACTTTCACTCCTGAGTCTGTCTCACTTCCTATAGTTCAAATTATATATATATATACTTACATACATAACGTGTATGTGTGTCTATGAAATTTTCTTGTAACTCTAGGGTTCAGTAGAAACTCAAGACTTGAAGGTCTGACCTAGAGAGGGAATGGTGGCTACCAACACAGATAGCAGGTTGTAAAAAAAAGGACCTTTTGTATGTGTGTCCGTATATATGAAGTAAAACAATATACGAAGTAAAGAGAATTACAATAGCATTCAAAGGAAAATTATGAATCACCTCCATGGCTGCTTTTTACCTATAGATAGATTTATTGAACAGTGGCCACCACAGTAGCAGTAAAACTTAAATTGCTTTAATGAAAGTGCTATTTATGTTTTGAATCCTAAATTTATGATTTAAAAAAAATAATGAAAAAAAAAAAAATCTAGTTAGTCACTCAATAGAAATCGTCATGTGACCTAGACAGCCGCCATGTTGTGGATGATCAATTAAGAATTGGAAAAAGGGGTGATTTTTTAATAAGTTACCAAAAAGTTCAAATTTTCAAAAAAAACAAGTGTGAATTCCGTCAGACACAAACTATGGGACCAATTTGGCAAAAATATGTTTTAAATTGAACCTCCCTCTAAAAGCCTATTTTAGAGGGTTATTTGAAAAAAAAAAAAAAAAAAAAAAATATTCTGCATTCCTTGAGGGAAGTATATGGTACATAATTTCAAGTCTCAATGGTTAAAGATGGACCAAGTCCAGGTACAAATAAATGTTGGAACATGAGGAAAAAACTAAACCCTAGCAGCAGTGATTAAACTGGTCTATTGTGGGTATCGGTAATTTATTAGGTAAAGGATATAACAATTTATGCTGTCATTATTTGCATTTGTTTCAATTGATTTGAAAAGCCAAGGCCGATTACTTGTTCCGTTTTTTTTTTCTCCCTTCTTGTAAATGCCTTTGTTTTTTTCCCATTCATTTAAACACATGACTCTCTAAATATGTATTCTTTTCACATAGCATAGCCAGTCTTTTGGTCTGAAGCTTCAAAATTGAATGTTTAGTTCCAGGAGGCCGTCCTCATAGGCAGCACCTCCCCGATTGCACTAGAAGGGGTAGGGTCTGGGGAGGTGGGGGGTCAATCCCTGATGCTTGTGGCGTTTGGAAGGGAAATGCCCAGGGAACTAGACAATTTCTAGCTGTATCCACATATACATGTGTGGATCCCCACACTAAACTCTACATCGTGTCACATTCTGCCATCATAGCGGGGGGGGGGGGGATAAATACAAACTAGCAAACTTTCTTCTTTGAACAAAATCGATTTTATTGAAAAGCTAATTTGTATGGTGGTGTCCGTCATATTTGGCTGACTACTTAATATTGCACAGCTTCTTAAAATATACTCTTGCATGACAATGGTTATTCCCTCTTTGGCCTATTTCCCTGGGTACACACTATCTTTAGCTTGACAAACTTGAATAGATATAAACGGCAGTACTTTTTAATCAATGACATGCGTTACTGGAATACTCTGATGCAAAAACTATCCCAGCCTCACATTAATGAAAGATTTCTATGTCTCAAACTATCCCTGCCATATATAAATACTTCTAGTTCCCAAATGTTAATGAACCTTGAACTGTGAAATCCACAAAAGAAGAAGAAATTAAGCGCAGAATCACCCTAGGATGGCAAACTTTCGGCAAAGCAAGCTCAACCTTCAAAAACAAGACAATCCCAATTATCCTAAAAAGAGTATACCGCCAATGCATCCTCCTGGTAGTCACTCATGGAGTTGAAACATGGAACCTAACCAAGAGACAGACTCGCAAACTGAGAAGCATGTAGTGTGCACATGAGAGAATCATGCTCAACCTCAGATGGAGAGATCACAAGACGGCACAATATATCAGAAAGAAAACGGGGGTCAGAGACATCATAGAATCCATTAGAAAACTCAAATGGCAATGGGCTGGTCATGTTGCGAGAATGAAAGACAACCGATGGATGGATCCCCAAAGACCACATGTGAAACCGAGGTCGACAAAAAACAAGATGGAGAGATGAACTAGACATTCAAAAAATTCTGGCTCCGCGACACCCATGATAGAGAAGTGTGGCGAATCCTAGGGAAGGTCTATGTCCAACGACAGACGTTGAAAGACTGATGATGATGAGTAATTAAAAGTGACAGGGAGTGGAAGAATAATAAAGTACTTCCCTAGAAATAAAAACTTAGAAGTACTCTATCATTTTGACTGTTAACATCAAATGAATCTCTCTTGGTCAATCACTTTTTGCAATGTTAGACTTCATGATTATATTTGTAGAAGTTGACTAAAAAGCACTTACAGAGTGCCTACCTCTGTCAATGAATGCCATTGTCACTAAAAACTGAACAATCCGGTTACAGATCCCAGACTAAATTTGTAATAATTATTCAACAGAGACGTCTCTTTGAACCTTGATTCATTCAAACATGAGTGACTGAGTTGTTACACTCAAAAAGATGAACAATTTTCCTTTCTCACGATGTTAACAAAATTGAAAAAAAATTCCTAGATCTGCCCCCAAATTAAGTCAATCATTCCTTAGCTCATGGTCCACTCCTTCACAAAATGTCATTGAAATTCACTGAGAACTTTAGTGAATACTTTGTGGATAGCAGTCACTTGTGTCATAATAGAATAAAAGCCTAAAAACGTTGAAAATGACCATTGATGATTTTTATATGAGAATGATACTCTCGGAATATTTCCATTTTACAATAAGTATGAGAATCAGATTCAAAGAAAGATTACTTATTTTTATTGATATTCGGACCATCCTCATCTTGGTTGTTTTTCATACAACGTTTCGGCCGTTGCACTCTACGGCGTTCGTCAGGTATCATCTGGTAGGTGTGGGGAAGTAATGAACCGAACCCTTTATTTATCCGGCGGGGGTATATTGACCGTACTCCCCTCTTAGCCTTAGTAGTATTGTTATATTGTCTCACACTAGGATCGAACCTAGAACCATCAGATTACTTTACAGTAATTTGTCTGATGCTGTAACCACTGCGCTATGTGTCCATGTGGGGTTTGGTTCGTTACTTCCACATCTAGCAGATGATACCTGACGAAGGCCGTAGAGTGCAACGGTTGAAACGTTGTATGAAAAACAACCAAGATGAGGATAGTCCGAATATCAATAGAAATAATAATAATACCTCATCTCAAAAATTCAGAGAAGGATTACTTGTTAATCTTTCTCCTCCCCCTAATAGCCGTTTACAATTTTTGTTGAAAACAATACTTGCTGAATATTTCTGTATAGTACTATTTTACTAGTATGAGAATCAATTCTCAAAGAAAGACTACTTGCTCTCCTCCTGTTACCACAGATGGTGGATGCACCATTGAACTTTAGGGTCTTTAACCATGTGTTGAAGCCTCAAGTCCTCCAGTGATCGAACACATAAATCTTATTAAATGATATTAGGCAACTTAATATCCACCTACTTATCTGTGAGGACAACCATTATTCATCCTGTGGTCAAGTCTGCTTCGATCTATTAGAGGATGCCAGTTTCCTCAGGGCAGCACTTTCTTATTGCACTAAAATAGGTGGGTTGGTACTTATACTGATGCTTTTGTGACACTAGTTGTAGGGATTAGAGCTATTTTTGTACTGCCAGTATGTATGCTTTTGGAGTCCCACATTAAACTGACCTTGTGTCACATTCTACTGTTGTGGGTGGCTAGATGAATAAGGAGTGGGTCAATGAAATGAATGATGTTCTACTGTGCACTTTCAAGTGCATGTGTGTTCTTTATGTTGCTTAGCAACCTATGACGTCACACTACATTTATCCTATTGAGAATCTACTTTTATAATGAACTGCGTGTTCCTTCCATTTCTCTGGACCCTTCCACTTGAAGGTAATGATTTTGCTGATGAAAATATCTCCTACCCACCATTTAAAACAATAGACTCTTCTGCTGGAATGACTTGGGTTTTTTTTTTTTTTTACCTTTGAGGAAAAAAAAAAAGAAAAGTGATCTTTTGAAAAATTCAAGGATATCAGTGATTTTTTTTTTTCTTTCATTGTATCAATTAGAAGATAAATGTTTTATCTTTAAAATCCTCAGTGACTGTTTATTAATTTTGTGTTTGATTTTTTTTTTCTTTTCACAAATCTGAGTAGCTGTTTTAAATGGAAAATGACTTCTAAAATTTTTCTTATGAATGGATTTTGTCCTGAGGTATATTCAGAGAAAACTTATTTAATTTTACACTTAATGTTAAATCTCATTATTAACCAAAAATCAAAACATGTTAAACAAAGGAAATCTATCTTTACATGTTTATGATTAGAATATTGATTTATTCAGCCCAGCCCAATCCTGACACAAGGTCATGTTTCCAGAGTACTGACAAAGGATCAAACTCGGTGGCTTTTTCAGATCCAGCATACTTTGTACTAGAGTCTGCTCAAAATAATAAGATGCTGTACAGTCACTAATTGTGATCACTTTACGGCGTGTCCTTTCAGGATAATAAATGACTAATAACATTTATGAAAGTATATACAAGTTGGAACAATATGCGTTATTGTTATAAATTAATTGTTATAAACAACTTTAAAAAAAGGATAATATGGGATTTGATATAATTTTTAATCGATTTAGAAAAAAAAAAGTGTTTGGGACCAGCTGATTTTTAAAATAACAGTAACCGTTTTTTGAAAACGTACGTGATTTAAGCAAAAAAAAAAAACTGTATCCCATGTAGTAGAAATTCGCTTGAAACTTAAAAGAATTTTTTTTTCCATCAGTTTGATAGTATCATTTTTTTTTATAAGCAAACATAACCGTGTAATTTGATTCTAAAGAATCTGAAATGTCGAAGTTGATTATTTTATGCTCGGAATTTACTACTGAATGAATGCGTGAAGAGACGTCGTGGGTCACATATCACCCCCAGTAGTAGTAATACTCGTGGCATTTTCATTCATTCGTCCATTCATTCATTTGCTTGACAAACTCCATGTGACAGTCTTTGAGCTGCCGCTATGAACAAACTAGAATGTCATGTGTTAAGGTGAAAGAAAAATTTCCGCGAACCCTTTAGGCGAATCTTGACCCCCCGGAGATGTTTTTAGGATTGCCTTTCCTAAAATACGATCCACGTAAGCTTCTGCTAGCACGTGTTTTGTTAGTTTTAGAGAATTAATACATGTCCAGTCTTAGTAGTTTAAAAAAAAAAATATCCCGACTCTGCGCTAATATGTCTGTTACTGTGTTTTAGTGCTTTCAAAATGGCAGCCGCTATTATTATCGCCTTTGTACACGCAAACTACATCACAAAAAAAGCTATAGCTTCTTCCTATTATTTATAACAATCACTTAGAATGGACTACCCCAAGATCAAGTAAGGTTTACATTTATGAATAACTTCCTCTCTCCTTGTTTTGTCAATGTTTTTATGGTGGTTTCAGTGTGTGGTTATCATCATGCCTTGCACTAGACACACACATTTACTTGTAGGAAGCAACGAATTCCATTTTAATGAAGTTTTTTTTTCCGTGATACATTTTCATCTTATTTCTTCTGTTGTATGTTTGTCTGCTATGATTTGTATAAGTGTTTGAGATGTTCAAGTAATTTACTCAGTATCTGATCATGACAAAAAAAATGTAACAAGTTGTTTTATATTTTGTTTTCGGAAATAAATGCAGGTGCCG
The DNA here is from genome assembly GCA_963457665.1 of Thysanoteuthis rhombus. Lineage (NCBI taxonomy): Eukaryota > Metazoa > Mollusca > Cephalopoda > Oegopsida > Thysanoteuthidae > Thysanoteuthis > Thysanoteuthis major. Next base: position 13,498,221 of record OY735229.1, on the reverse strand, counting down.
TTCCAAGCAAGGCATGATTTTACGATGTTGTTTTATTGATGTTAGCAATATAGACGTATTTGATTACAAATAAGAAAGACTCCCCCCAGCCCTTATTTCTTCAGGGAGTATCAAACCAAATGTGCATCTTCCTGAATTATTCTCATTTGATATTTATAGGGGCGTAGCTGGAGATTTGGGGGACTAGAGAGCTTGGCTCTTGAGGGGCCCCTCCAACATTTAGTGGAATTTGTTGAAAATACTGTAGGTGAACTAGACCTACTATTCATAAAGCACCCCTTCATTGGGGGCCTTGGGAGCGATTCAAAATCACCCTATCAACCCTGTCCTCAGCTAGGTCCCTAAATATTTAGCACCATCATTCGTTCGTTTGTTTTTAATTCTCCAGTTCTGGCCTGTAATGTAGGGCCTGACAAGAGCGTAAGTTTAACTAGGACTCTTTGAACCAGTTTCTTTTTTTCAATTAAAAAGGGTGTGGGGTCTTGTATGCCATCAATTGCAGTGAATTAAAAAAAGAATTAAAATCAACAACTAGCGATTCTATCCCTGTAGAATTAACTATTTTTTCTTGTTTTACGAACATTTAAATCATTATTCTCCAGCTCGGTCCATGACATCTATTCAACTGAGTAAGCTAAATACAATAATTTTGATGCTTTTTTAAAACAAAAGTACGTGCTACTATAAAGTTCTTTACTTAAAAATTATGTTATATATTTAGTACTATTTATTAAAAACCTGTTTTTGCTTTGTATTATTTGTATTTACTAACGTTACCATGATGTAAATTCGAAAAAGTACTCAAAAGTACATATGTTGTAGATTTTTGACAGCTCGAAGACTAAATGTCTTCACCCTTTTCAAACGAAACTTAATTTTGCATCATCGATGATGTAACAACACTACGTTTAAAATCCTTAGTAATTGTATGTAAAGCATAAATTCATTTAAATTTGTTTAAATTAAATATTTTCTCTATTGGAACTATTAAATGCTCCCCCTATTACAGGAAAATAGCAGTCATCAACAACTTTTTTTTTCGAATCTGTAACCGGTCACCTTTTTTCATGGTGTGTTCCTTAATAAGAACCTATTCTCCTTATTATTTCCTAAACTTTAAAAAAAAATCAATGTATTAAAAAAAAAAAAATACGTGCAATTAGTACTTGAACCACTTTTTGGCTGGTTAATTTAAAAAAAATTTTTTTTATAAATAATTCTCAACTTCTTGATCACGAAGTCTGAAACCAAAGCTATATAACGGAAGAAGTGATAACTTTAAAAAAAAATTATTCAATTTATGATTTTATTTGTTGGTAGATATAAAACCTATTAGTACCACTTGTGTGTGGACTTAAAATTGTCAAAACCAATGCCTTGAATGTTACGATGACGACAATGTCTAAGTGTTGATGTTTTTTGTATTTATTCCCATATAGAAATGAGTGCCACGTGTTTTATTTTCTCGTTTTCTTAAAGCACCTTGATTTTTGTCAAAATATGTTTAATTTAAAAAAATCTCACGAAGTTCTATCACGATTGAGAGCTTCACTTGGCGATTTTAGTTGTTAATTCTGGTCGATTGTTGATAATTATCTTCTAGTTGGGTGTGTCCATTTATAAAGTGCTTATTTATACCGCGAATTAAAAGCAAATATCTTGATCAGCTCAGCTATGGAGAAAAAGAAAGTATAGGGTTAAGAGAGCCTGGGTTTCGCCCTCTTGACATAAAACATGTTTATTATGAACCTTTTTAATATTCCTTTTCATAAATAATACGAACCTCTTCCGACGAATTATTTATTAGCACTGGATTCCTGCGCAAGTGCATCTCGTATTTTCATATTTACGAATTTCCGCACAGAAGATAAACAATCTGTAGATACAATTGTACCCAGAAACCAGGATGGATCAAAGGTTTTGATCAGGGGTACGGGGTCCAAAAAAAAAACGTGTGTGAGGATGTGATCCCGACCCGACAATTTTGCATGCATTCGAGTCGTGGGTTTTTAGCACTAAAATTGACATAAATAAACCGGGTCTGAAGTCAGACTAGATGTGATGGGGGTGGCTAGCATTATACTCGAGTGTAAAAATGAAGTGAGGGTCTCGCTATGTTTCGGATAGCCTTGTACTATCTTGTAAATACGCACGGTGTTATGGTGTGGAGATCTAGCAAGGTGCATTACTCTCATTTCGGTATGTCAGTCGGTCAGTGACGGCGATTGGTACTTGATATGAAAGCGATTCGGAAACAATTAAGCGAAGAAGTTTGCCACGACCGATAGATGAAGAATATAGACGGACGACATCTTATTTACTTGGATGAAAAACAAAATTAATTATTGTTTTCAAGGTTAATTTATGATTACTTGGAATTATTCGAGTTTTTTTTTTACTTATTAGATTTAGATATTTATGAGGAAAAAAAATTAATGGTGCTTTGCCCGAACATGGGTAGAGAAGGTCTCAATTTGGTCAAAAGCCATGTCGGACAAAAACTTTTGAGAGGTAAGTGACTCTTGTGAGGTGGACCATCTTAATTTCTTTTGAACTTAGATTAGCCATCAAGTTTCTTGCGGCTGGCATTTTTTTATCTTGTCGCTAGCACCTCGCTCTTTATTTCTTGAAATCCCTACAAAATATCATTTGCTTTCCTGTGTTCAACCCCTCCACCGGGCAACGGCGGGTACCCCAGCTAGATAGAGATAAGAGTAGAAATTGAAAAATAAAATCCGTTTTTCACACTTCTGAGACACCTCGAATGTATCCGAGGAATGACAATGATTTACAAGATGATTTTATCTATTTACTTTTTTGTTGACATAATTTTAACTTCTTAAACTTGGACATGATAATCACAGCAGAAATATGCAGAATGCATTTATTAAGAAGCATTATCCTCATGTATAAAACGTGTCTATATTGTTTTGTATGTAACACTCTTCAATGAGTGCACAGATACTACTCTCTGATCCCAGGCGAAGGGGCTGGGAATGACACTATGATCCTTTGCAGATGTGCTGATCAATATGCAAATAACAACATGCAACTTTTTTTTTAGATTTAAGAAAAAAAAGTTCTATATCTGGGTAATGAGTGTTATATTTTGATTGATTATGTCTGAAAAGTTTAGAAAATATTAATTGTTTCCTTCAAACTTTTCTTTTGTGACCAGGACAGTGATAATTTGAAATCTTATTTTCAATTGGACAGCGGGTGAATTAGGACATTTTTATTCACTTCAAGAAAGAAAAGCAATTACAAATGAATATTTCTGACCTGGTCTCAAAAGCAAAGTTTGAAGGGAATTATAGCCCTTGTCTATACTTTTTACACATGAGCCATTAGAAAATAACTTTCTTCCTAGTAGCAAAGTTTGTATGGTGTAATACATTATTTTTTATGGATATTATGTTGGTGTAAGATATTGTTGAAGATGATTACTGATTCAAATGGGGTCATTCATAATTGAAAAAAATTAAGAGGAATAATTTAAAGAAGAATCCTGCTGAATGTTGAGGATTTAAGAATATAGTTGCTTTTATTTTAAAAATTTTTGATTTAAAGAAAAAGAAAATCCCAACAGGCAGGGTCGATTGCTGTCAAAAAAAATTGGTGTATAGATAGATGGAAATCAGATGGTGTTTAATTTGATTTTAAAATGTGATGTTTGTGACTTATTGAGATCTTCATGGTCTCAGAAAAATGTCAAGTGCACATACACAAAATTTAACGGAGAAGAAACAGTCATTTTTCCTCTCACTCTCAGCCCCTCTCAATAAATGGTACTGTAGTACTCACTGTTAGCGAGATAGAGAATCCTCTTTTGGCAACCAATATCTCCATCTTTTCTCGAATGATATTAAGTATCCACTTACTCTGCTAAGCAGTTTTTCATCAGTCGCCAGTGTATTCATATGAAAAAAGTCGGCACAAAGAATTTGTTCATTTTAGCATGAATTTATATTGAAGTCGCCCCGCCCCGCCCCCCCCATAAAAACAGCATATTTTGCTGCCATGAAAAACCATTCCATTGGTGCACCCCAAAAATTTCATTGAGGTGTGATTTTTATGGCAGGCTATCTAATATAGACGGACAGACATTTGATCCAGCCGTGTGATGAAATCAAAGTGATCCATTCAGACTGAAAGAATTTTCTATAAGTATCAATCAAACGTTGAATTTTTTTTTTTGAGGGAGGGTGATGAATGAATGAATGACAGTTACAGTAAAGATAGATTTCTTTTTGCTCCCATTCAAGCATAAGTACCCTCTTAGATTATTTTTTACAGCCTGTAAGTTTTCACTCCTTGGTCGTATTCACTAGATATCACCCGTGCGGATTACCATTTATTCTGGTCTTCACAGGATGAAAAAATTCAAATTCTCTGGCAGACTGCAAAAGGCACCTCGAACAGTCCTTTGCTGAGGAGGAGGATAAAAAGATATTGGCGGATAGAATAATTAGGTTGCAGAAGATAATGAAACAAAACGATGAATGTCCACAGAAAAACAAACAAAAAAAAGTTGGGATGAAGGGTAAAAACTAGTCAAAGTTTAAAATCTTGCATTACTTCATCCAAGAGTAAGATTGAAAAAAATTGAAAATATTGTATCAAAAGAGATAGGTCTCAAAAAATTGAAAATATTGTATCAAAAAAGATAGCTATGTCTCAAAAAAATTGAAAATATCGTATCAAAAAAGATAGGTCTTAAAAATTTGAAAATATTGTATCAAAAAAGATAGGTCTCAAAAAATTGAAAATATTGTATCAAAAAAGATAGGTCTCAATTGTAAACATCCACAGTGAAGAATATCGGTTATGAGGAGTTAGGTTTAAGGTGTAAAATCAGCTTCTACTTAACTATAAAGTCCGTGTGGCTAAATGATTAAAAATAGCCAGGTTTATACCGGACTCTCTCTGGCTAGAGGGTGTGAGTTTGATTCTCACTGTGGGCTTGTTCTCTATTTTCCAATTACGTTGTTTAATCGTTGCTGTAGGATCATGGTCTGATTCGAAGTTGTGATGAAAGGCGAAAACTAGTCGAAATTAATGATGAAACAGAAACTTTTTTTCATCATATTGCAATGGTGTAGAAAGAGAGAAAGGATAAAAGATATGAGAATTTAAATTTCATTGCTATAAGATACTATACTTTAGTTTCTCTGGACAGCAACTCACTCACAGTGAAACATTGAAAGGGGAGGGAGTAATATAACTCAAAAACAGGTTAAAACAAATGAATAAACAAGTTTCATCGGTGTTGGGAAGGCACCAGAGAAATGAATAATGATCAGAAAGCATATAGAAAATAATAACTGTCGTATATCCAAACAAGCCGAAAAATATATGGGATGATTTAGTATTTAAGATCCTTGGGAAAATTTTATGCATGTCCTAATCCATGTGTACTGAAAACAAGCCTGATAGTCTGATCATAGCTACGCAAGTTCTTACTTTTGCACTGCAGAGGAGCTAGATCTAGTCCCAAAATAGCTAAATTGGTAATATTTCGGTATGTCAGCCCAACAGTCAGTGTCCGCCATCGGCACTATATCAGTCAGTCAGTGATGGCAATTTGTACTTGTGATCCTTGCTCATCTAAAAATTGCCTTAAGAATTTGACCGAAGGCAAATCTGAGAAAACTTTCCTACTTTTACTGCCAACATGTGGTCAGCTCAATTTGGCCAGGTATGACTCCTATCTATGGCCAAATAAAATTACAGCAGGTTTATACGTTACGCAGTGGACGGTACAAAAGGTTATGGAGAATGAGCGTTTCAATGATCTATTGCACATGGGCTACCATAAATCTGCAGGCCAGATCTGGTCAGTGGCAACATTTTCGTAGCCTACGGCCTATCTGGGCATTTATTCAAAATCTTGTATGATTTTTCTCAAAAAGTCAACTTCATGATATATGTTGTAAAATTACAATTGTTTTGCTTCATAAATCAATAATATCATGATTGTAATTCATTTATTTGCTTAAAATAGAAATCAAATACGCTTTCTGTAATACAATCTATATTTCTAAAGTGAATGTGTAGCCCGAATAAAGATGAAAAATATCTTATTTGGTTTGCTCGATAAAAATGGGTTGCCTGTGCATGATCCCCAGGAATACATTTAAATGAATTAGCAGCTGGGGGATAATTGCGTTTCTGTGTTTTGTAAGTATCATCTGATGAAAAAAAAAGATATGGAGTAAAGATTATTTCTTTGTTATCTGTCGGTCATTCAATTGTCGTTTTTTGATCCCACATCCACTCTGTTTTTTGTACGTTGCAGGAGCATTTGAGTAAGAACAGGAATTGGGTTGGTCTGTTGACCCTAAAATAGGAGTTGACACTCAAATAGGAGACCGGATTTGCGGGGATTGGTAGAAACCAGTGTGAGTGGCCTATAGATAACAGAAGCACCAAAAATTGTCCTTCTATGATATAAAGATCCAGCATTCTACTTCAGAGTTTTGTTAAACCAATTACCTTACAGAATTGGTGGTTTGAAGCAAATCCTGTTTTTTTTTTTTTTCTTTCTTTTTTTCTACCTCTCGCCTTTTTTCCTGGATATTTCCGTGTGAAGTTTCAAGAAGAAAATGTATATTTCTGAAAACAAAAATCTCTGCAAACCCTGTTAGAGAAAAAAGAATCTGAGAGATTTTATATGGGATAACTTCAGGGCCTTTATGTAAAGAGAAAAAAAAAATTGTCAAAATTGGTGTATTTTTGTTTATTGATACTAATATTGAATATGGAAGAAAACAAGCAACATTTTTGGCATATTATGCTTTTTTTTAATTTTAGGAAAGGTAAAAATGTGATTAATACACCAGAAGATTTGTACAGTTTATGGAGAAGGTAGTATAAATGATAAAATGTATCAAAAGTGGTTTGCCAAATTTTATGCTGTAGATTTCCAATTTGCCTCAGTCAGGATTTAAGATTGATAAAGGTGAAAAAAGAAACATTACTTTATAATGATAAATCAAGTGTCGATATCATTTGCCTAGCTTGGTTATATTAGTCTCTTTTATGCCTGGCTTGCATTTGATTTAAGTGAAAAAATACTTACTAAATTATGTTCATGTGTGATTCGCCACCAAATCATAATAAAATGTTCTGTTTTTTTTTTTTTTTTTTTTTTTCAAGTGAATTACAAAAATGACGGGCAATGAAGTGGATACTTTACAACGATGTAGAATGCAAGTCGTCATGGGGTGGGGAAGTGAAATGAACCACCTCTAACCAAAGGCTGGTCTTTATCCAAAAATGTTGTGTATATGGTGGGACTGGTAAGGAATCCTCAAGTATAGACTCCTTCTGAGGAATCAAACGATTGAACCAAATGAAAATTGTTCTAGTTCAGAACAATTGATGGTAGCAATTTTATAAAGAGCATTACAGAATTAGTTGTCTGAGTGGGTGTATTATTCCATCAGGATAATGCTATACCACATGTTACTATAGTGACCAGGCAAAATTCTTTACAGCTTAGCTTGGAAGTTTTCACTCCTTGGCTGTATTCACTAGATATTGCCCCCTTTGGATTACCATTTACTCTGGTCTTTACAGGATGGAGAAATTCAAATTCTCCAGAAGACTGCAAAAGACACATAGGACAGATCTTTGCCGAGGAAGAGGATAAAAAGATGTGGGCAGAGAGAATTATTAAGTTGCTTGGAATATGGCAGAAGATTATAGAACAAAATGGTAAAAATGTTAAATCTCCAAAAATACAAAATAGAAACTAGTTTTTTTATTTTTACTAAATAGGCAAAACTTTTTGGGGCCATCAAATACAATTTGATGGTTCTTCTGGTCTGTTCGAGTCTTTTTCTCGTGGTTTGTTTTTTTTTGACTTTGGGGAAGGTCTGTTTTGTTTTAAATTTTATTATTAAATTAAAGGGTTACAAAACAAGGGAAGTAGCTAATGGATGGGAAGTCATTTATAATTTTGGAGGTTATAAGATCTGGGTTTCATTTATGGTAAAATCATACAAATACAATGGTCTCGTGACCTCGTTATGTATTCAACATGGGCACCGTATTCATTCATTTCATTCATGTGTGTCATGAAGTTTGAAACGCACCCAACCTAAACAAGTTGGAGAAAAGGTGGAAATAATACCTCCCACGCTTAGCCTTTCTGCACCCCCCTCCACGTGTATTTGTCACTGGGTATGGCAGTACATGGTGGGCGTTTGAGAAAGAAACAACAAAAACCTATGCAAGTATTATACCTTATCCAATGCATGATATCATGACTCGAGGGCCGTCTCCTGGAATTTCATATGGACAATTATGGGGCTTGGATGAGTTGCAGCGAGTGGTAGTCCTCCGAATACCCTGATAAACCATTCGTCTCACAGTCTGGCATAAACGGTAATCATTATAAGAAAAAATTTGTATGGGTCACTTCCTTGCCAGTAAATTCTTATCAGATGCTTGTAATTATATATACTTTCCTCTAATCTTGAAATTGTTGATGCTATCGTACAAATGTCAAGTCGGGTTTTTTAAGAATGCTTTGAAGACATTTTTAGTAATCGGGTGACTAGATAATTTCTGACTTAGGGTTTTTAATAAACTCTTGCTCGTAATTAATGAAATGATGCAACCTTTAATGAGATTTATTTCAAGTATCTCATCCTTCATTTTTCATTCATTTACTTATTCAATTTTACTTGTGCTGATGAAACTGGAGAGGTATGTGTATTACCTTATGTCTGTCTATTCATTTTTCTGTTCATCTTTCAATCTGTTTATCTACACAATATCTCCATAAGTTCTCAATGAAATTTTATGGAAGGTTGGGCTGTGGAGTAAGGAAGAAGTGATTAGATTTGAGGGTGGATCCATCAATTTTCTTTCTTTTGATCAAGAGATATTAATCCATCTTTTTTTTTTCTTCTCTTTATATATATATATGTATATGCTTATGACTCCAAAAATTCTTAATGATTTTTATTGAATTAGTGTAAGACATTGACAGAGTGCTTTCAAGTTTATTTATTCACTTATTACTTATAGCCAGATTTTTATTTGTTTTTTTATTTTTTATTTGTTTTTATATTTTTTATTTTTCACCCCTAAAGCAATTTTTACAAATAAGTTACTATAATCTTTTTTTTTTTTTTTTTTTTTTTTTTTTTTTTCTAATAATCAGAAATTTCCTCTTTTGTGAATTTGGACCATGTGGATATGATTTATTTATTTTTTGCCTAAATGAGGTGGGAGTTGTATGACCATTCTTTTCCTTATTTCAAAGACAATCAACATTTTCTAATTGTGAAGAAAGTTTTTGAAAAGCCACCACATTTTTCTTATTGTAATTGTCAAATGAATTACTTACAAAAGAACAATATAGTATGAAAAAAAGGCCGCGATACAATGTTTCTTTTTTTAATTTTTTATTATCAACAATTACAATTAACTAGAGAGTACTTGGAGTGAATACTTCTGCTAACACAATACACTATGAACTGAATGAAAATAAAATACTAAAAAACATGAGAGATATTTAGATGTACTAATACTGAGTTATACCCTTAAAATTTAAATTTAGCCTTTTAATTAACTGTTTGTTTTTAACCTCTTTTCCTGCTGAATAATAGAATATCACTCAATGGAAAACAGATTCCTTGAAATTTAATCACTTCTTTTGTGAACCATGACCTACTCTTCCATTGGAATTCACTGAGAACTTTTTGAGATATTGTGAAGACATGCAGAAAGACATGAGTGAATATAGAGGAAGTGCTACTCAAAAGTTCCAGTAATTTGAACAGTAGGAACAAACTGTATCCAGTTTGACTTACTGTTGGGCGGGCACAGCAGTTGCCTGTATGCATGAGTGGACATGTTGCTGATTCACATTTTTCTTCAACATCTTGTTTAGATGTTTTGGCAGTTTTTGCAATGGTTGATCTCCCCGTGCAAAGGACCTGCGTAAAGTTCTGCCTCAAGATCAACAAAACAGTTGCAGATATGCACTGGTTTCTTGAGGAAAACTTTGGTGACAATGCCATGTACCAAAGCCGAATGTTTTTTTTTTTTTCTCTGGTACAAGTGTTTCAAGGAAGAACGAATAGCTGTCAAAAATACGATGACAGTTCTGACCATCGACAAGCACAACACCAGGAAACATTGGAGAGAGAAAAAAAAAATGCATCAGACTATCTAAATTATAGACAAACTATACATTTGTGATATTATAGGACTGTCGTATGGCAACGTTTGAAGATTTGTGCTGTGCTGGCAGTCGGAAGTGACCAAAAACCTCCTCTTTCGATTTGTTACTATCCTTTCAAATAGGGGAGGGCGTGACTCCATTCCTTATTTTTTTCATCACATATCTCGAGGTGCACTCAGTTAGCTACTGAGTGCACAGGTCCCAATGAAAAGTTTTCCAAACTCTTTGCTCGTACTAGGAATTGTACCTGTATCTTTTTGCATGTGGGGCAGATGTGCTAACCATCACACCATCTGAGTGGACTTGTAATGCGAACCATGCTCTAGTGGGCTTTTAGGCTTATATTGAGTTGTTGTTGCTCTCACCAAGTCTTGTAAATGTTCATCGGTCAAATGTCTTTGTTTTTTTTTTTTCTTTTTTTTTCTTTCACTTTGTTAGTCATGACTGGTAATCCCTTATCATAAGTATAAGTGCTACCAAACTGGGTCAGTATTTTCTTGAGGAATCCGTACATATGCAGGAAGTCCACACTTGAAGCATATTTCTTCCCAAATTCTGTTGGTGTCGTTTCTTCAAGCTTGTTATATTAGGGTCATTGTATGTCACAAATCAATTATCTCTGGCAGTTAAGCTACAGCTTGTTCATCTCCCATTACTTACTGATCTACATGACATTACATTGCAGGCTGCATGTGTCCTGCGGGACGTGTGTTTGACCGCATGGCTCCTAGATGATTTCTATAAAGAAAAATGATAGTCTTCCAGGTGCAACGTATTCTCAAAATATACTGAAGATAACCATTGCTAAAATTATCCTTTCCTTGATAAGGGTACAAGCCATGTTTTTTATTTTGATAAACTTTTTTCCAAGTCATGTAATATTGCTATTTTGTATGACCAGGTGCACGGTAACTGAACAAGTTGGAGCAAAAAATGTCCTTTTGATTTTCACCCCAAGGTCATGTTTTGATCTTTGGGGTAACCTTATCTAACTCCAACCTGCAGTATAAAACGCGGTGAAGGTGCACTGAGTTAATTGTTTTTTCAAATATACCTGAAAATTTTAAAAGATATTTTTGAATTATAAACTCTCAGATTATATCATCAATCTTACTATATGAAAGTCAATGTTACCTTTTTGTTTGTTTTGTTTCTGTTATGCTAAAGGAAAGAAAAAGGAGAGGAAGAGGGTAAAAGCAAAGCTTGTCTTGGTGTTTGCGTTTACATCACTTCTGCTGCTGTTATTGTAATTGAACATAGAACAAATGTGTGTATCTCTCCATTCTTCATGAATATGACATGTTTTTCCCTTATCAAAAAAGAAATTCATTTTTTCACCGAATTCCGTTGCCTTTTTCTTTTAAAATTATTAAGACAGAAAATATGGAGTCGTAGAAAATCCACTGAAAAATAAATTCTGTTCAAAGGATGCATTTTTTTTTTGTTTGCAATTAATACAGTAATACTAAATAAATATGTGTTTATATATATATATATATATATATATATATATATATATATATATATATATATATATATATATATATATATATTTTACAATTTTCCATTGGTTGTTAGTTGTGTTAACTGTTACTGATTTTTCATTTTTTATTCTAAAAAAATTTTTTCAAATTAAATCTTATGATTTTCATTTATGATTCATTAAAAAAAAACTAACTACCCAACTTGAACATTTTCTGTTTTTTCTAAAAAAAAATCCTCTTTTAGACTCAATTTGTTCTGTTTGTATAATATAGCAATACCTTGAATAGCTCTGTAAATTTGTTCCAAAATTTTTCCACACTGTTAAGGTCTCATAATTCAATGTGTTTTCAGTTTCAGCTTATACTTAGTTATAATAATACTACATCTGAACCCACTCTTATCAAAGAATAGCTGTATCTGTTTTCAGTTCTTTCAAAAATGTGTAATCCAGGCTCCCCCTGTTAATATAGATATTGGGGTTCACGTAAGTTAACCGCTTTATAACCAAGCCGCAATAACTAGGGTTGCCAATTTAGCTATTTTGAAGCTAGATTAATATTTTAGGGTCCACCATCCAACTTCGATATAATGCAAATCTTGCTTTAACAAACCGCATTATAACAGGGGAGGCCTGTATAAGCTATTTTTGCTATAAATCATGATTTAAAAGCCAAACATTGATATGCTAAAATTGTAAGTAATGAATTAGAAGTATTATGTTCAAAAACTTGGTCAATACATGTGATTTGCTTCACTTTGAAATAAAGCAAGAGTTACTGAATTTGCTATTTAATCTTTCTCTTTATACTGAGGAGCCAGAACATGACCAGTAGCATGTGGCTAGAAGCTACTGACTCATAACAACTGTGCTTGTCAGGATCCGGTATATAAGTAGGTAAGCTGGCCTCAAGTACTTCATCTGGATGTATTGAATGCCAAAATCATGGGCAAGAAAGATTTGAGTGACTTAGATAAAGGCTTGATTGATTTTGCCAAAAGACTAGATTGGAGCATTTCTGAAATGGAACGACTTGCAGGGTGTTCATATTCAGTTGTGGTAAGTGCCTATCGCTAGTGATCAGAAGAGCAGAGGATTACCAACTGCCAACAAGATATTGGGCAACCAAGACCTATTGATGCGAGAAGTGAACAGAGACTATCCTGCCAAATATGAGTCAATAGAGAGGCTACTGTGGCACAACATACAGTACATCAATTATTGTTGTGGCTGCAAAGTCGCAGATCAGTCTGAGTACCCATGGTAACTAATGTCCATCGACAAAGTATCCTCAATGGCCAAGTGAGCGTTAGAACTGGACCTTGTATCAATGGAAGAAGGTTGGTTGGTCCAATATCTCACTTTCTCCTGGTCAAGGTGGACAGCTGGGTATACGTTGTTAGCCTGGAGAAGTGACGTTACTTTTATCACTAAAACAGCAAGTCAGTGGGTGTGGTGTGATGGTCTCGGTACCATTCTTGGTCCTATTATTCACGTGAAGGTACTTCGTCATCTAACACTTACCTCAGCATCATTTGAGACCAGGTACACAACCTTCATGACATGTCTTCTATGGCGGCAGTGGCATCTTTCGACAGGACAATATGCCCTTCCACGCTGCATGAATTTTATGGGAATAGTTTCTGGAACGTGAAAACCTCACGATGAGTTCTGGCCAACAAACTGCCCCGATCTCAATCCCATTGAATCCTTGTGGGAAATTTGCTCTGCAGAACCTCCACCAATTAAATGACCTGCTGTTTATATCCTGGTACCTGTTCCCAGAGGAAACCATTAAAGGTTTTATAGAGTCTATGCCGGACCGGGTAAAAGCTGTTTTGCAGGCTCGTTGAGGACCAACACCTTAAATGACAGGTGGTCATAATGTTCTGACTTATCTGTGTATCTAGTCCCGGGTTATCATATCTGAAAATAAAATCTGAACTGCTCTACTTTAAGAATGAATGAACTAAACGCTAATTTTATCTACCAGTCTTGTCTCAAGACACCTTTACTTTTTGCTGATAATCTAATCTATTTTGAATTGAAAAGAGATTTTTGTTTCATTTTTTTATGATCTCAATATTTTTGATAAAACCCTGCCTGTTGGATAGTAAATATAACTTATGCTTTCTTCTAATTTCTAGGCATACTATGTCTGGAGTAAATTTGGATCACCGTGGGAAGCGGCTGTCTTATCCTAAAGATTTTACAGTGGCAACTCCAGAAGAATTTGTGAAAAAATTTGGAGGAAATAAAGTTATCAACACAGTAAGTATATAATTTGAGTCTTGTATACTACAGTATGTGAATGATTATTTTCATTTTTAGTTTATCTCTGCTGCAAAAATGATGGAATATATGAAATGTATGGATACTCCTTTTATGTACTTAGATTATATCATAATTGCTTGGAGAATTGTGTTCTGTAGGCCACAAACAGATTTTTATTACTTTCTTTTAAATTTTTTTTTATCTTTCTTTAAATTCAGCAATTTTTATTTGTCATCAGAACATAAAATTCTACCTCTAGGTCATTGTAGATGAGTGTGATGGTGTACAAAAGAACATTGATAATTGTTATATGTGTGGCATTAATTTTTGATTACTATTCACTGTTCTCTCGATTACGTTGCTTTTTTTTTTATCACATCTTCACTGAAATCCTCCATCTAAAGCAATGAGTTAACAGTGAGGATGGGAAGTAAATAATAAGCTCTTGGTGAGACCCGAACTCGTGTCCCTCTCTTCCTACCCTCTCAGGTAGTTCAATAAAAGGGTAGGGAGAGAGTCAGAAAAAAAAGTTGGGGAATTTAATAAGAGCTCAGGAGATAAGATAAAAGTAACTTTCAAGATCTAAAAATAGGTAATTTAATAAGCGGATAGGAAAGGGGGGGGGGAAGAAAGTTGGTTCACTGTGTAGGTAAAAAAGAGAAAAGAAATTTAGGTAGTTTGATATGAGAGTAGGAAGAGAGAGAGGAGGGGAAAAAGAAAGTCCACTGAGTGGATAGGAAGGGAGATGTAGGGGGAAGAAATTAGGTATTTTCATAAATAACTGATGTGAGATATCCTCTAGCATTCTTGTGGATTGAATTAGGGGTTTGATTCAAAATTCCCAGAGGGTTACCAACTATGACTACTGACGAAGACCAGAGGGTACAATGGTCGAAACATTGTGTCTATAACAATCATGATGAAGACACTAGTATGAATAAATCAGTATTACACATTTTTCTTCTCCTTTTGATGCTTTATATTCTACGGTATTTTACCCATGTTGACAGAAAATGACAGTTGCATTTAAATATTCTCGCAATTGCACTGTATTTAGAAAAATATCAAAAACAATGTTTTGCTCTGCATTTTTTTGTCTATGTTCAACCAGAATGAATCTCGATTTTCATTTTAAAATTTAGCGAAAATGAATAAGAAAAGGAGGCTGCTCTATAATTACCACTACAAATAGATGTCTCCTTTGACAAATTCTATAGACAGAAAATATTGCTGATCACGTTGTGCATGATAGAAGTAGATTTAGTTGTCATTAATAATGTTAATGATTCTCTGAATTTTTGAGATGAGGTATTATTATTATTTCTTTCATTATTTGGACTGTCCTCATCTTGGTTGTTTTTCATACAACGTTTCGGCCATTGTACTCTACAGCCTTCATCAGGTATCATCTGGTAGGTGTGGGGGAAGTAACAAACCGAACCCTTTATTTAATGGACGGGGGTATATAGACCGCACTCCCCTCTTAGCATTAGTAGTATTTTCGAATTATTGTCTTACAGTGGGACTGAACCTAGAACCATTAGATTACTTGCGGTAATTCTGTCTGATTCTCTAACCACTACGCTATGTGTCCATGTGGAGTGCGGTCTATATACCCCCGTCTGTTAAATAAAGGGTTCGGTTCGTTACTTCCCCCACACCTACCAGAAGATACCTGATGAAGGCTGTAGAGTACAACGGCCGAAACGTTGTATGAAAAACAACCAAGATGAGGATAGCCTGAATAATAATAGAAATAATGATAATGATTCTTGTCTTGTATTGTTTTAATTTATTTTAGAAAGTTACTATTTAAAAAATTTTTGAAAGTTTAGTCTGTATCTAATGAAATCTAAATTGTGTTAGAGAAAAAAATTGATCAAAAACTGTCAACATCAACATCGGTTTCTTCAGTGTTTAAGTGGGGCTGGCTATGTTTGTACGTATGATGTCTGCTAGATGCGCCAATGGGCTGGAAATTTTTAACGTTTATACCTTATTATGTCTTGGTGTGTAATTTAAAAAAAAAATTCTCTTCTAAGTTTATGCTAAATTGGTCTCTTGATTTGTGTCTGACTGTGTTTGCCCTTGCTTTTCTTTTTTTTTTAAATTTGGACTTTTTTCTGTGACCACAAGGTGAAAAGAGTCTCTTCAGCGATCACTCTTTTTCAAATTTTTTAACTGATCACTTTCAATACAGCATGTTTTCGTAAGATGTGGAGATTTTCTATTGAATGATTAACCAGACCTGTTCGTTTTGTATTCTTATCAAGTCTTCATTTTATTCCAGGTATTGATTGCCAACAATGGGATTGCTGCTGTCAAATGCATGCGGTCAGTGCGGAGATGGGCGTATGAAATGTTTCGAAATGAAAGGGCTATACGCTTTGTTGTCATGGTTACTCCCGAGGACTTAAAAGCAAATGCAGGTAAATACCTACATGGTTTCAATCGGGAACTCATTCAGTTTCAACATTCTCTGAAGGCCAAAACTGATAGAACCAAACTTTTCTTTTTCCGTGTTCACTCCAAGGTTTAGAGGGAGAATTTTGGTTGTGGGTAAAGAATGATTTATAACTAGTTATCTACGAATTTGAAATTAGTGAATTTAAAGTCATTGACTTGGCTGACTTTATCTTGGAGAAATTGGAATATGAAGTCTTGCAGCTCCATCCATGTTCTCCTGACATTCCTTCTACAAATTATCATCTTTTCAAGCATTTTGAACTTCATGTCTGTTCTAAAAGGTTCTATAACAGGGAAGCCATAATTCGTGCTTTTACTGAGTTAATGATCACTAAACATCAAGAATTTTAGAGATAGCATACTCACATTGGAGGATTATTTGAGAAAGATCATTTTTTTTATTAAGTATTTACTGTTTTTTTTTTGTTTTTTTTTTTCCACTATTATTATCCACTTACATCTTCTTGTTCGAAAAAAAAAAGATATTTTTAATATGTAACAACCTGATATACTGATTTCTTTCTGTGTTTTTTTTTTTTTTTTTTTTTTTCACCCCCTTTTTCATTTCTCAGAATATATCCGTATGGGAGATCAGTATGTTCCAGTCCAAGGAGGAACCAATCACAATAACTATGCCAATGTAGAGCTGATTCTGGACATTGCCAAGAGAACACATGTTCAGGTTAGTTTTTCTAATAAATTTCCTATTACAAACTCTTATATTCCTGATCTACTTAAATTATACAGGATAACCTCAGGTGTACATGCCATTGACCAAGACTAAGTGCAGCATCTATCCGGATGAAATCATGCGACAGCCATCCTCAAGCAGTGTAACTAGGGGTCATAGCCAGAAGCTACAAATTCAAATTGACCCCAGGGTCAGAAAACACTTCTTCTCAAACAGATCTGCTTCTGTCTGGAACTAACTATCAGATGCCGCAGTCTCTTTCTCTAAATATAAATATATTTGAATCAAATCTTAGAAAAAAGATCTCAGACACCAACTGTTTGAATATGACTTTTCAAAAAAGAAAAAATATCAAAATAACTGGACAGTTTAACAGTCATGATAAACTGCTGAAATTCAAAACTGCAAAGGGACTAAATAGATTGACTTCACTAGCCTAATGTTTTCCTGTTCGAGATGTTCTTTAATGAAACTTAGTATCTGGTTAATCTGATGTACACTCTAGACCTGTTATACCAGGGAAGTCTGGATCCATAATTTTCTATCATGTTATAAGTGAGTCTGCGTGGTAATGATTCTTTCATTTTTACAAACCTTGATCATAGTTCAGATCCCTCCTCTCTGGTGTTATTCATGCAGAAATGAAGAGATAATTGTGGGGCTAGGGTGGAGCTAGTCGAACCTACCACCTCACCAGAAAGTTACACTTTGACAAAACTAATGTAATGTGTAGCCCGTGTGTAGAGTAAGTTTTTGACAATGTTAGTAATCTTTTTAGTGACAGATGAAAGAGAGGCAATCAGTTTTGTTTATTGACTTCTGATTTTTTTGTCAAATTAATTTCTTTTTCACAGTCGGTGTAACCCAATCTAGCGGAGGTCCTTATTTTTGTATTCAGCTATTTTGAGAACCAAATCTAACGTTTTGAAAATTAGGGTCCGTGCTCGTACCATGTTACATTGGGTCCACTGTAGTTGGTTTGTTTAAGGCCAGGTTTACTGATATAAGCTTTGTCTATGTAAGTTATTCATTGCTTGAAATCAGATTTTTCCTTTGCTGAATAGCAGCATAAAAAACTTGACATGTGTAACATGCAGGGGGGGATTGGGTTACTAGGACATCAGGCAGAAAATCCTGGAGGGGCTGGTGCTGCTCGGCACTGAGTCAGCAGGCTGTTAACCTGATGTGCCTCTCAAGTTTCAATACTATCAGGTGCCACCACGCAATTTCTTGCACTCTATATTAGTTTTAGGTGTCTTTATTTGCCTAAAATTATCTATAATAAAATAATTATCTTAGAAAGTCTTTTTTGACAAGAAGCCATTTATGTTTTGTTGTTGAACAAATCTATTAGATAAGAATTGATTTTGGTGAACAAGGTCTTATAAAATGAAGATGGTTGAATTTTATGAAAACTGGAAATATTTTTTTTAAAATTTAGTAACGTTTTTCTTTGTAGGCGGTTTGGGCTGGTTGGGGCCATGCATCCGAAAACCCACGGCTGCCAGAATTACTTCATAAAAATGGGATTGCATTTATAGGTAAGTTTTGAGGACATTTGAGAAGTACAATTGTTTTGACGAAGATTGTGATAATTAAAAAAGCTCAGTTCAGGGGAGATGACTCTTCAAAGTTATAGAAAATTTTATGAAGTTACCTCCTAT
The DNA here is from genome assembly GCA_963457665.1 of Thysanoteuthis rhombus. NCBI lineage: Eukaryota > Metazoa > Mollusca > Cephalopoda > Oegopsida > Thysanoteuthidae > Thysanoteuthis > Thysanoteuthis major. The sequence continues at coordinate 13,479,442 of OY735229.1, read as the reverse complement.
GTTGTATACGTTTTTAAATATTAATCATGCTCGAAAGAAATTTAACCTCAATTTCTGAATAAAATCAACATTGCTTTTGTTGGAATGAACTTAAAATTAGATCTTGAATTTCTTTTCTCGATATGTGCATTTTGAGAATATAAAACTATTCATAACTGAAAATGTAAACCAAGAAATTTAATAATCATAGTTAATAAGTTTTTCAAAATGTAAATTAGTGTCCTTATTACCATAATCTTTATCATAACTTGTTGAAAATACCCGTCATCTTGGCGGCAATATCCAGCTATCGAATACTAAATCATTACTTGTGGATTTACGGCTATTAGGTACGTATAGCTGAGGATAACTGCTTTGGACCAAGAGAATTTTCAGCTAGTAATAATGAATTTGAATGTAAATTAGGTGTTGTTTTTAATTAGATAGTAGGAACTTTTTATTGTATGTTCACTTCATTCAACTGTTTTATTCATTCTGAACACGCTGAAATATGAAAGTAATGTAAATAAGAAATTTTTTTTAAAAACTTTGTTTTATTCACTGCAGATGAATTGAAAAAGATGAGAAAATTCAAGTAAATTCATAGTCGTGACAGAAACTTTGAGTACTTAGAAGTAATGATTTAGATTTGGTGTAAACTTATTTCATTAGTGTCTGTTAATTCTTCTGAAATAGCTATTTTAGTCTTGTGAACTTGAAAATTCTGAGTGTGACTTTTTGTGCAGTCTTAAAAATCATTGTAGGCTGGGGTAAAACACAATTTTCAAGGAGAAATGTTCTGACCGAGAGATTGAGCAAATCTATTAAGATATTAGGCAGTATGAGTTTGATCTTTTTTTCCCTTTGAATTTTGATGCCTCATTTTTAGAGAAGAATGATTTTTATAGCATTTTTTTCAATAAAAAAACTACTTATTTTCTGATTTTAGGACCCCCAGAAGGTGCTATGTGGGCTCTAGGAGATAAGATAGCGTCCACGATTGTGGCTCAAACAGCTGGAGTTCCTACACTCCCATGGAGTGGTTCTGGTCAGTATGTTTGAAAACATTATTCACCCTTATTTCTTTTTCATTAATTTACGTTCAGTTTTTTTAAATTTCTCATCATTTGTTATAAACAACTTTGTTATAAAAAAAATGATGAAATTTATTTTTTTAATTTTCTGAAATTTCAAATTCATTTTTAGTGTTTGAGACTAACTTATTTTAATAACCATGACCGTTTGATAAGATTATCTGTGATTTTAATGAACGGCTTCTTCTGTAGTTTGTGAATGAAACATCTGCAAAATAGAATTTTGACTTATGTTTTTTCACGTTCTACATTCATGTATGTAAAGTATTGAATTATTTTCTGTTTCAGGTGTTACTTTAAAAGACAATGAAATTGAGAAAAATAAGGGACATAAGCAAATGGTTCCCCAAGACCTTTATGCCAAAGGCTGTGTAAATAACGTTGATGAAGCTTTAAAAACTGCATATAAAATAGGTTTTCCTGTTATGATAAAAGCTTCAGAGGGAGGAGGTGGACGTGGTATTCGGAAAGCTAATAATGCTGATGATTTCCACAACCTCTTCAGGCAGGTAAGCAAACAATTCTTAATTTTCAGTTTACTTGACAAAAATGTGCTTAATCTTATGGTCGCCAGATAGGCCATGACATAAGAGATATATGCATGGATGGCATCTGACAGTGCTGAGATCTTGAGTGGCTCTCAATACGGCTGGAATCTAAAGTGGCCTCAAGTGGTAGACGAAGATGGAGAATTTAAATTTAATTAAACCTAACTGAGGAAAGCAAGGAGCTATCCATTTTGGAAGGCCAACTGATATGGACAGAAGGATTCTTGGAGATAGTTGAGGAAGATTGTTATGGATGGGCCGCAGATAGCAGCAGAAGAATACGGTAGAGGTATCCACTTGAGGTTGAGCAGCACCCACGCATTTTGCCTCCCTTGTTTGATTCAGGGGTTGTTTTGTGCTTTTGGAAACAAACGGGTCTCATATTTATTTCCATCGCAGCATGTTTTTGCCTTGCTGTTCCTGCTCTGCAATTTTTACAGTATGTATATTTTTTTTTCCACAGACCTTCTTTTTCGCAGTTGCACCTGAACCTCCAAGGATTCTCAAAGAAGCGACGGAGGTGTTCAATCTAAATATCCCCGTCTCGCCACCTACTTGAGACCACTTCAGATTCCAGCCCTATCGAGACCCATTTCAGATTCCTGCTGTATCTGATGCCACCTTCACTAATAACTCCAATGCAATACTGTATTCCGTTACACTTTGACTTGTGGCTTTTCTGTGGAAAGATTTCAATGAGAATATTTTTTTCTTTCAGGTCCAGACTGAAGTTCCTGGTTCTCCAATCTTTGTCATGAAATTGGCTATGGCTGCACGCCATTTGGAGGTCCAACTTTTGGCTGACATTTATGGTAACGCCATTTCCTTGTTTGGCAGAGATTGCTCTATCCAAAGACGTCATCAAAAAATTATTGAAGAAGCACCTGTGGTTATTGCCAAAACAGATGTATTCGAACAAATGGAGAAAGTAAGTAAACCATGAGTTTTTTTTTTGTTCAGATTAAAACCCTTACCCTGAGAAGTAGCTCTGGTTTTTGGTTGACCTTGTGACAGATGAGCCTGAAAATTGTCTTCCATCTATTATTAAAAATTATATACCTTTTTAAGTTTGAGATCAGCAGCAATGATGTGGAGTGGTAAAGATAGCGGTCATATTATTTCATCAATCCAATTTTTATTATTCTTTATTTACTCAAGCTATTTATTTATTATCCACTTCCGGCCTGCTTTGATGGATAGGATACGTCCTCTGAATGAAAAACAAGACTCCTGAAGCAAATATACCTTGATTAGTGAAATTAATTTGTTCTGAAATTTTCTGTACTGTTCAAAACTTATAGTAATTTAATTAAAAAAAAATTTTTTTTCTTGCTTATTCATAGTTACATCAATTTTTGCAACAATTCATAACCACACTACATCGAAAACCCATACTAATCACCTGTACGGTATTCTGAACTCAAAGATAGATGAAGAAAAAGGGGTTGTCAAAGAAAAAAGTATAAGGATAAACTCAAAGATTCTCTCCGGAAATTTGACATCCAAGTGTCCAATTGCGGAAAATCTGCGTGTGACCGGCCAACATGGAGATAAATCCCGGAATTGAAGAGATTTGAGACCAACTGTAGATCAGATGGAGAAGTCAAACAAAATTCATTCAATCCGTGACGACAAGCAAATCAACAACCTGAACATCTCTGGGTAATTTCCATGCATTGTATGTGGATGAATATGCCTTTCAGGAATTGGATTTCGAAGCCATCAAAGAGAATGTTCTGGACCTTTTCTTGGCTATGAGAATTGCCGATAATGAATTTGAGATTATTAAAAAATTTACACTGCAAGTCCCTAGCTTAAACCGTCTATATAAGTTCAGTGCATTTGTCTTACACACTGGAACATGTAGATCGACAGGAGTCTGTTCAAAGGAGAGCTAAGTAACAACCAAATATGAAGAACTTATCATACCCGGAACGGCTATGAGCATTGAAGCTACCAACTCTAAGCTATCATTGTATCAGAGATGATATGATAAGAGATGTTTTAAGATAGTATCAGATACATAACAGATCACCTGTGGACTTAATTTGTAAGTGGAAGGAATAGACGGACTGTGCAAGTTCTAAGATGTGCAATATGAAAATTTTCCCAGTACTTTCACTGACTGCAATAAGTCAGAATGCCTTTCCTTTCCAATCAGCAAACGTATGGAACTCTCTGCCGGAAAATGTTGCAGCAAAGACAATGAACACATTTAAAAATTGTCTGGATAAATTTAGGGACTCGGGAGATTCTGTACGATGATCATAAGACAGGAATTAAAATAACTATTGGAAGTCATAAACATAGGAAGTAGTCGGAAATCTGGATGTCAAGTGGAAAGGGTCCATCAGGAGCCAGACTGGAAAATATCTTTATTTTAATTGGAGATTTTATTGCAAAATAGCATTTTTGACACTCTCTATCATATGCTTTATCTAACTTTTTCAAGGTCTGCTCGGATAGTATAATGGTTAACATGTCTGCCTCACATAAAGAAGGTCCAGGTTTCAATTTCCAGTATGAACGAAGAGTGTGGAAAATTCTTCCTTAGGATAAATTTCCCTGTGCACTCAGCTGCTAATTGAGTTCTCTCTAAGCTGTCTGATTAGGTTGGAAGTATCACCTTCAGTATACTCGTATTCTGCCATGTGGGTGGTCATAAAAATTTGTAAGAATCGTCATGCTCTTGACCAAACTTGGACCACTGAGGTCACGTAACTTCGTCTTCAACTGTATGTTTGCCGATGAAGAAAAAAAAAACTCCTCAAGATGTCTATTGAATTTCCCAAAAGAGTATGGATGGACCGTTTTCCATATCAACTCAATTTTCTTGCTCTGTTAAAAGTATCTTAGTAACATTTAGTTCGAGTTTTGGTGTATGTGTTGTACTGAAATTTGTTTTTAATTCTAGGCTGCTGTGACACTAGCCAAGATGGTGGGTTATGTGAGTGCAGGAACAGTCGAATATCTATACTCTGAGGATGATGCATTTTATTTCCTCGAGTTGAATCCTCGTCTCCAAGTAGAACACCCTTGCACAGAAATGATTGCGGATGTGAACTTGCCTGCTGCCCAATTACAGGTTACTTCTACTTTTTTTTCTTTTTTTTCTTTCTCGCCAATAAAATAAATTCTTACCAATACTGTCTATAATTTTGAGGAGTTTTCATTAGCATTAAAAGAGTTTTCCGGATAATCCAGCTCCTGTTTGCTACCATTACTTGACACTTCCGGAAAAATCTTCATTCTTTGAGAGAAGACTGTATGATGGATTGTCCGATATATCATGTGAACTGAAATATCATGTGAAAAGAGTTTGTTGAAAGTTTTTATTGACTTTGACTAGAAATTACTATTTTAATTTTCGTCTGAATTTTTGAGATTAAGAATTATCATTATATAGTGACATATTCAGTGGCTATACCCTCAGGTAGCACACTAAATTTTTTTCTCCTTTTATTTGCGGCAATGCATGTAAAAGAACAAAAAAGGTCTGTTTTCACTATGGTTGTAGAATATGTATGACAAAAAGAGTCCCTCTCTTTACATATGGATAGTATATTTGAAGAAGGCCATAGAATGGAACTGTCGAAACGTAGGAACAACAAAAATATGAGAGTTCAATTGTCCGGAAAACGTTTTGAATGTTGATGGCACTTTTCAAAATGATAGATGGCCAAAAGAGTACTACCTTAATCCCATAAGAGTTGTGTTATATATATTTATATAATTATAATAATGATTAATAATTGTGTCATCTACAGACAGCTGTTTTGTTGTATTACAACTCTTCAGTGTGGCTATAGACTATCCAGTATCCCTTCCAGTACTGCTAGACAGGGTCAAAAACTTCACTTCAGACCCAGAGGCAGATGCTCTACCCCTACCCCAAGCAGAACTGGATGGTCAGTAGAAGTGAATTAAGCGATATATCTATTTATGCATAATTCCCCATCTACCGAAGTGCTCCATTCCAGAGTTGTAAGAGCATATATATATATATAGTGTGTGTGTGTGTGTGTGTGAGAGAGAAGAAAGGATGTAAATCTGACTGAATGTTATGGAAGGTTGACAATATGGAAAGAGAAGACTCAAGACTACCAATTAGTACATCTCAAATTCTTTATTAAATGTAATTGCTTACATTTCGCCCGCAAATAGCAGGCTTCAACAGAAAGCATTCTTTGCTCTGATGAAGTCTACTATTCCTGTACGAAACGTAAATAATTAAAGTTAATAATTAATTTGAGTTGTAGTAATTTGTCACAAGTTTTTTTCCTTTCCACATTGTCAATTCTCCACAACACTTATATTCATGCAGATCTAACAAATATTATGGGACAGAGGTAGTAATAATTAAGGAATAGAGATTTTACATTATTTCATTACAAATAATTCAGAAAAGATTAATATTTTACTGTTATTGTAAAGAGTAGCTTTCCTGTTGTGTTAAATTCTATTTAGGTATGATTATTTAATGCCGTATTTTAAAAGATACCAACAAAAACACAGAAAATATCACTATTGTCCTGATTGTGACTTGAGCTTTGTTAGTTAGTAAAGATGATAGGTAGCCTTTATTGATGTATTGTTTTTTGAATTTGTATGTTATTTAATATCTGTTTCAAGATTGCTATGGGCATCCCATTGTACAGGATCAAGGATATTCGAATACTCTATGGTGAGGATCCTTGGGGTGATATGATGATCCCATTTGAAAACCCCAGGGCAAAACCTCAGCCACGTGGTCATGTTATTGCTGCAAGAGTAACCAGTGAAAATCCAGATGAGGTAATTTCATATTATTATTATATATAAACCTTCATTTTTGACTGGAATCAACTTGTCTCTGAGTTGTTCCGTGATAACAATTTAAAACGAATATTGTCAAAATTTAACGGTGGTTCCACCTCCTGAGTAAACCCCCCCCCTTTTTTTTTCTCTTCGGTTTTACTCATTTCGGATATCATTTGTTGGCCAAAATTTTTAGCCCTGAATTTGATTGGTCTGAAAAGTTATTTGCTCGCAGTTTTTGGTGTCTGGGGACATCTGAGATTGATGAAGAAGGTAAGGAGAGCTCAAAATTAAGGAAAGAATGACTAACCAGAGAGAAAATGAATCTTATCCTGTAGATAAAAAAGATCAAATTGATCTTCAGGAGTTCAAAAAGCAAACGCTTTGAATTATTAGTGCCAGCTGAGTATTGAGCCTTCAATTCTCCATAAATCTAAAACTAATGCACAAACTTATCTGAAATTTCCTTTGAGACTTTCCTTTGACATGATTGGTCAAAATTCAGTGCATTGTTGTTGCAGTCTCACTTTCTGTATTACCAAGGTCCTAAATGGTAAGCGAACCCCAAAAGATCAAATTTGGAAAGTGAAACCATTGTTAAAAGAACTTGGGTAACTTATTCAATAGTGGATTCCCTTTTTTATTCTGCCCACACTACTTTGTGGAACTTGTAGTTACACTGCTGATTTAAAAACATAGTGTTATTACGAAATGAAAAAAAAAACGTGGGAAAGATTCTGTCTTTCATTAGACAAGTAGTGAAATTTTTGCTAAAATCCAATGATTAGTTATGTTGTAATGTAAAAAGATCTAGGTGTGTTTGCATGTTAAAGTTTTTGCAAATTTCCTGAAGCAAAATTACCCACAGCAGATGGTCTATTTATTTACATTTTCGAAAAATTCTAGCCAAGGCGGTTTTTCTATATATCTTTGGTTCTACCAAGTGTACAAACATAGTTCTTTTTCAGACTTTTCACTAATCTTTGTTCTTGATTATAAGACGAAGATTCTGACGATAAAAGTAATTTTATGATTTTGAAGTTGTTTTGTTTTTTTTTTCTATAAAGTGACTCTAATCCCATAATGCACTGCGCTCAATCTGATTAAGGGAAGAAATGATAGCAACAATTTTATAACTTCAATTTGTTTTAACATGCAAACAAACTTGGATTTTTAAAGAATTACAATATATCAACTATTTCTTGGATTTTACGAAAATTTTCATTACTTATCTTTTCTTTTTAATTTTGTAATAATACTACGTGTTCAACTACAGTTCCCACAATGCAATGCGTGCAAAGTGAAAAGGGGAACCCTCTTCTGCTACAAACTCTTACATTAATTTTTTTTAATTACTGATGCTGATTTAAAAAGAAAGAATTGCTTTTATATAAAAGAAACGTCAGTTGAACAATGAAAATTACAGGATGCTTTTCGAGACAAGCACGCTCAACCTTCAAAAATAAGAAGATCCCATTTATTCTAAAAAGAAGGGCGTATAACCAATGTATCCTCCCAATAGTCACTTATGGAGCTGAAACATTGAACCTGACCAAGAGACAGATCAGCAAATTAAGAACTATGCAATGTGCACTTGAAAAAATTATGCTGGGCCTCATATGGAGAGACCACAAGACAGTACAGTACATCTGGGAAAAGACAAGAATCAGGGACATCATAGAATCCATAAAAAAATCTCAAATGGCAGTGGGCTGGCCATGTTGCACAAATGGCAGACAATCGATGGACATCTTGACTCACGACATGGGTTCTTTGAGATCACACGTGGAACTGAAGCTGGCAGAATATTAGATGGAGAGATGATCTGGACAAATTCAGAAAGTACTGGCTCCATGACGCCGATGATGAAGTGTGACGAATCCTGGGGAAGGTTTATGTCCAACGACAGACGTTCAAAGACTGATGATGATTAGATTATCATCCCAAAAGTTGTTTGAAGTAATCTAATTGTTTGAAGATTTTTAACTCGAGATCTGGCAGTATGGGAACTGTACACAAAATTTCTGTTGGAATCCATACTAAGATTATAGTCCATCCCCGGCACTAATGTTTGTGATATGTTAGATGATTCTTTGATATTTCAGGGCTTCAAACCAAGCTCAGGTACCGTTCAAGAGTTGAATTTCCGAAGCAGTAAGAATGTGTGGGGCTACTTCAGTGTCATTGCATCCGGTGGACTTCATGAATTTGCTGACTCCCAGTTTGGACATTGTTTCTCGTGGGGAGAATGCCGAGAAGATGCAAGAGAGTATGTATATTTAGTTCACACTTATCATACTTATCTTTTGCTCAGAGTTGAAAATGTAAGAATTTATACTCTTAGCAGTGTAGTACCTGTCAAAAATGATGGGATTTTTTTTGTTATGCATGGACGAATTCTGAATTGGTGCAACACTCTTCTTACCCCATTTTCCAGTAAGTAAAGCTGTAATCAGCAGCAATCATGTAAACTGTGCCTACTGCTTGCTTGGTTGTTTTGTAACTTATAACCTAATCTCGCCAAATCTTGAACCAGTATAAGTTTAGCCTAATGGATACTCTTGCTCATCTATCTCGCGGTTAGGGGTTCATGGCTTTTACGTAATAAAATTCTGCTTGTTTGTATGTAAGGACCATTACGCTTTTCTAACTGGGATCAGTTTAGTATCTGCCTGATTACTGTCTTTTCTGCACTGGAAAAAGTTTTGCTTTCTGACCGAGAAACTTACACAATAATATCAAGCGGGAAGGAATCTAGTAAAAGCGGAAGAGGAAAGGTTGGAGGTGAGAAACTTGAGAGAAACATTGAAATCCAGGTGAAAGGAAACAATGAATATATATAATTATAGAGGGGGGAAGAGATGGAGATGAAAGAAAGACTCCGAGAGGCGAAAGATTGAATGGCAGGTGAGGGATTGAAGGATGTAGAAATTATCATACATTGAAAATATTTTATAGTGAGATAGAACAAAAGAAAGATAGAAGAAAGGGTTTTAATATTTACGGATTCATTATTCCTTCCCACTTTCGGAACTAATCCGTAACGTGGAGATAAAAAATGCGGTCGAGCAACAAAAGTTTGAAGAGATAAGGGAGAGAATTTGAGGATATATGCGAAGGGTGAGAAGCAAAGATCAAGGGCATGAGATAGTGGGTAACCATGGTTGTCAACACCTGTCGAGTTTCCACAGGTATGGCTATTACTGTATATTTGATTATCATAGTGTAGTTAACTTACATAACAATCGATGTTCATTAATTTTAATGTAATTTAAACTTGATCTTGATTTAGGTATCGGTGAATGGGTTCCACATTATGGGTTTCTTTTCCTTGTTATTGGATCTTGACCTTTGACCACAAAATAATTAGTGTTAAAAGTGGAGGTTCTAAAAAAGCTTCTAGAAGTTTGTCCATTTTTTTCGCTCTGGTAAGTGAATGAATGAAAATGCGTTTTCCTGAGAAAAAAAACAAGATGATTTTTGATATCAACTTAGAATTACATTTATTCGTTTTATGAATCTTTACTATTCTTGCTTTTTGTTCTGTAGAAACATGGTTGTAGCCTTGAATGAATTATCTATTCGTGGTGATTTCCGCACAACTGTTGAGTACTTAATTCGTCTCTTGGAAACAGAAGACTTTCAAATGAATGTTCTCACGACAGGATGGTTGGATAAACTCATTGCAAAGAAATTTCAGGTAACTTTTTCTTATGTTAGGATTCAGGCATTGCCTTCACTTTTGTCGGTGAAGTAAGTGCGACTTTTATTGATTTTTTGACTTGTATTTCTACCATCTTAATTTCAGTTGCTTTTTTTTTTTTTTTCCATAGCTACTCACACAATCAGTTTGAGGCTGTGAGTTAAGTGCTGAGTTTAAAATGAGCCCTAAGTGAGACATGAACTCACAAACTTTACTTCAGTAACCTTGTCTATTGTACGGCATCTGCTCTACGTATTGAATTACCTGTGCTTTCACAGTTTACAAAAATTGCATCTGACCCTCAAACTTGTCAGGTCTGGTTAGTCACTTGATAGAAACTGTCATATGATGGATTTTTTTTTTTTTTTTTTTTTCAGTGTAAGTTACTTCTCTTGCCATTTGCTGGATCATTAAAAAGTCTCTAAATTTTCAGAAAACAAGCATGAACACAGCCAGGCACAAACTAGTGACCGATTTAGCATAAACTTACTTTGCAAATTGAAGCCCCTCCCTACTAAAAACCTTTTTAAGGGATGGGTGAATTTGAAAAAACGAAAAACCAAACTGTCCTTTGTAGACATGATCAGGAGTAAATACTTGCAGTTTCAGTCCTCTAGCTCCATTGGTTTGTTCTGTATGCATAATATGTACACACGTTGGTACCCAGCTAGCTGGAGAAACTTATGTTGACAGTTTTAGTTGACAGTTTCTAATGTTTGACAATGCTTCATCATACAAAAGAAATCAAGATAATATAGTACTGGTCCTGATACAGCTAATGTACATGAAAACAGAAATAGATCTGACGCTGAGCGATCTGGAATAAATGAAAGACAGGTTCAAGGGTTAGATTCTGTAGACCCTCTGGTAGCTCAATCAATAGAGCAGTTGCTGTACATGGGCAGGCCTCCTGATTGAGTTTGAGTCTCACCGGGAGCTTACTGTTTATCTCTGATGTGCGCTGTTTACTCAGGGATGTGAATTGATGGTGTGAGTAGTTGTGATGAAAAGCAACTGAAATTAAGATGTGTGTGTCCTATTCAAATCTAAATTTTTGAATATTTTATTAATTAATTTTTCTTTTCTTTCTCTTTATTCACAAATGATCTTTCACTTCTTGACCAATTGATATTCCTGCTTGTTAGTTTGACAATATTGTGCTGTTGTATATAGTTGTTTGTTTTTTTCTTTTTCTTTTGACTATTTTCCTCATCTTGGTCAATCTTTTGAACGAAGCATTTTGGCTGTTGTACCCTGCAGCCTCTTTCAGGTGGGTGTCATAACTGGGGATGTTTTGGAATGTCGAGGTGGCGCCACCTGGCTGTTGGATATGATGTCTGGAATGTGTTCAGAAGATGACCGGAGACGAGGACAACAATCTGAAATAATGACCCCACCCTTCTAAAAAATCCACCTAGCAGTATTGTGCTGATTAGTAACAAACTGAGGATTTAAGCATTATCATTATTGATTTTTTAACTAGTATTTTCTTTCATCTTAATTTTAGTTGCTTTTCATTGCAATTACTCACTTTATGGCAGTGAGTAAACGACGCATATTGGAAATAAAGGAAAAGCTCTCGGTGAGACTCAAACTCACATCCCTTTTACCTAAGGATAGCCTGGTTATCCATACCAGCTGCCTTTATTGATTGAGCTATGAGAACCCTATGGTTGGCAGAATATCTAATCGAACCTTTAAACCCACCCTCCATTTTTTCCTCATCACTTGGTACCGTTTTTGTTATCGTTTTTACACTAGTAGTATTAGTAGCAGCAATATTATCTTGATTTTATTTTTTTCCATTAGATAAAGCATTGTGAATCATCATTATCGAATCACTGTAGCCCCTCAAATGGCCTGCCCCGACCAACCATCCAAGTGAGCTACAGATTCTTCTCTCTTTGAGTATCTGTGTGCCTTTGAGTCCTAGTGTCCTTGGTCGCATTTTTGGGGCTACAACCATGAAAATTTGCAAGAGTACACCTCTAGCCACCTTCTTGAAATGTTTTTTTGTTTTTTTTAAAAAAAAAAGTGCTGTTTGGGTTCTTGATCGTTTTAGACCAACAATGCCCAAATTTTGTGCTGATATTTTTTAGATAATTTTAAATTATTTTTCAGATAATTGGCTCTGCTATTATAGTGATTCATTTTTGTGAGGTTCGGATGTTATTATCAATTTTTGATTAAAAAAAAAAAAAAAAAAAAAAAAAAAATCAAATAGAAAAGATGAAAAAAAATAAAATCAAGATAAACTGAGAAGTATTTGAGAATCTTCATGAGTAAAACCACTCTTTGTTACCATTTACCATCCACTCCTAAGGGTGGTGTAGTTAGGCACCCATACAATATTTTCTACAAACTGTCTTTTGGCAACACTGAGTGGTTATAAGCAGGGTTCCTGGTACCCACCCGGGGCAAGCTGAACTTCGGCACCTTTTGAAGCCTGAACTTGTCGGTCATGAGAGTTATTTTTCTAATTTTCAACTCATCAGAAAGTATTTTAGGTGTCAACATGTTCCTGAAAAATCTGACTCCACATCAGTAAATTTTCTTATTCATTCAGTTTGATTTATTCATTGTCCAATTTTTCTAATTGAATTCAAAATTTCCTACTGTCTCAGACACATGACAGGCGCCTCCCTAACACTTGGTGCTCTGGGTGACTACCCATGTTGCTGGTATGTAGAACTGGTCCCGGCTATGAATAAATTTATCGCAACAGTATATGGGTAACTCCTTTGGCTTGATGAAATGGTGAGAAAACTAGTTCTGAAGAACATTACAGGCACCAAAACATTTATCTTGCTTCCAGAAAAGTGGAATTGCCAGAAAACCAGTTACTTTTGAAGCTGGCAGGTTTTACAGTGATTCTCAGCTGAGCTGCCTTATAGGGATGACCTTGGACTAGTCACAAAATTGACACCCACTGATAAAAATCTATTAAATCACATACAGTGGTTTAATCAGTTTTTATAATATTCATATCCTCATAAGGAACTAAAATCTAAGAAAAATCTGATATAAGGATTTTTCTTCAATAATATGAAATAGTTATTTGTTTTTGAAATTTGTATTTTCATTTGTATTCCCCGTCCCCTCAAAATTATCTGGAAAATTTTCAATGCCTAACAGGGTTGCCAATTTAGATATGATTTTTTGATCCTGGAAGTCACTTCCAGTTTTGGAAAAATTAAAAAAAAACAAAAAAAATAACCCCATCTCAATTGGCAATACTGGGTTTTAAAATGTAAAAAAATTTTTTCTTGATACTGGATGCACTAATTTGAAAGAAAACAGAACCAAAAAAACGTATAAATTGGCAATCCTAGTACCAAATATACACTTGTATTTGAAAAATCGATTGAAATTCAACTAATAAATGAAATTTCATGAAACTCTGGGTATTTATCCATTGATTGATTGATGAATTTATTTCTGAAATGGTAATTTTGTTGAAAAATTAACAGAAATATTTTTTCACTCAAGTACAATCCTAACCCTATTCTGCTTTATTTGATATTTTATGAATTTTAAGGAGAATAATAAGGGATTGAACAGACCCAGCTTTAGAAGTGTATTACTTCAAACTGTCATAGACAATTTTTTTAACTTCACAATTTTACATATTTCAAGTATACACCAATACCTCGATTATCAAATTAAATGTTCCACTTTTTTATTTCGCTATCAGACACTTGGTTATCAGGGGAAGGTAACGCCTAAATTTTATCGATGTTTTTCCATGATTTTACTGCGTGTGTGTTCCAGTTTTGAAGCCTTACACTCACTTGAATGTTGCATGGCAATTTTTATTTTGTCATATTGATTCATTACTAGCTGTATCTGTGGAAACTTCATGGATGTTGACAACTAAGATTATCTACAGCCTCTGCTCCTCTCCCACCTTTAGTCTGTATCTTCTCATTCTCTCTCTTATCCCTTCCAATCTTTGTTGCCCATCCATGGTTTTCATTTAAATGTTATACAAACATGGATTAGTTTCATGTAAAAAAAAAAAATCTTCCTGCCCTCTCAGTAAATTACCTATCTTTCTTTTCTTCCCTCTCCCTTCCTACCCTTTTATCAAAATACCTAACTTTTTTTTCTGTCATCTTTTTTCCCACCCTTGAATTGAACTAACTTTCTTTTCTGCTTACTCTCCTTCTAACCACTTATCAAACTACCTAACCTCTACCTGATGTTATTGCTGAAAACGTAACAATTGAACCTGAATAGGAATGAGCCGAAGATTATAGATTTATTAAAAGAAAAGAAGTTAACAGCGCAAGTTTGAATGTTTTTGGAACAACATGTTTTTTTTTTTCTTTTCTCCCCCTACTTCAATAATCTTCACTTTGTTATCTAATGATACTGCTTCACGCTTATTTGACACGATTGGATATTAAGTTCCGAATAATTCTTTTTAAAAAAAAATTTGCTTGAAAAGAAAACACAAAATAGCTACTCAAGTGATACAACATCGCACAAACTCACCGAATAAAATAAGCGTGACAAAATTTTCACCCATAAGGAGGTTCAAATATATGAAGAGAAAATTCTGGGGATGGACAAGCAACCAGAATGTGATTTTGGCTCCAAGTTGCCGAGATATCAAGCTTCGTTATGACAGGTTTTCAAGGAAATGTGAAACGAGGTATTGGTGTATAGAACCTAGGTCCAGAAAACTAGAAAATCCAGAACTCTGGGTCACTTCCGGTCCCAAGCTTGCCAAATAAATAATTTGGTACCTGTACTACTCCTTGCTGGGTATCTTACTGTTGTAATCTTTGGTATTGATTCTTACTAAGCAAAGTTTGTTATATATCGATAACAATGTAAAAGTATTTATTTACCCTTTCTAGATGGTCCAGCCAAACACGTGTGTTTGTTTACAACAATCTAATTCTACCTATTGGATATTGATTCAACCTGAACAACATGGCAATTTCCATTTCGCAATGTCCTGATAGTTATTTGAGCATGTGTTTGCGTGTGTTAATAGTGAAAGCGCTGTCAGCATTTTTGAGGATTAATGTGTGATAGAATAAGTAATAATAGACACACACACGCAGATGGTAAGCTGCCACTCAATCAAGGGGGTAACTCCCGTTATTAGCTGGGGTCCGTTGCCTGGTAACTTCTGTTACTAATTAAGGGACAGTAGCTTCCCTTTTTTTTTTCTTGCAATTTATACAAATACTACACGTGTAGTTGTAGTGTATTTAGAAATTAATGATATGATTGAATTTTGATACCCTGACAAGGCATAGATTTATAAATGCCCAAGAGGCCTTTTAGGTCATTCATGACCCAGATAATAAGTTCGAAGCATGGGAAATTATTGTTTTAATAGAATTGATTACAATTACTGTTATATGATTCTGAGACATGATTGTTACAATTTATTACAACTTCATTCTTGATACAGTTATATCAACATTATAGTTTGCATTTTCTGGCCATTTTATCGCATTTGATTTCCATGGGAATGATCAAAATTGAATATTCATGCGTAAAAATGCCACTACTATGAATAGCCTGAACATTATACCCCCTCAGAATATACATGATGTAGAAGGCTTAACTTGTTTAGACTGCTTAAAGATGTAAAAAAAATTTTGGTTACCTGAAAAATGGTAAAATTTATATATAAATCCAATCTGGAAAGGGTTGATGTGAATACTTTTGAAATCAATATAAATTAATATACAATGTTTCGGTACCATGACATTATAACTAACAATGTTTCATCGAAAATGCAAAATACACCAACATATACACACACACACACACACACACACAGAGGCCACATTCAAACACATAAACTTACACATATACGCCACATACACTCAAATGTATACACATATGCTATACATACAAATGTATGTGTATGTGTATGTGTTCGTGACTTGTATGTGGGTATGTATTTTACATTCTCAATGAAACCTTGTTTGATTGAAAAAAAATTGTGCCACGGAAATTTGGGAATAAATTTGCACCTGTGAATTTCTTTTTTTTCTTCAAATTGCTAATAAAACAAAATATATGACTTTTCAGTCGATGTTATGTGTTGTCTTTGTAAATACTGTCTGTATAACCAAGTGTACCTCTTGATTGAATTGGTGAATTAATTTTCAGGCTGAAAAACCCGACATCCTTCTTAGTGTCATCAGTGGGGCTCTCCATGTTGCTGATCATACAATTCTCACATGTTTCCAGAATTTTCAAAGTGCCCTAGAAAGGTTTGACCATTTATTATTTCGATTGTAAGACTTCTAATGAAGTATTGCTATTGAAAAATGTGACTTTTAGTTTGCTTGAATTCTTTTTATACAGGAACTTGGAATTTTGTAATCTTGTGAGCTCTGATACTACTAGCTGAGGTAACCGACCTTGCATGGGTATTCTGCCTATGTTGTCGGTGATATTTTTTTTTTTTTTTCATGTCACTCTGTTCGATCCAGTGCTTCGAGGGCAGGTTTATAACAGTCATAAAAAAAACAACTTCGTATCTATCTCAGAAAATAGTTAAAATTGCAACCATGGTTGCTGCCACTAATCTCACAAAATTGGCATGAGTGGATGTAAGGAGTTCAGAGTACTCATTCTTACTCTAAAATGTATAAAAACCGCGAAAATATCTTGGGTTCAGTCCAAATTCAAATTTTAAAAAAAATGTTGTGTTCTGAAATGAGTCGAATACAAAAAAACGCTTTCACCCGGGATAACCCATTAAGGTGCTAAACTTCATGATATTGGATTATCAAACCGGAGTTTTGTTCCTCGTGTTTTTTTGTTCATCCCTGTTGACTCCTTGCAGAGCATAGGGCTGCAGCCACACCATTACAGCAGACTCGGTTTTGGGCAACTCCCCTCAGCTTGGCCTGTGTCAGTCCAATTACATTTGCCTCATTTTTGACTGACCTTCTCCGTTTGCGTTAGCCCCCACTCCACTCTTCTCTTCAAGCTCTAACTGGCTTCTGGATGTTCCAGTTCCCTATTCTGGTTTTTGCCTTTTGGTGTTCGGTTGCTTAGCTAATTGGCTTTTCATAGGATTTCACCAGTATGTGTTATAAGCCCTTCTGAAGATGCATTTTCTCAACCAGGCTCTCACTGGATTGACACTGCTGTAGACTTAATAGCAAATAGGTTTAGCAGGGTAGAGTTGCTAGCACCACACCCAGCCCTCCTCCTTCACCCAGGCTTGTGACTGACAAGATGGTCTAAAAGGAACATTTTGATAGAGTTATCCTTCCTTATTCTTGTTTTTAATTTCTTATTTCATTATTTGACTAGTCACTAGACAATTTTGTTGGTGTTTAACTCTATAGTCAAAAGTCTGTCGTTAAAAGAGGTGTTGTTTTACATTATAAAGCTGTAGAACTGTTCCCTTTTTTGATTTTTTAATATTTCTTGTTTTGTTATAGTATTTTTAAGAATGATTTTTACTTGTATATTTGTAGGGGTCAAATATTTCCTGCTAATTATCTCAAAAACAGAGTGGATGTTGAATTCATTTATGAAGGAGTGAAATATGCATTGACGGTAATGTAAATTTTTTTTGTTCGTTCGATCAAGTATTCACTGTATTGTTTCAGAGTTGCTATTTCCACAGCTATAACAAAATTTCCAAGTTGAAACTTTTTGAAAATTTTAGAAATACTTATTTATTAGATATTGAATAACAGTGAGAAAATGTTTCGGCTTGATCCATTTAAAATTCATACTATTTTGAGAAATATAAATAGATGATAATGTGGAAATAGTCTGAATTCCAAACTAATGTTGGTTATTATCTACTTATTGTGACTTAGATCTACTTTTAATTTTGGCAATTATTTTTTGTTTGTTTTGTTGTTTTGTTTTTGGTTTGTTTTTTGGCTTTTGTTTGTGTTTTTTTGTTTGTGTTTTGTTTTGGGTTGTTGTTTTGTTTTGTTGTTTGTTTTTAAAAAAAAAAAATTCCAAGTTAACGCTTTTATCTTGATGCTTTAATTAAAAATCTCTCCATTATTACCTTGCAACATCTTTGAGCGACTAGGATAAAAAAATCAGTTTGAAAAGACTTTGAATCTTGATCACATATAGCAAACCAATCTTTTTATCAATTTTTAAATCAATATTTCAACTAATTTTTTATTTTCAGGTTGTAAAAACTGGGCCAACCAGCTACTTTGTCCTTATAAATGAGTCTCACCTGGACATTGAAGCTCACCGGTAAGCTTTCTTGTAATTTGAAACAAAAAAACTTGACAGTTTCAATTTAAATTTAATATTTATTCATTGAAAATATGATATTAACATTTTATATATTAATGACTTTAAGTAAAATTTTGAAGTTTGAAACATCTTTGACGAAATCTCATCAAAGTTTCAATATAGGAGACTAAATTATATAAATAATTTACGCCATATAAAATTTTTCAGTTTTACTCGTATTGTATTCATTTAATTAATGTTCTCTCTATTTGCAGTTTAAGTGATGGTGGATTACTCTTGTCTGTGGGTGGCTCGAGCTATACCACTTATATGAAGGAAGAAGTGGATAGCTACAGAGTTACAATTGGAAACAAGACCTGTATTTTCCAGAAAGAGAACGACCCTACTATTCTCAGGTTAATTTTCTTTAGATATTATTTATAATTACCTCTGCTAATAAAGTTGGACAGTGGTTGCATTCATCCATGTTTTTTTTTTTGTCTGTCAGCCCATGAAATATCGTAGAAAGTTCTTAATGAATATCAATGACATTTTGTGGAAGGTTGGGTCTGGGACCAATGACCAATTAATTAAATTTTGGAGCAGATTCAGTTTTGGGGATGTAATAACACAGAAATAAAATGTACAGGAATATTTTTGTAACTGTTTATTGTTTGATAAGTAATTATTAGATGCTTTTGACATGACAGTTACCTTTACCAATGAAATTTGAGAGGTATTCAGTTGCATCTTTCCATCTGTCTGTCCACAAGATTACCCCACCCTCCACAAAATTTCAATGTTGCAAGGACGAGTTGGTTTAATTTTGGGGCAGTTCCGGGAATATTTTTGGGTTGAGAGATATTTTTCTGTTTTAGGTTTGTTTTTTTTTTTTTTCTTTTTTTAAAAAATCCTCCTCATACATTTATGTATACTCTGGTGTATGTCCATATGCTATCGTCAAAAGTTCTCAATGGATTTCAATGAAATTTTCAGGAATGATGGATAATAGGCTACAGAAAAATGATCAAATTTTGAGATGAATCCATGTACCAGTACTTCCTCTAAGACGCTGTAGTTATTTGTCTATACTATAGAATATCGCTAATAGTTCCTGCCTGTCCACATGATATCCTAAAAGTTGTCAATGAATTTCAATGGTATTTCATGGAAGGGCGGGCAATGTGCTATGGAAGAAGTGATTAAATTTTTGAGATGGATCAATGCATAATTACTTCCCCCTATGCTCTAGTGTTTGATCTTTGACCTGATTGTTCAGCTTTTAGTGACGATGGCAGAAGTAGATGCTCTATGACTGCTTTCTATGCCTTTGCCTGAGCAAATTAAAAAAAATAGCAAGTTCAAAAATATGGCTAGCATCAAAATATTGGTGACATTATTTTTTTTAGGCTTATGTTATCCATCAATCTGCTTCCCGTCTGCTTTCAGATCTCCATCGGCTGGCAAACTATTGATGTACAAAGTGGAAGATGGTGGCCATGTTTTTGCTGGGGAACCCTATGCAGAAATGGAAGTAATGAAAATGAATCTCAGTTTGCGTGTTCCAGAGAGTGGATGGTAAGTAATCATTTGAACCCCCCCCCCTTTGCTCACCATGTGAACAAAATAATATTTGTATCTTGCATTACTGAATCACCATAGCCCGCATCCCCAAGTTTACCAGAAATAATTCTCTTGAAAATTATGAAAAAAAAAAGACGATTTTTTTTTTTATCTAAACTTATCTTAAGGAATACCAGCATGAGATTTGGGCATTGTTGGTCCCTAAATTACCATAGGGACCCTTAAAATTCCCTTTTGAAAAAAACAAAACACAAAACAAAACAAAAACTGATGGTGCTTAGTGGTTTACTCATGCAGATCTTAAGGGTTGTAACCCCCAAAATGTGATCAGGAATGCCTGTAGGCACACAAACACATCTGCCCCCCCTTTTTCTGGCCTATTTCGCAAGGATCAAAGTGTAGTATCTATTCCATGGTGGAGCCCAATGGCGCAGCTATTGACACTTGCCTGTCGAATGGGCCGGAGATTGTGTGTTGTGGATGGTGTCAAGACCGAGTGCACCGGTGCATTGCGTCAGCCAATGAGGTTTTACTGAGGCTGCCACTGCTACGCGCATTGGAGACCTTTGGACTTGTTCTTCGGCTCTCCTATTATTACTCAGCCTAGCTGCGGGGGATACAGCACACCGGGGCAGCACTGTCCCGTAGCACTTAGAGGAACAGGTCGGGCTTGTCCTGACGCTTTCATGACTGCGGTTGCTTTAGCAACCTAAGTCACGTCGGCTGGAGCTATTTTTGAAGGGTGTCTCCTATTTTTCCCATGTAAAGCCCTGACCTTGTGTCGTATTTTGCTCTGGTGGGAGAGTAAATAAATAGAACATACACACACACACACATAGGTACATAGACAATGAGAGAAGAATCTGTAGCCCACTTGGCTGGTTGGTTGGACCATTTCTGGCTCTACAGTGATCTGATATATTTTTTAATAGATTAGAGAGGGAGAAAGACCTACATTACTTTCTCTTGTAAGAAGTCCAAATGATAGACAGAACCCTGTAGCAGAGTGAGAACATTCAAAGAAGCAGCATAAATGTACATGTCGGCTGAATGTATAAGTCTGACCAATGTGGAATTGAACTCTGTGTGACTTTTGCTGTTCATCAGGGACATGTTATGGATGTCTTTGTCCAACAAAGAAAAGATTTAAAATATCTGCAACCTTCGCTACAAGCATTTCTGATAACAAAAAAAAAATTCTGTTTGCCACTTTTACTTGGTACTACTGGAAAAATGATTTCCTCTCTCTACGTACAGATAATACACCTGAAGAAAACGGTGAAATAGATTGGCTGAAACTTTGTAGGAAATCTCATTGAATGTTATGACTCTTCTCAAAATTATTGACCAATATATTTAATAGATTTGTTCTGATACTACCACGAAATTTATCAATTTTAAAAACAAAAAAACTCTTTGAATTTTGAAAATGTTAGAAACCATCAACCAAAACTGTCAACATATGTTTCTTTGGTTTTTAAATTAGTCTGGCTGGCTATGTATGTATCACATGTACAGAATTTATCAATGGAGCTAGAAGGCTGAAAATCTAAACATCTTTTGTCTAGAAATTTTTTTTCATTAAAAATTCTTCCCTAAATAGGTTTTCAGTTGGATGTTCAATTTGCAATGTAAGTTTATGCTAAATTAGTTCTTTACTTTGTGCCTTGCGGCGTTATTGCTTGTTTTTTGAAAATTCAAACTTTTATTTAGCGATCACCACCCAACAAAGGGCAAGAGTGAACCTCATTCATTGAACACCCCTCTTTCCAGTTTTTTAATTGATCATCCCTGCACAGCATGTAGCCAAAATATCTTGGTCATGTGATAGATTTTAAGTGATTAAGCAGAGCTGTTTTTTTTTTTTTTCCTCATCTTTCTCTATTTCATTTGCCTTCTATTGCAACTCTCACGTCATCTCAGGCTTATTCTTTATTTCTGATATGTGCTGAATACTTGGTGGTTGTAGAATGACAACTTGAGTTACAATGAAAACTGAAATAAGATGAAAAATATTTAGATAGAAAAAAGGAAGAAACTGCCATCACAGTCAATAATTGAACAAATGTCAAAATTTGAAGTCAAGTTCAAGAATTCCATTGAAGAATAAATATGGTCAGAATAAACTCTGTTTGACATTACTGGCATTTTCAATGTGAAAACATCTAAAATAAAGTAAATAATTCTAGATGTTCTTATTAAACCTGTCGGAATAGGGCCCCTAAAAGATCAAAAAAGCCTTTTTTCAAAATAATTAAAAAAAAACCCTTTTTAGAAAGGATTTGGTGTAGTACTGCTGCCAATTTTCAAGTCTAGACAAAATGGTATGGCTATCTTGGATAGCTACAATTGTTCAGTGGTCAACATCTTGTTTAAGAAATGTGAAGAATATATTTTGATAATATTTGGCATCCATGAGTTCATGAGTTCATTATTATTTTCAGTTATTTGGATCATTTTATGATGAAATTTCCATTAGATTTTTTATTATTTTGATTTTTTCTATGTCAGAAATACTTCAATGAAAACTTATATATTTACTATGTCAGAAATACTTCAATGAAAACTTATATATTTATTATATCAGAAACACTTCAATGAAAACTTATATATTTATTATATCAGAAACACTTCAATGAAAACTTATATATTTATTATATCAGAAACACTTCAATGAAAACTTATATATTTACTATGTCAGAAACACTTCAATGAAAACTTATATATTTACTATGTCAGAAATACTTCAATGAAAACTTATGTATTTACTATGTCAGAAATACTTCAATGAAAACTTATATATTTACTATGTCAGAAATACTTCAATGAAAACTTATATATTTACTATGTCAGAAATACTTCAATGAAAACTTATATATTTACTATGTCAGAAATACTTCAATGAAGACTTATATATTTACTAAAGATTAACTATCCTGCATTTTTTTCACACAAAATTGACTGTAATTTGCTTCATTTTGATAGCTGAGAATACTAGTTGAAATAAGTTTGTAAGACTTGTCTAAAATTTAGTTTGATTACCAAGGGATTGAACCTAGAACCATCAGATTACTTGCAGTAATTTTGTCTGATTCTGTAACTACTACGCTATGTGTCCATGGTCCGAATATTAATAGAAATAATAACTTTCATTAATCGCATTAAATTTTACTTACAGTGTTCATTACAAAAAACGCCCTGGGGCACTTCTTGAACCTGGAGGAATTATTGCCATATTAGATCTTGATGATCCAAGCCGGACACAACAGGTGAGATTTTAACTTACATTAATAGAAATAAATAATAAATTTATTCTCGTATATATAGGGATGTTATCATTTCTTCTATCAGAAAGAATTGAATGAATTTGAGAAATGTTTTTCAAGACCAGCAGCATGAACTGGCGTTACTTTGGAGAAAGTGGCCTTCAGAATTGTTTTTTAAAGTTACCATTTTTTCCCATCCATATTCTCTATTTCCAACTCTATGATTACATATGTCTATCTATTAAATTGATAATGAAAATAATTTGGTGATTCTAGAACAAGCTTTTTTTTTTTCCTTTCTTCAATTCCTTTTTTTTGTTAAACTGGGGATTCTGTACCGTTCCCCTGTTTAAATAACAAAGGAATTGAAAATATCTTTGACTCACTTTACAAGCGCTGCCGTTTACAGATAAAAAAAAGAAAGAATTTCTGTCTGATACTGTATTTTACTTAGCCAGAAAAAGAGTCCCCGTCTTTCCACACTGATAGTAAACCTGTTGAAGGTTATAGAATGGATTGACTTGAATGTTGTGGGAGCAATAGAAATAACACAAAGAATTCAATCATCTGAAAAAACTCTTTTAATGTTAATGACTCTTCTCAAAATTATAGACAATGTATGTCAATAATGTCTATTCATTTCTTTGTTGCAGGCTAAATTATTTAGTGGTACGTCACTGCCCAGCAGCAATAATTCAACATGTGGAGATAAACTACATCAGGTTTTTACAAGCATCAAAGCTGAATTAGAAAATATTCTCTCTGGCTATGTCTTGCCTGATCCATACTTCAAAGAAGGACTACAAAAATCTGTACGAATACTTATGAAATGTTTGCGTGATCCAAACTTACCTCTGCTTGAACTTCAGGTAAAAAAAAAACCCAAACCATCTTTGCATTGTAATTAGATTTCTCTTTCTCAATGAAAAGCATGAATTTCTCTTGTCCCATTAAATAAGGTGTGTGGTAAGTTGAGTAACAACTACAACCATGGAAGACAATCAGCAGACTGAGTTTACATTCACTTTATACTAATGTCCTTAAGAGGGCCATGAATCCACTTTCAATTCAGTTCAATTCAATATTTGGAATTGGTATGGATGCTCCTCCCAATAATTTGTAAAGTATATTCGCTATTTATGAGTGTCAAGGATATTTCATAACTTGGAACTAGCTTTTCTGTGATTTTTCACCTTATAGAAAGTATATGCATTGACAATGACGCTGTGTACTTGTGTGGATCATAGTAAGTAAATAAACAAATATTTTACTCTTTGATATTAAAATTGTATTTTTTTTTTTTTCAGGAATTGATATCTATGATTTCAGGACGTGTCACCCCTAATGTAGAAAAAGCCATTCGAAAGTTGATTAGCTCTTATGCCAAAAACATAACATCTGTGTTGTGCCAGTTTCCCAGTCAAGATGTACGTATAATTTGTCATAACATTATGTTGATTAATTGTTTCTTTAAACCTTTTATGATTTTGCAGATTCATTGTTTATATTCTAACAGCTTCTAACTTAAATATCAACTATTCATAAGAGGCAGGAAAACCTAATTGTTGGGAAATCTTATCAACTAGTCTCCGGATTCATTTAATGTTAACTTGACCTGTTTTTCACCAAGTATATATATTTTTTTTAACGTAACTCCAGTGCCTGGTTTTTGCATCTCTGACCCTGGACTGATGACTTTCCAAGACGGGTTATTTCATCCGTGGCAGCAAGAAAGTTGAATACATGACCTATCTATAAAAGAAGGTTGTCTGAATGCTTAAAAAGTTGTGCAAACATTCACTAGTTGTTATATTGTCAGAGTAAATATGCAAATTTCTTTAGTTTATACAAGGAGATGCTGCCATTTTGTGAAAGAATAATGCATCATTGCAAGACTGGTTATTTTGTCTGACAGCAATCAGGTTAAAACTCTGGTTTCTATGACAATATACACCTATACCTGTACTTACTAAAAGTCAGCCCTTAAAAATCTAATCTTTCTCACTAGGAATGCTTTGTTTTACTATAACATACCTTGTATAACTTATAGTTTTATCAGTTAACTATTAATATGAAAATTGATGGAAAGGCCTAAATTCCACATTGGAGTGAATAAGATGTTTAGAAAAGAAAATCTTTAGTTCTTCTTCAGATTACAGTCTAGTAAGATTTTTTTTCTCTTGAAAACTTAGTACGAAGCATGTTTTTTAAATTACTCTGTACATGAAAGTAGCTAATCTTACAGCCACGATTTAACAGCGTAATCAGAAAATTAGGAGCAAGCTCATGGTGAGAATCAAACTCAAACTCTCTAACCAGAGTGGTCCAGTATATGCCTAGCTGCTTCAACCATTCAGTCACGGGGACTTAATAGTTTTTACCCCTCAAACCTAACTCATTACAACCAATATTCCATGCTTGTCGATGTTTACGATTGAGACCTTGTCTTTTAATGCAACGGTATCTTTTAATTTTTTTCCAAATTCATTCTTGGATATAGTGTTGCTACATTGTCAATAGTTTTTGACTAGCTTTTTACCCTCATCGTTACTTTCAGTTGTTTTTTATCACAACTTTGAGTCGGACTGTGAATAATGATAATGTTACAACACTTCACCCAAGGATAAATTTGAAGAAAATTAAAAATAATGTTGAAGATTATTTCATTCTGCACGTTTCTTTCCAGATTGCCAATGTGATTGACAGCCATGCTGCAACATTGAATAGACGTGTCGAAAGAGAAGTGTTCTTCATGACTACACAAGGGATTGTACAACTAGTCCAGAGGTTGGTCCCTCTTGAGAACATCTGAGATCTATTCAGAGTGTCTTAAGTGTCTTCATTTTATTACACTGTTTAAACAAAATTAGATATGGACTTTATGCATCCCCTGTATATAATTTTTTTTTTTTTCTGAATTATTTACTTATTTCATTATCATCATCATCATCATCAGTCTTTTAGCGTCCGTCGTTGGACATAGACCTTCCCCAGGATTTGCCACACTTACCTATCATGGGCGTCACGGAGCCAGTACTTCCTGAACTTGTCTAGCTTGTCTCTCCATCTAACATTTTGCCGGCCTCGGTAGCGCATGTGGTCTTGGGAGATCCATGTTGTGAGTCGCAATGTCCATCGATTGTCTGCCATTCTTGCAACATGGCCAGCCCACCGCCATTTGAGATTTTGAATGGATTCTATGATGTCCCTGACTCTTGTCTTTTCTCGGATGTACTGTGCTGTCTTGTGGTCTCTCCATGTGAGGCCCAGCATTATTCTTTCATGTGCACGTTGCATGGTTCTCAATTTATGTGTCTGTCTCTTGGTTAGGTTCCATGTTTCCGCTCCATAAGTGACTATTGGGAGGATGCATTGGTTATACACCCTTCTCTTTAGGATTAATGGGATCTTATTATTTTTGAAGGTTGAGCTAGCTCTGCCAAAGGCTTGCCATCCTAGTGTGATTCTTCGCTTGATTTTTTCTTCTTTTGAGGGTCTCATGGAGATTCGTTGTCCTAGGTATATGTAGTGGTCTACTTCTTCCAGTTGTGTGTCCTTGATTTTGATCTTAGTGTTTTTATCCCCGATGTGGTTGTTGCACATGATCTTTGTCTTGCTGAAGTTCATGTGTAGGCTGACTTTCTTGCTCTCTTCATTTAGTTCATCTATCATTAGTTGGAGGTTGTGTAGGTTCTCTCCGAAAAGGGCTATGTCGTCTGCAAATCTAAGGTTGCTCAGATATTTGCCGTCTATCTTAATTCCTTTACTCTCCCAGTCTAGCCTTCTGAAGATCATCTCGAGGCAGGCTGTGAAGAGTTTAGGTGAGCTGGTATCACCTTGTCTTACTCCTTTCTGGAGCTGGAACGGGTCTGAGTCTTTATGTAGCCTGATAGAGGAGCTGTCGTGATTGTATATATGTTTCAACACTTCAACATATACTGGATCTACACCTTGCTGACTGATGGTCTCCATGACCTTAGGGATTTCTACTGAGTCGAACACCTTTTTGAAGTCGATAAATGCTACGGCAAGTGGTAGTTTATACTCAGCTGCTTTTTCTTTCAGCTGATTTATTGAGTGCAGGTGGTTCATGGTCGAGTAGCTTCTTCTAAAGCCAGCTTGTTCACGTAGCTGGTTTTCATCGAGTGTTTTTGTGATCCGGTCGGTGATGATCTTTGTGAAAAGTCTGTATACACTGTTGAGTAGGTTTATAGGCCTTTATTTTCTGAAAATAGTTCATAATCTTTTCATAGACATCATTTCAAGAATGAGCTATGCAAATGCTATTTGAACAATAACTTAATTTTTAAAAGATAAAAGGTATTTTTGATAATGGTTAGTTTTACTTAGTTCAGCATTTTGTGGCTGAAAAATAGAGGAAGTAGTATTATGATTGTATTTTTCATAATTAAAAACAACTTTTAGATTATTAAAGGAATAATTTTTATCATGTCTTAATCATACAGCAACAAAGATAAGGTCAAATCTGTTCTGACATAACTATTATTTTTTGCTTACTGTAAGTGAAATCAAACTTGGTAAACTTCATTCTTGTCAACTCACTGGATTGATTTCCAGGATTTAGTTTACTAAAGAATGGATATAACGTGTTAAAATTTTTCCAAAATAGTAAGTTTGGTAGTTTTAACAAAATCCTGAATGCAACTGACCGGCAACATTATCTGTATTATTGATATTTTTCCATAATTCTATTTCCAGGTATCGCAATGGTATCCGAGGTCACATGAAATCTGTCGTTCAAGATTTATTGAAACGATACGTTCAAGTAGAAACACAATTTCAACATGGTAATATTTTTCTACTTCCTTTCATGCTTGAAACTATATCAATACACTGTATTATAACTGTTGCATTCAATTGTTATTCAAGTTTTTGCTGATAATTTCTCACAGAAACGGCACTTGAGAAAGATCAGAAATTATTAATCAGATTATGATTATAAAAAAAGACATGAAATTCGATGGAGGGTGGTCAGAAGAATATATTCAATATATGTATTGATGGCAACCCTGTTACAGGATGGGCATTCCACCTGTGGAATTCATCCACCGCCATTTGTAGTGTGAGCATGCATGACCCATTATATGATCCAGATGTCAGATGGTGCACGGTTGACGGAAATGCCTGACTTGATCCCCAGGCAACACTATGGAGCCAGCACCAGCGAATAATAATTTTTTACTTACGGAAATATTAATATGGAGTTAACATAAAACAGTTGTATGGCACCATTATCTTATTTTAAAAATTTTTTGTATTTTGTTTACTATAAAGTTCCAAATTCCAAGGCCCCTCACCTTTGGGGCCAAAGCTTGATCCAGGTGCCTCAAAAGGTAAAGACCATATGATTTAATATTTCAAGGGCTGCTTCAGCTCTGTCTTTATGAAGTTTTTGTTAATTGGCAAAATATTGAAATGTGTGTTGGTTGTAGAAGTAGAAAATCCTAAGAATAAACCATAAAAGAAAGTTGAATAATTATTTATTCTAGTGAATTATTTTCATCTGGGCTTCTGAGAGGAATTTTATAAGGCAATGCAAAGCTGTTTTTGCCCCCGTCCCCTAACTCGACAAACACCCTCATCCTCTAGCCATCCAGTTTTCATCTGCTGTGACCCTTTTAGCACACCATACTCTATTCACCCAACTATAAATGATAGCCGACCTATTTTAAGTATTCACTTAGAAGTTTTGATACACAGCTCTATTCAAGAAACTCTTGTTCCACCCCCCCCTAGCCTGGGATGATGCACTGGCTACATTCCCACCTCTCAAAGGCCCCAATTGGTATGTATTTACCGATTATTCAATTTTATAAAAGTTAGCATCAAGCTACTAAATCAGTTTTTAGAAGAAAATTATATATTCTTTGTATATGTTAGATAATCATATATAAGAAAATCTGAACTACCATTCCAACTAGTATCCATATTGACTATTTTTTAAATTTTTTTCAGGTCACTATGATAAATGTGTGGCTCAAGTACGAGAAAGGAACAAAGATGACATGGCAGCTGTAACTGCGACCATATTCTCTCATTCTGCTATTGCCCAAAAGAATGAACTTGTAAACATACTCATAGTAAGTATATCTCTGAATTTTTGAGATGAGGTATTATTATTATTTCTATTATCATTCGGACTATCCTCATCTTGGTTGTTTTTCATACAACGTTTCGGCAGTTGTACTCTACGGCCTTCATCAGGTATCATCTGGTAGGTGTGGGGAAGTAACGAACCGAACCCTTTATTTAACCGACGGGGGTATATTGACCGCACTCCCCTCTTAGCATTAGTAGTATTATTATCGTCTCACACTGGAATTGAACCTAGAACCATTTGATTACTTGCAGTAATTTTGTCTGATTCTGTAACCACTATGCTGTGTCCATATGGTTCAATCCTAGTGTGAGACAATATAATGCTACTAATGCTAAGAGGGGAGTGCGGTCAATATAACCCTGTCGGTTAAATAAAGGGTTCGGCTCGTTACTTCCCCACACCTACCAGATGATACCTGATGAAGGCCGTAGAGTACAATGGCCGAAACGTTGTATGAAAAACAACCAAGATGAGGATAGTCCGAATAATAATAGAAATACTACTCATAGTAAGTACTATATATACTGCATATGTCAGACTTCCAAGATAAATGGTCCATAAGGATATTTGGAAGACTACTGCTCCTCGCAACTCATTAAGACCCCCAAAATGTCAATATCTAGCTTCAGTGGACAGCCCCAATAGTTATGATGCTAGCACAGTGGAAGCTGTGTAATTGTTTACTTTAAAAAAAAAAAGAATTGAATGATGGTCTTATATACCTGCATATTTAGTAATTGTGATGACTGAAAAGTTTGCTGGTATTTAATTTATGAAAAGTGATCTCTACAGTTTTAAGTATTCTTGTTTTTACCTGATTTATGTAATGGTAATGTATTATCTCTTCTAGGATCATCTCTGTGGCAAAGAACCTGGATTAACAGATGACCTTGCACAGATTTTGAATGAGCTGACAACTCTCAATAAGACAGAAAATGCCAAAGTGGCCCTCCGCGCAAGACAGGTGTTGTATCTGCTATTTTCTATGCCGTCTCCATTATATCCGCGTAATCCCGACTGACTGATTGTTGTATATATTTGTGCCCTTGTTGTCCCTGGTTGCAAAAAGTACCAATAACCTATAGCTATTTGAACTGTAACTCCTGTTCACTAACATGTCACTTACAAACTGACTTTATTCACTCCTGTGTACAATGGCCATGAACTCCTCTTGCAAAACAAGGCCCACTCACAATATATCTCTCGCAATAAAGTAAGACTTGAAGTTCAAGATGAAATTTCATAAGTGGCAGGAGATGATGTCATAGAAATTATGAGACTACCTAACCATTAATTGCAAATTTTTTATTTTTAAACCATTTTTTTTACAAATTCTACATAAATGAAGTTTTACTATTTTCAATAATCACGATCTTGAAAATTTAACCTACTTAGGCTTTGGTAATCTTTTTTTCAAGATGAGGGTTATAACTCTGATAAAAGATATCTAAAAAAATTAAAAAAGAATTAAATATTCTGAGTTTTAACATTTAAAAATTTTTTTTTAATGTAAACATGAAATTTCAGTAATAGTCAAGTCATTCTTCTGTTTTATTTTCTAGGTGCTCATAGCTGCTCACCAACCAGCATTTGAGCTTCGACATAATCAGATGGAATCCATCTTCCTGTCTGCCATTGATATTAATGGACATGAATTTTGTCCTGAGAATCTCCAAGTAAGTTGTCTTTGAGAGTATTTATACAGCCGCACCTTTTACCTGCTTTTGTAGGCCTTGTTTTATGATGTTAAGACCCTTAGATTTCTTTGTAATTCTTTGAAGTATTGTACCAGGTGTAGGCAACGTACAACCTGAAGGTCAGATCGCGCCTGTGGAGGTATTTAGACTGATCTCTCAGCAACTATTGCTTGCTTACCTATGTTTTAAAGAGTCTTTTCATTTTTCTAATAGATTCAAAAGATGCCTAGATCAAGAAAAATTTTGGCTTCATCAACTTTTTGATTACTAATTGGCATCCTTGACGAAACACAAATGATTTTCTAGCATGCATTTCACATTGATCAGAGTTGAAATATAACTAGATGTATTTAAATGGAGGGAAATTCCTATTTTTCAAGCTTTTTTTATGGCGTTCATCTGGCTCCCCATCCACTCCTTAATATTTGATCTGGTCTGTGGTGGTAAAAAGGTGACTGATCCTTGGATTAGATAATACTCTGCTCACAGCTCATAATTTGATAAGCATATCCTTTTCTCTCTCGTGTGTGTCTGTGTGTGTCACTGAAAAAATTGGAAAATCTTCTTCATGGTGTTTAATACAAACACTTGTTGAGAGATTTTTATGAAGAGTAAGTCAATTCTATCTTAGTTAGATCAAGGCCTTGAAATAAGACTTGCTAAAAATCCTTGTACATTAAACAAATAGAAGTGATACTATGCTTTGGTGTAATAAACTGATCAGTTTGCAAAATACAAATATAATGAATATATTTGTTTCTTTTTGAAATGCCAATGTTATAAACTTCTTCATCTGGGTACTTCTTAGGCCTGTCATTGTGATCTTAGTGGAAGGACCACCAAATTTCAACTTGAACATCTCTAGTTTTTGGATTTCCAAGTTCAGCTTTATTTAAAATTTTGTTAAAGGAGAGATTGGATGAGGGATGAAGTTTCTTAAATCTTTTACACACTGTATAGGTGTCATGACTCAAGTGAAATCTGACCCTTACATTTCAGCTAATTGTCGAATAATCAAAGAGCTTAAATAATAGATATTTATCGAAGGTAAATCAATATTTCGTAAGCCATTTCAATGTTAGTAACTTTCTAGCATAAGTTTGAGAATGATTAAATTCTCTCAGTTTTGCCATGTAAACATTTTTTTTTATTGCAATGTTATGTCTCAAAAAAAGAATTGATTTACATCTATCTGAAATTACTCATAGCTTGATTTTATTTTGATGTATGTTGATAATTATTGAATTTATTGTTGTGTGTCATCTTCTGCCTTATCTTTTGAATCTTGAACATTTTGTTCTATTTTTGCAGAAACTTATTAACTCAGAAACTGCAATCTACGATGTGCTGCAAGAGTTTTTCTTCCACTTGAACTCTTTGGTGAGGACAGCGGCTTTAGAGGTGGGTTTGTTTTTCTTTCCTATTTATCATTTATGGTGAAATCATTGATAGTATTCTGTGAAATTCTGATTTGATACAACTTGAAATTCATTTCTCTGTATTTTGTGTCTTAGATATTTATTATATTTACATTATTAAGATCTAAAGAGAGGGATGATATCTTAATACTATCTTGACCATAGAAACTTGATGGTTCATCTCTGCTGTGTGAAGAAACGGATTGTCATGAATTGGAACATCACTCACCTGGTCTAAGAAATCCTGTTGTTGTGTAAACATTTTTTGTGTGTGTGCTGCCATTTGCAATGGACAAAAGGTGCAAATGTGCACAGGAAGCTTTTTTTTGAACAGTCCCCAATCATGAATATGCATGTGTTATGATTTATGGACACGAAAGAAGAAACAAGGCAGTAGACTGTTAATTCATGTTGGGGAAAAGGCATGTAGGATTGCTTGGCTAGTGTTTTACTGTGACGGGTGTGTATGGTGACCCCATGGGTCCCATAATTGACTGTCATCTGGTTTGGAGTTTTATTCCTTGTTCCTCTCCTGTGTTGACCCCGTTCTGAAGTTGTTCCTTGTTCCTGTAGTACCAAGATCATCAAAGATTCATATTTTAATAATCCAGGACAGGTATGTTCTGCGCAAGATCTGAAGAATAGACTTGCTTGGTCATTGAATGTGATGGCCATACAGTAAACAAGCTCATACAAGGTGTCTCATTGCCGACTGAGTAACCCCAAGTGAAAGTATCTGTACATGCATGCGCATTAAGGCCCCCAAGTTATATCAAAGCAACACAAACCGATCTTTGAGGTATTCAAACCTGACAGACCTCATGAGATAAATACTTGGAGAAGAATTCCATGAAATTATGAATATTTTCGGACATAATCTTTGACGTGTACCTATAACACTTGATACTTGAATGGAATAGAAACAAAGTTCTAAATGTTCACCAGATTGATGTTACATAATTCTTAGGAACCATCAACCAAAATTGTCTCCGAATGCTTGCTGACTATTGATGTATCATGTGTACAGACTGTGCCGATGGACTAAAAGGCTGAAAATTTCAACATCTACATCTTTTGTCCACAAAAAAAGTTTCTTGTTTATTTTTTTTTTTTTAAATTTTCACCCTGAATAGGTTTTTAGTGGGAGGTTCTATATGCAATGTAATTTTATGCTAAATTGATCTTAGTTTGTGTCCAACTGTATACATGCTTATTTTTATTTTTATTTTTTTTTAATTCTGACTTTTTTAAAGATCATTGCCTCACAAAAAGGGAGAGAAGTAACCTATCCCCCTTTTTCCAAATTTTTAATTGATCACGCTCAACATGGCGTGCTGCCAATGTGATGGTTTTTATTAAGTGACCAACCAGACCCGTCTCTTTCTGATTTGTCTATATTGAATCTTTGACTTCATTTTTGTAGGTGTATGTCCGCCGAGCTTACACAGCATATGAACTGGTGTGCTTACGTCACTATGAACTAACCAATGGCCTCTGTGTGGTTGAATTCAAATTTCTCTTGCCTACGTCTCATCCTAATAGGTATGGAAATTTTCTTATATGTTCATAAGATATTTTTCTTTGAGCAATATCAGATATTTTTATGCTTCCATTTTGCTTTTGTAATGATACTTATTGATATTTACTTAATTTGTGAGTATAATCAGCATGACGTGTAATCATAGCGATATATATATATATATACATATATAGTACCTAGATTTACCTTAAACTCATTTACCTTTGTTATATACTTATTTTTTTTTTCTTTATTGAACTTGTGTCCTCATTTGTGTTGTTATAGTTATAACATTTCGGCTATTGTACTCTCCCGCCTTCTTGAGATGTCTATCGTAGTTGGTAACCTGGGAATCTTGAATATTTATTTATTGAATAAAGGGTTTAGTTCAAAATTTTGAACATATGTATATGGCCTCTCCTATGAGACTATATATTATCCTGCAAACATTTTTTTGTTTTTAATGAATAATTTTATTCTTGATAAAATACGTATTGAAAAATTTTTGATTATTTACTTTTTATTTTATTTTATTTTTTTGTTGATAATGTTGCAAAGATTTCTGTTTTGGGATTTTACTTGCAATTTTACCTTCTTTAAAAAATCAAAATCTTTCAAAAAAATTTTCTTTATTTCTAAACAGTTTTTACATTTCCATCTTTCTCATCTTGTTTCCCTTCATATATATTCTTTGCAGGGTTACCAGATTGGGCTACAAGGTGAAATAATCGGAATCTCATCTCTGAGATTCCTCTAACACTGGCATTGGAATAGCGTCAAATTTGGAAATCTAGCAAACCTGGAGACGGAGGTTCAATACGAGATTTGAAACTCTGCGTTTGATTTCCAAATTCGATACTATTCAATGCCAGTGTTGGTTGAGTCTCTGAAATAGTTTAGATTATTTCCCTTTGTATCCCAACCTAGCAACCCCTGAAGAAATTCTCATCATCAACATTGCATCTAACTGATATTTATTGATTTCAGACTTAACCAATCAGGGTAAGTGCTTTCAGTTCATCCCTTATCTCCTCCTTCTCCTCTTCCTCCTACTACCGCTTTCAGCAATCACCCAGCCCCAAATGGCTGCCTCTGGATCTATTCCTACATGAGAACTAATATTATTAATGGTTTTCTCTCTTACACTAAAATCCTTGGACAACTTTATCCCATTCTCTGTATTGTCTTCTGGTTTTCACAAATTGACATTCTTCCATTCTATCCATTTTTTTTTTTCTCTTACATCTTCATTTGGTCAAAGTTTAGATGGATTTCATAACCCATAACTTTGGGCGGTCAGATATTACATTTATTCTTCATGCTAGGGTTGGGTCAGTTCAGAAATGTTCTTAATCCTTGTGGGCAAAGGTAAATAACAAATGAAATAATGATCTTACTTCGGTATGGAAACACATGAACCATAGGGCCAGATATGAGCCTTTCATATTTTTTTTTTCTCCCTTAGTGGCCTAATAACATAAAACTCTACAGTAAATTAATAAAATAGACCATTATTTTTCGTCTTTAATGGCAATGATGGAAACAAAGTTTTCTGTTATTGGGAACCTGACTTGCTTCCTCTCCTATCCAACTCTATATAAAACCATTGAAAGTCCTTATAATTTTTGATAGATCGTAGACTTTTCAACAGCATAGAAATACATCTCACCATAATTTGAGCTAACAGGAAATTGATCATATAAGGATATGGAACCATCTTGCTTTTTAGTTGCTTTAATTTTCTCCTGTATTGGAGTAAAGAATTATATTTGTATTTGGGGCTCAAACGTCCATGTGCTATGAATCAATGAGAACTATGAAATTTTCTTTTTGGGGGACAAAATATTGTCTAATTCTGGTTTAAATTTTGTGTATTTTAATATAACTGCAGCGATGTGTAGGGTTGAAACATTTTCAGCTATGAAACCTGGATTTGTTATAAGCCACAGCAGAAATGAGACTTTTGATCGATTTTTTTGACACTCAATTTTACTGTTTGCTTACCAAAGATTGCATACAAAACTCCTGTTTTCTTATCTATGTCATATATTCTATGAAGTTGTTGGGCCGGATAGAATGTGGCTGCAGGCTGGATTTGGCGCACGGGCTGTGGTCTGCCGACTCCTGCTTTATATGATCGATCCTCAGATTTTCAGAGTGGAAAACCCTCCTATATTCAAATGCTGTATTTGGTAGAGGTTCTAAACCATTTATAACCATAAGGCCAGATATGAGGCTCTTTTTTTTTTTTTTTTTTTTCCCCCATCCCTTACAGGGCTAATAGCTTTTAAAGCTTTACAGTAAATCAATAAAATAATCTTTAATGGCAGTATTTTAATACAAAGTTTTTGTTATTGGGACTCTGACTTTCTCCATATCTTATCCCACACCATGTGAAACCATTGAAAGTCTTTTCAATTTTTGATATTTCATAGACTTTTCAATAATGCAGAAATACATCCCATTTAATTTAAGCTAACAGGAAAATCTATTAAAAAAAAAAACTCTAAAGAATATAAAGAAACAGTGTTCCTTTTTCTTTCTTGTGTCAGTTTTATAACACCGCATGGATTGCCGTGTATGCATGTGCTCTGCCTTCTGATTATATGATAACTATATAACCGTAAATAGAAATGAATGTTGCTGAGATCTGCCTTATGCTTTCAGAGAATGTCTTCACTTAAATTTTCCTGTTATCTTGAATCTTATCTTAATTCAATTTTGGAAAGTGGTTATCTTTCTTATGCACGCCAGTTGTAAAGGACAACTATTTCGTCAACCAAAACTGTCAACATGGGTTTCTTTAGTTTTTAAGTGGTTCTGCCCAGATATCTATGTATGTATCACGTATACAGACTGCACCAATGGAGCTAGAGGACTTGTAGTCCAATCTGGCAACCTTGCGGGCAACAGTCTCGTAGCACTTTTTCTTTCGAGTTATCACGGAAGTTCCTGCTTTGTTGATGTATTGGTATTTAATCTGGTGATTGTTAAACTTTTGCTTCTAAGACCAAAGTTGTAGGATCTTTGGTTCTGTCACCCGATTGGCTGCTTATGCACGTGTTACTAAATCCATCACAAACTCTCCTCATGACACCTGCCTTTTATGTCTACATGAGTGGTTGTCAACCTGTTTTATCTCATGACCCAACAAAAATTTAATGTCCCTCTAACTATAAAACTATTCACGTCCTGCACAAAGCAAAATTCTTCTGAATACTGACAAACTTTTCTTTCAACTCTACAGATATTATCTGCTTAAGATGAGTAAAGAAACAAACTAAAATATAAACTTTACGGCACTTACTAAGATTTTAGTAATTTTTCTTTTTTGTTGTGTGAGATCTAGTAACAATGATTACTTCATCACTTTTATGCCTCACCAAGTTCATGAGTAGTTCATTAATTACCTTGGAATCTAGTAAAATTACTAATTACTAATTAAGTGTTGTGTAATTCAGAATTTATCAGTTGAGCCCTAACACTACTCAGTTTTGAGCCTCTGAACACTTTTTGCTCTTCACAGGTAAATTGCAAATCACCTCCCAGTATGTTCAAGTTGCCTCTTTGTATGGCGAGTACCTCATGTTCAGAATCCCTGTACTACATCGTCATTACTGTGCGATGAAGACACATTTTGAAGACGACACACATAACTCCTTATTTGAGTTTCTCCTCCTCCTCCTCTTCCTCCAAAATGTTTCCCACTTTTGTGGTCATTCTTTGGAGCTCCCTATTCAATTCTGAACCATTTTAATCTTTAGAGCAGAGTTCGGAATGGAATAAGCAGAGGTGTCGGAAAATTTGTCACAATTCAAGAAGCAGGGCGTTGATCGGAATAAGCAGGTGGTTTGAAAATCTGTCACAATTCAATAAGGGGGGGGTGGCTGTAAGGAGTTGGGGTTGGAAGAAACTATGGTTGCCGACACAATTTTGTGGGATCTGAACAAAACAAATTTGGTGAGAAAGATTTGTGGTTGGGGTGGGTTAGGTGCATCGGAAGTTGGAAGCATACGGTATTGAATCTGAGAAAATATTGAACTGGAAAATCTTCTGGTGGTTCAAGATTCTAAAATGGCTGAAATTAAAGGATACGATTGAACTCGAATTAAGCAAGTTCTGCCCCCCTTGCTTTATTTATAATAGTTGTCTTTTGATGGGAAAATATTGACAAATCTGTTTTTACCCCTACCCCCTTCCCTTCCCACCAGATATCATGGCGGAGAAAATAGAGATGGTCTCTCAAAAATCAACTGAGGGAAGGGGTCCTAATAAAAGCCTGGGGTGTAGGTATGAAAATTTTTTTTCAAATGAATAAATGGTGCAGGGTTGACAATTAGGCACCCAAGAATAGCTTTGTGTGGATGGTTGGGAATAGGATTGGCTGAGACAATTTGTGCTCACTTCACACTAATACCCTTGGGAGAGGTATGTATTTATCTCCTCCCCCACCCCTGCCAATATGTTGGGGAAAGAAGGCCCATGTCCAACAGGCCTTGCAAGCCAGAATTTGATTGCTCAAATGAAACGACACCTTGAGTATAAGTGGAAGATCTAAAAAAAAAAACCTGAACAACAGTGTTTTTGAATTTCTCTGTTGCGTTGTCCTGTCAATTTAAGTCAAACATGCACAGATATGAGTTACAGGCTTTCAAAGTTACACAAAATCTTGAAAAAGAATGTAGAGTTAAAGGTTTGAAATACTTAATTCCTCTCCTGCTACATAATAAATAGTGTGTAGATGTTTATCTCAGAATTTTTATATTTTATATTACCTGCAGATCTGATTCAAAAAAAATTTTTTTCCTCCTCATCATGTAATAAATTTATTAGGTATATGCTATCATTTCATTCAATATGAAGAGCATTCGCAGGACGTTTGTTTGTCACAGCACTCTAGACAGGGTTGATTAACCCACTTTGTTGGAAGTGGTCAGACTGCAATAAATAAAGAAACCTCATCCCTAGTTTGACCACAATTTCTCTCTCCATTATACGTTTAAATAACTCAAGAGCTCTCAACTACAAATATTTTTTATTATGCTATCATAATAAATTTGAGCAATATTTCACTTCTTCAGTAATTTACCTCTGTCAACAATCTTGAAAAGACGAATCTGTATTTGATTGCGTTTGTTTGTTCATGTGTCCATATAATATTGCTAAAAGTACTGAATAAATTCCAATGAGATTTTGTGGAAGGGTGGGTAATGGGTAGGAAAAAGGTGGTAAAATTTTGGAGTGGGCTCGGGGACAACTGATTAAACTTTGGACCGGATCCATGTACAATTATCTCTTCTACATATTTACATGACCAAACCATATAATATACCATAATTTCATGTTTGTCCACACAATGTATCCCAAAGTTTTCAATGAATTTCAATGACATTTTTTGGAAGGATAGCTGGATGATAGGCTATGGAATAACTGATTCAATTTTGGAGCGGTTCCTTGCACGATTACCTCCCATGTCGTAGTTATATGTCAAAATTGTTGTTATATTCTTTTTCCCTGTATTCAAGATATCTTCAATTGTTATCAGTGAATTTTTATCAGATTTTGTCGAAGGGTAGAGAATAGATTACTGAAGAACTGATCCGTGCACAATTGTAATCAAATGTCCAAACCTCATGATATCACCGAAATTTCATGTCTGTCCCCACTGTATCTCTCGAAGTACTCAATGGATTTCAATGACATTTTGTGGCTGGGTGGACAATATTAGGATATGGGAGTAGTGAATAAATTTTTGGGTGGATCCATGCACAATTGCTCCGACTGATAATAGTGTTGGCAGAGATATGCGCTCTCTGAGTGCTTTTTAGTCGATCTGGACAGAGTTCAAACTCTGGCTGAGGTGTATGTATTCACTCCGCCCTTGGGAAAAGCATTCCATTCTGAATGTTTCTGTGACAAATACAATCTTGATATTTTCGAATCTATTGTGAACCAGTGCCTTCCCCAATGTTGGTCTTTGTAGTCTCCATTTTGAACATGTCAGGTTTTAGTGTTTCTGAATTCACAATTCTAACATCAATAAACTATTTTAGCATTTAAAGAATTTTTTCTCACTATTCTTAATACTATGGCATGAATAACTCTATTTTTATGAACTCTTTAATGTAGAAAGTGTCCAAAAGGCCTTGCTTAGTGTGACTAAAAGTAACTAAAAAAAGCAAAAATAATATAGCTGACTATGTAGCGACCTCTCTAGCCATACAACATACAAAGGGTGTACTTACCATCCTCAAAAGGCTGACAGGCATGAATCCTTCTCTGCCCTGAAGCTATGGTTAGATAGCAGGACAGACTGTACCCTTTAGCCGTGGTTGGCAACCAGTCTAGGAGATGGACAACCCTTTCAAGCTAAATGGTGGAACCCACTTTAAGGCAGCTGGATACAAACTTTGAATTCCTACTGGCAGTTCCTAAAGCTGAGCTGATGCCAAGCATATTGCTGTCCCCTGGGACTTTGGTGGACTGAGTATCCCAGGACCTCCGTATGCTTTGCCAAGGCTTGTGCCTTAGAGAGATCACTTCAGTTTCATTGTTTACCAAGATAGGAAGCGTACCTTCCAAGTCTCAGGTGCATTTTGAAATATTCTCATGCTCACACACAAGAAAGGAAAATTCTCACTCAGTTTATAAAAGTGTTAGTTTTATTCTGGTGATACTTAATTTCAGTTGTGATGTGCCTTAAAATGCAATTTTAACCAATCTTGAAAACCTAATTTTTGAAATTCTCTGGGTGAGCATGCCCCCAGACTCTCTTAAAAAAGCCCCCCCCCCCGTAATTCTCCTCCCAACTCTCAGAAATTTTTCTGAGGGTGTTGAGGGGAAGTCACATGATTTTCATTCATTCTTAACGTTGAAACTTGACTGCTCTGAGGAAGCTACCGCCTTGAATCACTTGAAGTCCAAATACTGTTATTTGTCTGTGTGTAAACGGATAGTCATAAACTTGATCACTATTGTAGGAATAGAAATCCTGATCAATAAAGTGTTTATGTAATCTATTATTTTTATTAAATCACTCATTCAAGACTTGTGGAGTATTTATTCAATTATATGTGATCAAATCTGAACAGCAATTGAAGACTTGTATTCAGATGTGCATTTTAAGCATCTATTATTTCCTCAACTTTTTCTTCAAGTTCTTTTACCATTCTATCCATCTATATTTTGCGCATTAGATCAGAGATTGCCAGCGGAAAATTCTAGAGTTTAACATCAGATAAGCAGACTTCACTAATTTTCTCCTCGTAAGACTTAGAAGCCTTTTGAAGTGAAGATTCACTTTAATCATATAAATCAGAGAAATAGGAGAAAAAAAATTCTTGACTAATTTTTTTTTGCTTTCAAGACCATTCTAGAATTTTCAGGAAATTCATCTTTTTTTTAGTTAAGGTTTATAACGATTAAGTGGGCACATAATTTCTAGAAATTTTATGAAGTTACAGCCTTATGAATTACCTGCCTCTTGGTTTGAAAAATGGTTCAAAAATAAAAAGAAATAATTTTGAAATTTTAATTCTTCAAAAAATTGAAAAAAAAAATTGGGGTATGAGGTTGATGCTATTGAAGAAAGTAACTGGAAAAAGGAGACAATACTGTCAGCTGCACTTCTGTGAAAATCGGGCCCGGGGGGGGGGGATAGTGCCCCCATATCATTATAGTTACATAGGAAATATAACCCTGCTTGTAAAATTTATAAAAAACATTTTTCTAAAAACTAACAAATATTCATTCGGTACTAAAATCTAATTAATGGCAGGCTTGAAAAATTACTGGACAAAAATCTTTTTTTTTTTTCTTCTATTTTTTCCGAATATTTGACTGAAGTAGATCTTGACTCATTTTGTCTATATAAAGTGTAGTTTTCTATTTTCATCTCATCCTCTTACTATAAGGCATCAATTCATGTTGAATTTTCTTCGTTTTTGGTTCATATACTTATATGATTAAGTTTGATTTTTTTTTGTTTTTTTTGTTTATTTATTTTTTTTGTTCGATTCTCTGTTCTTTCTGTAAAGATTTTGGTAATAAAAATATCTTATAACCCACCATTCAAAATGAAGGATTTTTCTGCTAATATGCATTTAGTAGTTTTCTAAGAAAATCATCTTATAGGAATTCAAATACATCCACAAATTCATTCACAGGGATATTTTGTTCAGGCCTCCCCCCACAGTTTGTGTTATAACATGGGTTGGTATTGGACCCTAAAATATCAATCCGGCTACAAAATAGCTAGATTTAGCACAGCATCTCTTATGATGCAGTGTTTAGTTTTTTGGACCCCAACATTGGTGTTATAACAGGGGAAGCCCGTATATACATGTCAGTACTTGCCTATTTGAATGTGTGAAAGAAACAAGAAATATAAATGTTTCCATTTAGCTAACCTAAAATCTAATTGCAAAAACTTAGACTTCTTAGTCTACTACTGGCAAGACTAACCTTTTTTTCCAGCTGAGTGCCAGTGGTAAAAAAAAAGGTAAAATTGTTGTTACTATTATAATTGTTATCATCATAATCATCATTATTATTATTGTTATTGTTAGTAGAAACCGTCAACCAAAACTGCCAACATAGGTTTCCTCAATTTTCAAGTCAGTCTGGCTGATTGGTTGGTTATGTATCTTTCATATGTAGAGGCCACATCTATGTAGCTGGAGCACCAAAAATTTAAAAATTTACTCCTTATGTCTAGAAAAAAAACTTTTTTTTTTTTTGTTTGTTTTTTGTTTTTGTTTGTTGTTTTTTTTTTTTTTTTCCAAATTCCTCTCCAAAATAGGTATTTAGGAGGGGGTCAATTTATGATGTAAGCTTATGCTTATATGGTCCCTTAGTTTATCTTGAGCTGT
The DNA here is from genome assembly GCA_963457665.1 of Thysanoteuthis rhombus. Classification (NCBI taxonomy): domain Eukaryota; kingdom Metazoa; phylum Mollusca; class Cephalopoda; order Oegopsida; family Thysanoteuthidae; genus Thysanoteuthis; species Thysanoteuthis major. Next base: position 13,436,647 of record OY735229.1, on the reverse strand, counting down.
GCTCATGCTTGTTTTTTTTTTTCTTTAAATTCAAACTTTTTTAGTGATCAGAGCCCAAATTGAAGGCGAGATTCATTGATCACTCCTTTTTGCAAATATTTGAATTGATCGCTCCCAACACTGTATGCTGCCAAAAAGCATTGGTCACAAGACGGTTTCTATTGAATAATCTGTTATTATTATTTCTACTACTAATTGTTCTTAATAATTAATGCTGCGTTTTCTTATTGATTCTTTAGATCATATTTTATACTTTTAAAAGTCGATACTTCATTCTTTCAATTTCTATAGTTTTAAATAACCACCAGGAAGAAAAACAAACTGTTACCCTTGAATTATTAAAAGGTGAATTAGAGAGCAGGTCAGTGAGATGTACCTAAAACAATAAGTGAGAAAGGGAGAAAGTGACCCTGCTCTAACATACAGTAGTGGAGAGAGAACGATTCATTCAAATGTTGTTCATATCAATAATAATTGCCACAAGATCTTGAAATTCATAGAAATCGTAGCTCTTGGTATATACTTCATGTACAAAAAAGCTTTTTTCGAAGGTTGTTATGGAAAAAAAAATATGTCAAGAAGAGCCTTTTTGGGGAAAAAAAATACAATGGAAGAACGGATATACAATATCATTTTTATGATGAAGTTAGCAAGATAAAAATTGAATGTTTATGAATAATTCAACTAAAACAATTAGTGTGGATTACAGAGACCCTCATTAGTTTTAACTCAAGTACACTGATGCCTACAGGACATGACAAGTTTTTTGCACAGATCTGGTATTATTTTTTTCATCTTCCAGTTTTTCCCATAAATTGGCTACTGAACTTTGGTCTTGTTCCCTTACATTGTCTCCTGTTATTTTCTTCAGGTTTTTGATGGGATCTGAGTCTTGACTTGGCACAGGCCATCTCATGACTTCTATGTTCTCTTCTTCAAAAAGATTTTTGACTCATCTAACTCCTGCGTCCCTGTCAGCCATGTTTGTTTACTTCCGTGACTGACTTATTCACATATGTGCCCGTGTGCCCAACGCAAATTTCAGCATTACTTGTTGCTGAACAAAAATTCAGAATGGGTGGCAAATAAATTGCTATATCTCTTATGATATTAAGTGTACACTTACCAATTGTGATTATTCTCAATGCGTCACTTCAAAGTCCAGTGGGATGAAACCCTGAATTAGTTCATTGAAAAAGGTTTTATTAAAATAATCTTATCTAAAACAATTCTCATTTTTTTTCCTTGTGGTATGGCTTGAAACAAGTGATGCACAAGTTCATACCCTGATTTCCTAAATTTCTTTCTGCACATTGGTTACAAGTGCATTTTTTTTTTTGTCCAGCTCTGTTGATCAGTATAGGAGTCCTCTGTTCTAGGCTTCTCCAAGCTATTCCCGTTTTCTTTTTCCTTGGGAATCACCCCCCCCCCTTCCAAAATTGATGGAACAATTTCTGTAGAAACTGTAGTTGGGTCTAGTTCCTACTCTTATTGGTTTTGGTTTTTATTCCATGATTTGCTGATTTCTTCATCAGCAAAAATGCATTGCAGATAGAGACAACCAGCATGAGCCAAAATAGGTATTTCCACCATTTGGATGCCTTTCTGCAGATGCTGTCGGTAAAACAGAGTTGCTCTGTTCTATCTACACCAAGTGTGTTGAGCTTCAAGAGCTGATATGAACTTTACATTGATTCTCATCCCTCCGAACAACTTTTTCTTCTGCATATTTAAGTCTAATCTTCATCTTTTCACTCATGATAGATTTAGTGGACGGAAAACAATCTTTCAATCCAAATTCATTCAATTGTCCAGCCACTGTATGACGACTCACTTTGTTTGGATTAACTGCAATGTTGAAATGATCATTCATGACTTCTGTCTTTTAATTATTCAGTCATCCTTGAGCTTTGTCTTGGAATGGTCCAGCTCTCTTGAAACTGCAGAGAGATGTGCCAGAAGTCTTCATCTTGACAATTTATTGTCAAAGAGCTGCTGTCTCTTTTAATGTGTTCTGGCAGCTGATGCAACACAAACTTTCCTACTCATCATTTAGCTCGGTCAATATTGCCAAATGCCTGTGAAAAATGTATAAAATGTGACGGAAAAACAAAACCATTTTCTTATTTTGTCTACAGTATTTTTTTTTTTTTTTCAATCGAAGGTCCTGCTCAAATATATTTTTTTCCATTACTACTTTTGATAAAAGTTTTTTTTGTACTCGAAGTATATACCAAGAGCTACAATTTCTAGTAATTTCAAGATCCTGTGGTAATTAATACTAATAAGAACTACATTTGAATGAATCGCATTTTTGTTTTTTTTTTTGGTTGATACTGTGCTTCTATGAGCGAAAGAAAAGAAGCGTAAATATTATCGATTACACTTTAGCTTAGTAAAAATCAAAGATGTTCGCTTTGGGTCGTATAAAAATGCAAACTCTAACCAAAGAATGCAAGATTTTCAAAGTGCTTAGTATCCCAACATGTCAATTCCTATCTATGTCTGACCACCGGACCTATTCAAGTTTTGAATTTGATGATTTATCATTAATTATTAACCACACTTTTCACTTAGTAATATACATGACCAATTTTTCATTTTTAGTTCAAGTGTTTGTTGAAAATGTATCCAGTGTCTGTTTGCAGATGATGCAAATGTTGATTGAAGGTGCTTTTTTTTAAATTTAAAAAAAAAATTTTTTCTTCTTGTAAATCCCTAAAAAGTAGGGGGTGGGGTCAGACACAGAGTAAAAAAAGAAGGGGCTGTCTGTGAATATATATCAAGTTGAAATGTAATAAAAGAAAGGAAATGTGTGAAAAAATACTGATAATCCCTGGAGAGGGTCCAGGACCTGAGCTCCAATCTGCACAGGCAGCCATACTTTTAGGATTCTTCTTCGAAGGTAGAACTCTACAGCTAGCTTGGGCATCTGCTTCCTGCAATGTGCATCAGAACTGAACTTCAATCTTCATAGAAAGGTGTATTGTTGGATTACACCTCATGAAGGGTAGGCAGATCTCTACAGTTAGCTCAGGCATTTGCATTCAACAGTGTCTGGGATCCTAGTTTCAATGTGTGCAGACAGTTGTCTGTTGGGGCACTCCTCCAAATGGGTGGTAGATCTCTATAGCCAACTCAGGTATCTACTTAATATGGAGCTTCCAGACCTGACTTGGTCAGCCATACTGTCAGAATACTCCCACAAAGAAGTGGCAGGCCTCATCAACTAGCTCGAGCATCTGCCAGGAGAAAGAAACATCAATAAAACAAATGACCAAGGAACCTTGCTTCAATCATCCCATCTGTGTGGGCCATGTCATGTGAACCTTGGGTTTGAAGAGTGGGTTTGGTTATGCACGCGTTGTACCCCACCTTAAGTCTCTGTTTTGTGGGCCTTTTGAGTTATCCACAGAGAGGCCTAGAACTCTACCGCTAGCTCAGGCATGGTGTGTCTTGGATCTGAGCTCCAATCTGCACAGACAGCTGTCTGTTAGGGCATTCTAAATCTATGTTTGCAAAGCCAAAACCATTATTTATATATATATATATATATATATATATATATATATAATGTGTACTGTAAAGAGTGAGACAGACTCGGGAGTAAAGTGTTTAGAGGTAAGGTTTATTAATCCTTAGATGTAAATTGTCCAGACATGTTTCGGGATTCTTCCCATCTTCAGTGGTGTGTGCTGTGTGAGTATGTGTTTAAAGTTCCCATGTGGAACCAGAGTCCACTATCAGGAGCTATGCATTGTGGGTAAAATGTGTTGTAAGGGCTGCTGGAGGCCTCTTATATATATATGTGTGTGTGTTGAGTGTTTTAAGCTTTCTAGACGTATATACACACACAAACATATATATATATATATATATATACACACACACACACTCCATTAACTTGAATTTCTACGTTATTATTTAGCATGTTTCAGGTGACCTATTTCCCAATATATGGTTTTAACAACTTGTTGGTGTATGTGAAAATCTGGTTCTATGATATCTGTAGAAAAATCATCAAAGAATATAATTAATGAAGTGTTTGTGAATGAACAATAAAAGCTAACTGAACACATGGAAATTCCGTGGGTGTTGTCAACTATTATCCATTATCTCATGCCTTCTCTTTTCTCCTTTGCCCGTATCTTCTCATTCTCTCGCTTCTTCTTTCTAAACTTTGATGTCCATCCATGTTTTATATTTTGCATTATACCAACATGGATTATCTACACATATGAAAATCTTCTTAGTTCCACAGTGAACTACCTAACTTTCTTTTCTCCCCCTTATTAAACGACCTTTCTTTTTTTTCCTCCCTCCCTTCCCTCCATCTTGTTGAACTTCTTTTTCCTCCTTTCTACTCTCTCAGTAAACTATTCTTTCATCTCCCTTCCTACCCTCATTAAACTACCTTTCTCACCTTCTCTAACTCTTCCTATTCTCTTATTAAACTACCTTTGTTATCTCCCCTTGCTCTTCCTATCCTTTTATTGAACGACCTAATTCTCTTATTAAAATCAAAGCATAATTTGAATGCAAGAAGGAAGGAAGGAAGGAAGGAACAAGCAAAATAATAGGTTTTAACGTTACATTAAATAAGCAAAAACAGCAAAAAAACAAAACAAACTAAGGCCAAAAGTTCACATATAGTTCGAATCTCTTTCAATTCCATTTCCATTTTTTAAATACTTTGGTGAGATATACAATGTCAAAGAGACAAAATTCGGATATGATTTGCTCATATTTCACAATGCAAATAATATAAAAATAATTTAGTGTTGGCCGGTGGATTCTGATATTTGATTGCATCTCTTCTTGCTCCTTTAAGTCACTGAGTGGTTCTTGTAATTCGTAACTAGTATTTTGGAAAATTCAGATCGTGTTCTTCCTTGCAAAATGTCATTAGAACTTTGAGCTTTGTTGGTTTTCAAGAATGTTCAGGTATCCCCGTTTTTTTTTTTGCAAGTTGGCTTTATGTCCCTTTTTTGCTCTTATGAAAAGATGCAAAAAGCAAAAATAGCATTTGTTTATAGAGGCAGTATGCACCCTCTTCCTATTTCACTCCAGTCTCCTGTATTTCCCTTGACCTCCCCAACCCCTGATGACTCGGCGTAACATTCCATAATCACCATTTTTGGGGTTGTGGAATGCTCAAAAATATTTCTCATGAAAATTAATGGTAAATGCATCTTTGTTTTATGCCATTTTTGCCTTAGGAAAGGCTCTTCTTTTGGATAGCGGGAAATATATGTCCCCTTCATTTCAACTTCCATATATTTTTTCATGAGGATGAGGTCAGGAATCTGTGATAACTACTTTAGAACAGTGCTTCCTAATGGCATTGGCACACTGGGCTGTTGCCTTGGGGCTCTGCGATTTTAGGTGCTCCAAAAATTAATTTAAAAAAAACAAACTCAATCTTAATGTGTTGGAAGGGCTCTAACGGCCCTGCTTCAGAACTCAAACATTTTCTGATCCAGCCAGTTTGACACAAATTTCAATCTATGCTATGGGTTATTGTCTTGTTGAAAGATTTAATTTTGGCTCCATTTCAAACATTTATCTCTTTAGACTTACGAGTTTTTTTTCCAAGATTTTTACATATTGTATATACCGGACCATGAGTCAAATGGTTTATGTTGGAATTTGGTGGACTACCACTCGCTACATAACATCCGAGCTCCATAAATGTCAATATTGAGCTTTGGTATATAACCCCCTGCCCCGGGCTTGTCATGATACCAGCATATCGGACGCTGTGTAATAATCGCACAGTTCCTTTTTCTTTTGTCTGTCTTGCATACTAAATATGATAGTCTTTTGTTCGTTATTCTTTTAACATAGTGAAGAAAACCATTTTCACTAGTAGCAAACCAATCTCCACTGCATGATTCTGACACCACGATGCTTTATTGTGGGAATGGTATCGTTTGGTTTAGAGGCTTATCCAGGGTTTTGGACACATACACTTTTGGTCATTGTACCCAAACAGTTCAGATTTTGTTCTATCTGACCGTAGCAGACTTTCCTAAAAGCTTTAGTCTTTGTCAAAGTTATTTGCAAACTTTATCCTTCACGTGCCTTACTTGCAGCAGTGACTTTTTCCTTGCATGACGACCCTGTATGTAGTAAATCTTTTGACTATAGACCAGTGGTTCTTAAACTGTGTGCCATTGCATGATACTGTGCTGCAACTATCTTCTTAATGTGCCCTGTGAAATTTACCATCTCGATTCTCGATCATGTCCAGTATGGTTACAATATGTCTGTCCCACTTCCACCACACAGTAGCCACTTTGGTGGTTTTATCACTAGATTTTTTGAGATCTCAATCTTTTTTAGCGACAAATGAAAAGAGAAAAGGGTGACGATATGTATATCAGTATGTTGATATAAAAGTTTTGTTCATTTTGTCCAATTCATTTCATTTTTTTTTTTTAGTTGGTGTGCAGCAAGTCAAATATGTTTGTTAGTGTGCCGTCGTACAATAAAGTTTGAGAACCACTGTTGTAGACACTGATGTATGCATGTTTGTCGACTCTTGTCTTTCACCCTTTTTTTTTTTTTTTTTCTAGTTATTTGTGGATTCTTTTTTTTTTTTTTTTTCTCTCGGCAGTACTTTTTATCTCTGCCACTTCCTGCCACATGTTGACTGAAATATTTTGATACAAAAACTATCCCTGTCATTTCTAGATGCCAAACGTCAATGAAATGTGCGGTAGGGAATGGCAGGGAGTTTGTTTATGTTTGAATACTCGTAGTATTGAGAAATAGCAGTGGGAGAGATGAAAAGTAATGCATTATTTTTATTTTGAAAAAAAAAATTTTTTTACAATGATTTTATCCAATTTTTGTTCAGCTGTTCTAGATATTTCTCACTATTGTCCTGGCCTTTACAAAAGAACTTAAAATCTTAGTAGACTTGGACTGCGCAGACTTGCAGTTGCTTAGTAATAGTGCCAAGTGACAGTCCAGACTAGTTTAACCTTCGTCACTCTGCACTCCTTTTTCAAGGACGCCAAGAGTTAGTGCACTAAGTAATTCAGAAAGCCTGTACCTTGTGTGCCTTCATTTTTAATTGAAATTCACATGACAGCACTACTGCAAAATTCAACCACTCTATCATTTAGCAATCATTTGCCTGCAGAGACTGGACGAATCTCTTTGCTCAGTGAACGAAGTCACCTGAAGATAAAAGTAATAATTTTGGTTCTGGTAGTTTTTGCACTGTAGGAGGGCATTTTTGTCCCACACAACTGCGTCCGGGTCAAATGCACCTGGTCATTGGCATCCCCGGACATTTGTGTCCAGTATTTTTTTTATATCCTTGTCATGTGCACCCCATTTTCATTAAGGAAGAGTTGCGTACAACAGGTGTACTTTCTAAGTTTGGATTTTCAAATTGAATTTAAATGTATAGACAACAGAAATAAAAATTTTTAATTTTGTTATCTACTAAGTTATTTTGTAAAAAGTTTTGATATTGTTATCCTTGTATTGTAGCATGCATTTTATTGACTAAAAAGTTTAATTTCTAAGTCTAAACTTGAAAAGTATGCATGTTGTGGACAACTCCTTGTAAGAAAAGTGGGATGCAAATTTCCGGGGACACTGACGACTGGGGCAAATTTGAACAAGACGTAAATGACTGGGATGCCAAAATAACAGACGCAATTGACTCGTCACCTTTTCACACATGTACTTTCTATGAAACTCCCTTGCTACACGGTTTAGACAGATGGATAGCTCTGTCTAACTAAATGAGAAGAGTCATGCTACAATGCCTCCACAGTAATGCACACTTACTATTGATTCTTAAGCCTGAAAAGGGGTTATTAATGGGCAGTGTACAAATAATTTGATATCTTCACTGACCATTTAAGTTCTTTTATGTTATTGGTATTTGAAACTTGAGCAAATCATCTATTTAAATAAACTTCCGGTGAGATTTATGGCCTGAGTAGAGTTGTAATTAAAAAGCAACAGAAAAATGAAGATTAAGGTAAATAGTTAAAAATTAATAATGATTTTTAATACTTCATCTTATAAAAGCAGATGATAAAAGTAATTGCTGTAATGATATTGACACTGCTAGTTCCTAAACCAATATGGCAGTGAAAGATCAGAGATAGAGGATAAGTTTCAATGTTTGAGAGCTGCCTTATTTCTGTAGTTTCGTTGATAGAGCAACAGAGCTTTAACAGGGCCCTCCTTAGAGCTTTAACTGGGCCTTTCTTCAGAGACATGAATTTAAGTCTCACCAGAAGCTTATTCTTTATTTCTGATCCAAACTGTTAACTCTGTGCTGTAGACTAGCAGCCTGAATAGAGTTATAATAAAAAAAAGCAACAGTAACATTAAAATGCAGGTAAATAATCAAAATTGATTGTGATAATATGTATTGTTTCACATAAAAAAACAAACTAAACAAATGCATATTTGAATTGCTTTTTTGATGTAATGATATCTTTATAATAATGAAAATTTTCCTAATCTCTCTGTCGTGAAGTTTCTCACTGAAAAATGCATTTTATCCCCCCAAATTATAGGCTTTAAATATTTCACTATTTGTGATTATAGATTATAATTTCCAAAGGATTTTTGATTTGGGAAGCAAAAATATGCATTTCAAGGCTTGAGCAAAAAGTAACTTTCAGAATTCTGAAATATAGAAGACTAAAATGGCTATCGTTTTTATAAGTTTTTGATTTAAATAACTAAAATCGGTTGGGGCATATTGTTCAACAAGTCGAAACTATTATTTCATTGATTTTTCTACATTCACTGCATTTATTTGATAGGGGTTCAATTTTGTTTTTAGTGTTCGTATAATCTAAAAATATTACATTTTAAAATTATATTCATCACATTGTTCTATGATAGAATTAATAAATGACTGAAGCTGACATCATTAATTTTTTATTTTCAGTAGATGGAGTATTAATTTTTGTTGATACTATTTACCTTCATGTAAATTTTTAGTTACTTTTTATCACAACTTACTAAAAAACAAAAAATACATCCTTTTTTTAGATCAAATTTTCTTTGACTAATTTTACAAGGATATATATATATATATATCCTATAACTCCAAATATCTCGTCATCAACAGAGGTAATTCTGATATAAACTTGGTATAAATCATACTTACCGGAGTAACGCTTCTGAGAATCATTGCTTAAACTTGAGGCTTTATGGCTGTAGCCTCCATATAGCTGGGGATAACTGATCAGATCGCAGGTATTTTCAGCTCGTCATCATGATATAAGTGTTGTGCAATAACAGCAAAAAATGTCATCATGATTGATGTCATCTTTATAGAAGTATAGTGTGGCAGTGCCATTGTTGAGTTTTTATTGATATTTTCAATTTTTGAAAGGATAAATGTGATTGTAATCATCTTCATTGTTATTGTTAGATGATCATTAATAAGAAAAAAAACCCATTGAAGTTGGACTACGGTATGCACGTTTCCCTTCATTATTTTTCTAATAGTATTCGTAGACATAAGTATGGTCATAGAAATGGTATTTTTTTATTCATTTTTTTTTTTTTTTCATCAAAGTTGTGAGATCCATACTGCTATCAGGCATTTTTGTAGGGACCAGATACGGGGTACTGATAGCAATTGTCCCAATTTTGGTACCAATTCCCCGAAACTTTTGGGTCAGGCTCCTGCACTATTAATGACAATGGCGTTGGCAGATGTATCCGCTCTGTGAGTCCTTCCTAGTTACAGAGGATTCTTATTTATATCGCTCGTGATGTAGTTCTGGAATCTGTACAAAGATTGTTTGGAACTTTTTTTTTTTTTTTTTTTTTTTTTTTTGGTGGTTTGAATTGCTTCCTTTTGCTTCTCAGAATGACTTCAAAATCTTTGTTTAATCATTCGAATTTTTGTCTCTCTTTTTCTTCCCTTAGGTTGATGGTGATGCGTTTTGATGGGAGCATGTCCAAGGCTGATGATTTACAGCAATGGGAACATGTCGATTCCTCCATGTTGACCGAAAGAATGGGGATAGTGACTGCGTTCTCTTCATTCACAGAATTTACAGAGTATGGAATTTTATCACCATTGAAAAATGCTTTCTCTTACTGTTAAGCAGGGGTTGCCAAAGTGGTCGCTGGTCGTGGGAGTATCCAAATAAATACTAGAAGGGCTCTATTGAACTTTTTTTGGATCAAAAGCTAACATTAGAATAAGAAATAAAAATACATGAAATACAACCTGTTATCATATCGGTTGATGTGTAATTATATACTATGGATTTGTTATGTTTATAGTAGACTTGGTACGTCCAAGTATGTGGCTTGCTTTAGAGTCAGTGAGTGTTTAAGGATCCTATGAAGGGATTAACAGTCTAAAAATATTTGAATACCGTTGCTGTAAATAGATATCTGAAAAATTTAAGAATTGTGATTGTTCATAAGAGAGATGATCTATTTTACCTAATTTTCACTTGAGGCTAGAAAAAAAAAAAATTATCTTTGAAAAAAAATTGTTTGGTCAGATTTAATTTTCTGGTGTTTCCATCTACAGAATACTTGACCAAAAAGAATTTCAAATATTTTTTAACAGTCTCAAGGCTGGCCTCAAGTAGAGGCTTGAGCCTCGAATTTGCTTTTTTTCTTCTTCAACCTGCTCTTGTAATTTCACTGATTGCAAATTCTCAAGATGGTTCTTTGAAAAATGTATTTAGAAAATTGGACTTCTTGCTGAAAGTCTCCAAACTGACTATAAAAGTTGGTTAGAACCCAATGAAAGTTCTGCTACCTTTCACAACCTCTTATCTCTCCGAGTTTAGATTCACAATTATTTCCCATAATTTTTGGATATTTAACTGATGATGTAGAAGCCAAGCCTTTATACTTGGGTAAGACTTAACACCTGTTAATCTCTCACAAAGCATACAGTATATCAACAATTCTGAAAACCGATAACTGTGAAGGCAAAAGCCTGTGTAAATAAACTAAGAAAATGTAAAATAATCAAAGGCCTCCAAATTATATATATTAGTTTTATTTATCTATTTTTTTTTTTTTTCCAGGTATTTTGATACTTTGATGGAGAGATTTGGTGATGAGGAGGCCGTAGAAACTCCTCCCGTTGTACCTCCGAAAAATGTCATTCCTGGGAAAGAAGATACAGTATCAATACAGGTGAGTTTGTTTTGCTATCACGTCATACATTTGTTTCTGTTTTTAAATGTTTAATGATAATATTATATCTTAGAAATAATCAGTCTCTAGATTTTAAAATTATATTTTAAAAAGTATTTTTAACTTGTTTATCATCACATCCGTTGTAAAGCACTTGTGTAATAATGATTCATTGCAAGTCCATTCTATTAAATGTTGAAGAATTCTCCGTCTGTTGTTGGTATATACTTACTTGACTTTGGCTACAAAATTGACTGTCAAGATGAATATAATAATGGTTGACAGTACTTCAACTAATAGAATTGATTTAAGATTATTGGAAACCCAACCTGATGTCATAATGCCTACAAATCCTTTGAATTCATTCAGCTGCTACTCTTATATAAAATAGGTGTATTGTAAGTGTTGATGGCTAAGGTTCATCTTATAATTTCTTATTCTTGATATTATATAGGAAAGATCATCATCATCAGTGTTTTAAAGTCCGTCATTGGACATAGACCTTCCCCAGGATTTGCCACAATTCTCTATCATGGGCATCGCGGAGCCAGTATTTCCTGAATCTATCCACTTCATCTCCCCATCTTGTGTTCTGTCGGCCTTGGTTTCTTATGTGATCTCTGAGGATCCATATTGTGAGACGTGACGTCCATCGGTTGTCTTTCATTCTAGCAACATGGCCTGCCCATTGCCATTTGAGTTTTTTAATAGTTTCTATGATGTCATGGGCACCCGTTCTCTTCCTAATATACTGTGCTGATTATATAGGAAAGATAGCGGTTCTTAACGAAAGAATAACTATAACTCTTCCTTTACATTCTTGGAATCACAACTGATGATTATTGCCCAATGTTAGAGGCTACAAACTATCTCTTTCTTAACATAGAAGGGAGAATCCCATTTGTTAGGTGTATAGGTTGCTTCCCGTGTTACACTACACCTGGAGTAATGATTTTATCTTTGTTCCTGAAATGAGCCATGGGTTCCCAAATTATTGTCTAGCATTTGTGAGATTTTTAATGAGGCCTGGGTGCTAGCTTGATGCCCAAGATGGACTGTCTTACGGGGTTGAAAGATTCCAACTACCCAGCTATTTACACATAACTGTCCAGATAAATAGATTATGCCTTCTCCAAAGATATTTGTATGAAGTGAATGCTTACTGTCCCAGACGGGGGTTTGAGCTCTGTTCGCCAATTCCATTCTCTGTGCCGTTTACTGTTAGACCACTTGCACCTCCTTTTCTATACATACACACAAGTCCTAAATTGTAGATATCCTCCTTATCACACAATATGTGATTGCAGAACTTTTACATTTAGATGTAAAATTGATAATCCAAAATGTAATGAAAGCTACGAAAAGAATGAGTACAATAGTCCGTACAACTCTTGGAATAATGGTGACTTAATACAGGATGTATCAAAGCTTTTGTCTCAAACATGTTCTCATTTTTATTGTCTTTAATTGTAGAGTACGTCAGACAATGATGAACCAATCAATATCATCAATGTTGCGATCAAATGTTCCAAGAAGGAAGATGATGAAACGCTTGCATCGATGTTCCAGGATTTCTGCAAAGAGAAAGTATGATATTTAAATCAAAATATAAATACAAAAAGACAAATAACTGTTATAGTCATTACATTATAATCCATACACATAATAATTTGAAATGTGCAGATATAGTAAAAATTTGTTTCATACATCTGATGTTGTAGAATAGAATTTCCTCCATGTTTTAATGGTGTAATAAAAATGCAGAATTCAATGAATACTAAAAAAATAACAACATAAAAAAAAGTCTGTGTTAAACAGAACGCTATTGTCTGAGCTCTCTGCAATACAAATCCATGTATATAAAATGCAATGTTTATCCATATTTTATATGTACTGTTATTTTTGAAAACTATCATATATTATGATATACATATAACAGTTATTCTCATGTTGTTGCTTATAGGAATATGCTATGGACATTGTTCTTGAAAATTAATCCACACTTTTCAAAACTTAATAAGTGAATTCAGGATGTACTCTTAATCCAATTTGGTTAAATTTTTGAATTCATAAATTGCTTGAAACTGCTCTTAACACAGTGGAACTCTTCAATGAATAGAATCTAAATGAATTTTAGATTTCAATTTTTTTTTTAGATGAATTTAAGAGTTAAATCCATAAATATAAATGTACATTCTTTGCTGAGATACTTTGATATGTACATCACAACGAAATCAATGTTTGAACATAATCTAATGGCATTATGAATCATTTTTGTAGTATCAAATTTAAATTGAGTCTGAAAATGTTGTTTTTCTCTAATTCTAGCAAAAAGTCTTGTATGAGAAGGGAATTCGCAGAATCACTTTTCTGGTTCTATTCAAGGTAAGTTCCGACAATATGCAAATTTGTGTATTCATAAGAACTAGTTTAGATCTAGTTTTGAGCTAGAAAGTAATTTTATATTATAACTTTTCAACATTTTGAAAGCTTAAAGCTCCTATTATTGTAAATATATTTCTTTGATTAATGATTTAAATTAATAAAAACATATTTCTAAGACCTTGTTGATTTTGCTTACTAACTTCGGTTTTGATCTCTTACTGTTCTGATGGAGGTGTAAGTAACCTAATGGTTAACAACACGGAAAATGAAATCAGAATGCCGAGTTCAATCTCTAGCTGAAACAGTTTGCATTCACTACACACAAATGCCCCTCATTAGAAGAGGCTGGCAATGGGACAAAGAAAGGAACTTGTTGCCAAAATGTACAGGTAACAAGTAGAGCTTTGACGGGCCTAGCAAACTGAAAGTGGATTATGCTCAAATAAAATAAAGAATAAAAAAAAATGGATGGATAGAATAGTAGGACTGCTGTCTACACCTCTCCATGAAACCTTGTGTATAAGTTGAACATTAAAAAAAAACAAACCCAAAATTGATACATTTTCAGGATTAATAGAATTATGTGGTCTAAAGCAAATTTGTGTAGAATATTTTCTCTATATAGAGGTCACCAGAATTGTTAAAGAAAAATAAATCATAGTTGTTACAATCTAAATCTTTAAGGCTGACAACAAATACCTGACTTTATGAAAGTTGAGATTACTGATTATTTTGAACACCTCAAATCATTTCGTAATGATGCCATAATTTTAAGTCTTTTAAAGTAAGACCTTGTATATGATTTTTGTCTTGGAGTTGAATTAATGAACTTGATCTTCCAGAAGCTTTTTGTTGATGATTACATTCCTTTGATTAGAAATATTAAATATATTAAAACTTATATTAAATTTTTTTTTTCTTTCTTTCTATTTCAGCGTGAATTTCCCAAATTTTTCACTTTCCGGGCAAGGTTTCAGGTAAATACTTGAATTATTTATGGATTTTTTAATCAAATTTTTTATCAACTTCTATCTTATCTTATTTTTTTGATGAAAGAAAAAAAGAATTTTTATCTATTAATTCTATTTATAATACTGTTGTGTATTTACTATTTTGTGCTGAGTATAATTCATGCATTTCAACCATCAGTCATATATAGGAGTTCAGATTACTGTCTTGCTTAGGTTAACTTCTTCTGGGTTTGATAGGCCTATGAGAAAAGTAACATTCAGCTTGTATGACGTTGGGTAAATATTTGAGACTTATTCATGAAAAAATTGCATCCTCAACACTGGGAAATACAGTAAATGAATTTTGCCATTAGGCTTCAAAACTTTCTCTGCAATAGTTTATTCTCTTTGTTGTCTAGTCCAAGTGACTCATTCTCCGTATAACGACAGAACATCAATTCAATTAGTTTCAAATGATATAACGCATTCATAAGTATTCTGTCTGATTATATATCCATTTTTAATGATATAATAGTTGGCATTAGTGCAGAATAAAGTTTGTATAATTTGAAGATTAGTTCATTGTATGTATTTGATGGTTAAGCTTGAGAATTTTATTTTATATTGGTACTTTAGAAAAACTTTTTTTTCCAGTTTGAAGAAGACAAAATTTATCGCCATTTAGAGCCTGCTTTAGCTTTCCAATTGGAGATCAACAGACTGAGGAATTTTGATCTTGAAGCCATCCCAACAGCCAATCACAAAATGCATTTATATTTAGGAAAAGCCAAGGTATGCAATCAAGTTCCTAATTAATACCTTAAAATGTTGATTTTTAAAAAATCTTTTTTTTTTATTGAAGTGAATAAATCTAAGGAGTGAAATGTTCTTCTTAAAAGTTCTCTCAGCTGCTTAAAAAATGGATAAAGATGTCATCATGGAAATGAAATGGAGATCATATTTGTTTTGTAACACTCGGATATTGTAGTTAAAAAGTGCATACACACACACATTTAATATACATCTCACCCTTGTGTTATAAAATGGACCCCCTCCCCCCCGATTCACCTCGATCTCACTCACACCAAAAACTCCTCCCTCTTCTTCCCCTCCAAACAAACTGATACCAAAAGAATTTTTCCGGTTCATCACTACACCACACACGTGGAAACAGCTACCATTTTTTTGCCACAGTTTTTCTGTATTGCAAAAGTGCTTTTGAAAATGTTAACACAGGCTTAGCGAAATCCATCAAGCTTTTTGAGATGTAACAAACTTGTTCTCAAACTTTTCATTTCTTCATTGCCAAATTAATATTGAATTTAATAAATAAACAAATGGCTTACCTGGCACAGAATTAGTCCTGTGACCCTCACCTCCTGTAAAGTATGCTCAGTCTTGGGTCAGTTGCCCCTGAGCAGCACCTTCCCATTGCTCTGGGAGTGGAAGGCTGCGCTTTGTGATATTGTTTGCAGGGAGTGGGCAATTTTCGCTCTTGCCAACATACATGTGTGATACCCTCATTAAACTCGTGTCACAACCAGCACTATAAATATCTATAAACAAATGAAGTCACGTAAATGTTAATTTCTTGATAATAGAATGTCACTAAAAACAGTAGATATTATACCTGACTGTCAATTAGTGTTTGACCTTGTCTTGAATTCATGGTAAACACATTATACCCTTGAATTGGTACAGTTTAAGAAGTTTGTACATTTGTAATTTACTTTGAAAATTACCCTGCATAATCTTTTAAAACTTTATTTATATTTTTCTTTTTTTAACTTGATGAAGGTGGAGCATAAGTCTGCAACCTGGCGCAGTTATTAAGTGAATTTTGATCCGAAATTTTCACCCTATTTTTGATCTACAAAGAAAGTTGTGTTTAAAGATGAAATATGTTGTATAAAATAATTTTCTTTTTTCATCATTGAGTTATGAACTAATTGATGTATCAACATATGTTGAGCTTTAGTTTGATTCAACTGAGCTGAGTAAATGTTCTGATCTATTCTTATTTTTGTTATAGGTTGCCAAAGGACAGGAAGTTACAGATTATCGTTTCTTTGTCCGATCAATCATTAGGCATTCGGATCTTGTAACAAAGGTTTGTTTTTTTTGTATCTATTCTCTTTTCTTTCAACTTTCTCTTGATATCTAACTTCTTCCTACAACAACACCATGTTCTCAGTTACCCACGCATTGTGTGAAATATGAAGAGGTCAAGGTTTTCTGTGTATGGTCATCAGTCAATCTGTTGGTGTTATTCCACCTTCTGTTGACCAGTCGGAGGTCCCTTTCTACTGTCTGTCCCCAGCTCATTTTTGGTCATCCTCTCTTTGTCTGAGCGGTTGGTGTCCATTTAATGGCTTGATTCACAGGTCTTGTTGTAGAGAGCTTCAAGACATACCCCAACCAGCTGATGCATTGTCTGTAAATGAAGGTTGATACTGGGAGCTGTTGTGATCAGTCCTAGACCTCATTATTTGACTCTTTCTCCTTCCATTTGATGCCAATGATTTTATGTTGGCATGTAGTGACAAAGGTTAATTTCTTCTTTTTGGTGGTCTTATGTTGCCATGTTTTGAAGCCATAGAACATCTTGGACACCACATTCAAATTAGAGAACCTCAACACAGTACACCAAGATTTTTTTATTTATATTGCTTCTGAAAAATGTACCAGTGATTAAAATGTAACCTTCTCTATGACATCAATTTAAGAAACGATAGACTTTTAATTACATAAATTACAAATTTTTAGATGCATGAACATCTTTTGTACTGATTGCCATCTCTGACATACAAAAACAAAATTTGCAGATTTAGCTCTTTTGAAACTGTACATAACACATTTCTGGCCTAATGGAAAGAATTTGTGCATCTATGGTCTAACTTTCAGGCTTGTTTATTCTAATATAAATCTGGTATTTCTCTGTCATGTTTTCTAGAAACATAGTCACGTTTCCATTTTTTCATGTTATCTTTCTTGATACATATAGTTTGTAGAAACAGCTTTCTCTAGATTTTAGTTTGAGAATTAATATTTTTCTTTTCAGGAAGCTTCATTTGAATATTTGCAAAATGAAGGAGAGCGAACATTATTGGAGGCTATGGATGCTTTGGAAGTAGCATTTTCCCACCCATATGTGAGTATTCTCGTTTTGAGCTTATATGTGTTTAATCTGATGTGTATAAATCAGTTTCAGTTTTTTCTGACCAGCTATTATTTGGTCATTACTATTACAGAATCATATTTAGAATTCAAAAGATGATTTTTGAATTATGAAAATTTCAAGTATCAGCTTTTGAAAACTAAGAATTAATATTCTCTTACAATTAATACAATGATTAAAATTATTTTTATTAGATGACGAGTATGAATTTATTTTTGAAGAACCTAGTTTTTATTCATAATATATATGCATATGTACACTACAGAGATAATATGTTATTATTAAAATATGTGATATTCAATACAAAGTTGTACAACAATTTCAGTTTTCATCGAAGAGATAGCAATGTGCTTTAGCTGACGTATATGATCCTAATTTTTGTGAATGATTGGAATATCTAATCTGATATATATAAATATATAAACTGTATTCCATACTTCAAAAAAAGATCTTATTCCTTAAGCTTTTATTCTTAAATTACTGTATCTTTTAAAAAAACCTAACGAATTGTGAAAAGTTCCATCACTGCTACTAAAAATAAAAAAAGAAAACACTGTAACTTTAGGTACGTGTTACTGGTTCCATTTATAAGACAGTTGTGGGAGGGGGTTAGGTGAGTAAAAATGACCTGACTATCATTTATGTTCAAAATGAAGTAGCCAATTGCTAGTATAAATCTAAGTTTGTCTTCAACAAGCATAACTTGAAGATGTAAGTCTTCCACCTAGAAATACTAATTCAAACTGAAAAAGCTTCTCTTCAACAGGTGGCAAAAAAGGTTAAAAAAATCATTACTATTATTACTAACAATCATTTTAGCTACTTTCTTTATGGATATCCTTAAAACTGTATTCCATGATCTGCCAACACACAGTGGCTACAACAAGCTAAGATAAACATTTTCCTATTAATTTTTTGTAAATTTTCATTTGCAACTTACTTAAGTTTTCACAAGTTGACCATGTTTTGGGGTTATTGTCTCTAGTTCCCAAGGTTTGAAATTTTATTTATATAGAATGATTTAGAGTGGAGGAGGAGGCTAGAACTGGGTTGAGATTGTCTTGACTTGAAACATACTGGTGGGGAGAGGAGTTTCGCACTTAAACAAAGTTAAAACTTGATAAGTAGACGGTGGGGTTGGATATGAACATGTCTAGAAAGTGAATGTTTTATGGTTACCATTATCATTGTTGTTAATTCTATTGTTGTTTTTGTTATCATTATCATTTATGCTACTCTCCTACTTGATTAACTACCTTTTAACTCACTTTCTACCGTCAAATTTTTTTCCAATCTACACCACTTGCTACTCTGTCAGATTTCTCCTCTACAGTCAATGCATATCTGCTCCTGACAGTGTCTCAAATCTGTGCTTCAACTTATACAAACAGACATACGGTTGTGATTTCCCCTCAAAGGAATGGTAGAACCATATAGCCAGCTCAGGCATCTACCAACTACAGTGTTTTCATGCCCTGTGGTTTAACTAACTGTGTCAGTCATACTGTTGGAATACTCCCTCAAATGGGTGTCAGACCCCTATAACTAGCTTGGGTATCTGCTGAGAGAAGGAAACTCCTGTCAAACCTATGATTCGTGGAGCCTTGGTCCTATTCATGTCACCTTAGTGGACCATAGGATGTAAATTCTTGGTTTAAAGGATGGCTTTGCGTTAGTTGCTCTTCACCTTGAAACTTCATGGTGCAGGCTGGAAGGTTAAAGACAGTCCATGTTATTGTAAGGTTCTAAAATGGAAAACTCTAACCAAAAAACCATGAAGCCTAGCCATCCTTTATATATATATATAAATATTTTTATATATATATATATATATATATATATATATATATATAAGGGTGAATCAATAAGTCTGCAACATGACAGTTATTAGTTGAAATTTGATCTGAAATTTTTTATAACTTAAAAAAAAAATTTTTTTTGAATTTGGTATTTTTATGTCATCAGAACATGAAATTCCATTTCAATATGTCAGTTGACAAAAAGATATTGTTAATTATTGCGTGTGGTTTTACTACTGCATAACATGCAAAAAGATTCTTTCTTTGGTAATCTCATATTTTATGACATTTCTATTTCAGTCCAAGCGAACAGATTGCAACCACATTTTCCTGAATTTTGTCCCTACTTTGACTCTGTCAGAACCTGGAAAGGTAAGAAACTTCATATTTTTGTGGATTTGGAAAGACTCCTCAAACTGCAAAAGAGTAAGTCTTGGTCCAGTAGAGCTGAACCAATATACTGTATGTACATAATTTTCCGAGGACTCCTCGTTTAAAACCAGAGTTAAAAATTTCAAAATATCTCTTATAAAATGGTATTTTTATTAAGGCTACTCGGAGCAAGAATAAGTAATTTCCATTTTGTAAAAATCATAATCTCTATAATACTAAGAGGCTGATTCTCTTTATCTGTTTGTAATCTCATAGTAGCCAAAATAGTGCACTGAATCCAGAGAATTGAATTAAAGTACCCTTAAAATGTGCTACCTTACAGAATGCAAAAGAATGAGTGATTTACAACTGAATAATAGGGGTGAGCACAAACGCAGACCCCACACTCTGTATTATATTGACTGATTTGTCAAGGGAGATAACTAATAAATGTCAATTATAGAGTTGTCGCCCTTATTCATTTTTTTGGAAATGTGCAAAAAATCTAGCTTCATTATAGTCACATCAGATAACGCTAATTTTCTCTGAAAGAGTGACTCGGCAGTTCACAGGGCCTTCTGGTATAAACTAGATATGGCAAATGTCTAAGGTTCATTAGTACATTATTTTGAAGATGTGATAACTCTTAATTTTCAACTAGTTATTTTCCCTACTCTTAAAGGTCAATGCTAAAAATTTTAACTTTCTAGTCTGATTAGGTTGACTTTCAGTGATCAACCATTTCGAAAGTTAAATTTGATTTGTAAATTGAATGAAAATGCTTAGTGTCCTATTTTGTTGTACTAAATACTATCAGTTGTACTTTTTATTCCTGTTTCACTATTTTGAATATTGTAAAGAAATGTTTTATTTCTTCCTTACTTGTATATCAGTAAGCATAATTCAGAGAATGTAGATAGTTGTGTAAATATTCAGGGTATACATAACTCACATTTACAGTATAAATTAATGGTTTCAAGAG
The DNA here is from genome assembly GCA_963457665.1 of Thysanoteuthis rhombus. Classification (NCBI taxonomy): domain Eukaryota; kingdom Metazoa; phylum Mollusca; class Cephalopoda; order Oegopsida; family Thysanoteuthidae; genus Thysanoteuthis; species Thysanoteuthis major. The sequence continues at coordinate 13,415,818 of OY735229.1, read as the reverse complement.
TCTCATGTTATATTCCTCCCCTGGATATCCCTAGTTTCCTTCATTCCTCCCTCATTTAGAATTGTCATCTAGTAATTTTCACCATTATACTTCACAGTATACTATCCTTATTTGACTAAAATTCCTCTCCAATTTTTCTTCTGGCTAAAATTCCTCTCCAATTTTTCTTCTGGCTAAAATTCCTTTCCAATTTTTCTTCTGGCTAAAATTCCTTTCCAATTTTTCTTCTGGCTAAAATTCCTCTCCAATTTTTCTTCTGGCTAAAATTCCTCTTCTTAGGAAAACCCTCCCCTGGGGGCAAAGTACCCCCCTTTTGAGAAACACTGGTATAGAAAAAAAACAAAAGATTAACAATCAATTAAACTGCTTTGATTATGAAGCAAATAGTACAAAATAATCTTTTGAAACAATTATTAGGATACTCGTATATCATTTTCTTTGACAGCTTGAAGATACTGTACGCAATATTGTAATGCGCTATGGCAGCCGTTTATGGAAGCTTCGAGTGATGCATTCAGAACTAAAGTTTACTATCAGGTCAGTTTGAATCTCTATTTCTTTAGTTTTCTGAATTGATCTTTGATCTGTCTCCTTCTACGAACGAGGTAACTCATCTCGGTAAGTCAGTCCAGTGCTACAGTAGAGACGATGAATTTTGCCTCATTTTCAGTCCCGTGCCAAGGACAAGATAAGGCATATTAGCAAGTTGTCAGTTCAGTTCCACTTACATATCTATTACACTTATAAGATATTCTGTTGTACGTATTTGTCGATTGTATGAAAATGAAACCGTTTTTAAACATGCGATGAAGACTTTCTATTTTCATCAATTTTCTTTACAAGAAAAACATTACAGGATTTACAACATTAAATATATTTGGTTGCGAACAGATTAAGGAAAAAAACTACGGTAATATTCGAGTTGATTTGTTTCTTGGTGAATACTTTTGTCACTTAGCTTTTCATTAAAATCTCTTCATTGTATTGTACTGCCTCTGTCCCATAATAATTGTTACATATGCATAGAGGATTCACTACAAAATGTAACAATTATTATGGGACAGGTAATATATATATCATCATACATAGTAGAATGAAAAATGAACCTACAATTCAATGTCTTTCATTTCAGATTGCATTCCAATGGTAATAGTTTCCCTATTCGATTGAATGTCACCAATGAAAGTGGATATTACCTGGACATTTCTTTATACAGAGAAGTTACCGATGCCAGGACTGGACAAGTGAGTATCATACTTTTTTGCATAATGCTTGAGCCTCAAAGTAGGACTAGGGATTCCTCGGGAGGTTAACAAGGATTATCTCAGACGTTTATTGTAAAATGGCTTGATATTATTCACTAAGTTCTAAAATATGAATATTTTAAAAAAAACTTTTTTTTTAATAAACATTGTAAAACTCTTTATTATATATTGTAAAAAACGTTTCCAATTTTGATAATTCTTTGATCTTTATTTGTTTTCATGTTTATTTACTGTTAGATTACAATCAGTGACTAACATGAAGTCTTAGTAGAAATTGATTTTATAACAATGAGAGGTCGTAAAGAAATTCATCTCATTAAGTGAATGAAAAAAAGTTTGAGAAGCTCCACCTTAAAAAAATTGAAACATTTGGGAAATTAAATTTCCTTTTCCTTTCTCTCCAGGTGATGTTCCAAGGTTATGGTACCAAGCAAGGTCCTCTACATGGTTTGCTGATTAGCACTCCGTACATGACCAAAGACCATTTGCAGTTGAAGCGTTTTCAAGCTCAGTCAAGTGGAACAACATACGTCTATGATTTCCCTGAAATGTTTAAACAAGTAAGAGCATATCTATTGATTTACTACTTGTCTCAGAAAAAGTTTGTGGATGTTTTTGGATTTCTATGAGATGATTCTTTTAGGAGTCTGATACATTTGGTAAAAATATCATCATTTCTGTAGAATGTGAGTATTTACCCATATTCTCTTACTCTCATTTGATAGTTCTCTACTTTGAGTCAGTTAATAGTGTAAATAAATACTTATGCCTTATGAATTTCAAATGAAGTTTTATTAAAAACTGACTGGACCCATTCAAGTTCAGTCCATTGTTTCAGATGGCTAGTAGGAGATATTTTTATCTACAAAATGTGCCTGTCTTGTTTTTATTATGTATTACTGATAAACAAGAAAAAATAGTCACACTGTTAATCTTGTAAATTCATTTATTTATTTGAAAAAAAGAAATGACTTAATCATCAGAATTCATGAGTTTAAGACGCTAGTATTTATTTTTGCTTCACTGACATGTTCAAACTTTTATCTATGACTGAAATCTCTCAAAGGAGTGGTTGAATCATTATGCAGTTTTCCATGTTAATTTGCAAGGTAATGAATTACTGCTGGTTACTTGAACCATAACTTCTGTTTTAATGACTTTGTCATCTTGCTTCTTTCTCAATGCATCTCTCATCAAAGTGAGACCCAAGCTCAAGATCACTCTGCTAAATAAGTGGTTAGAGGTGACGTCACAGTAGTAGTGAGAGTACCCAACTGTTGGTCAGTTTCACTAGTCAAATCATGAAAATGACTTTTTATTGTAAATTTTTTTCTTATTTTTCAGGCCTTGATGAAGTTGTGGCAGGAACATGTCTCCCAGTTAAAAGAGCAGAACACGACTATCCCTTCAGAAGTATTCAGTTACATTGAAATGTTGCTTGACAGCCATGGCCAGATCTGTATGCAAAACAGATTACATGGTGAGAATGAAGTAAGTTCACACTACTTTCTTTTCTTTTTTTTTTCTGAAAACACTTTTCTTCTATGCTACATTACTGAAAGATTAGGAGTTGGAAGCTGCTTATTGTGATCACTTCAGACACAGTCTTTATGTAATTAACCAGCTGATGTATACATTGGAATTATTTGCATTTATTATTTTGTTGGTGAAAATAACAATTGAAAGGTGAAGTGAAAAACCCAAGAGATAGGTGTTACATCTCAAATTTTTTAAAATTATTCCATGGGCATGTTCTGATGCATTTTGTTGGGAACTAGCCATCTTTTTCTCTTTTTCGTGGAAAATGTTTGCAGTGGTTCATAGAAAATTACATGTTTTGATGCTGAAGAGAGAAATGGGGATATTTCTGTATTGTTTAATTGGAGCGGGAAGTGGGTGTTTGTATCTGTGTTGATGAATAACATTTGGTTTGAAATGAGATGGAACTGTGGGTTCAAAGGATGTTTGTCTTAGATTAGAAGGACAGTGATCTAAGACAAGCCAAACACAGGCTGTACAAGCACTGCTGGACCATCGTACTAATGATTCGCACAGAGCAGGGGTTTAAATCATCCGTATATTGTAAACCAACATTCGCCAATTTCAATGCCCACCATCCATACAGTGTGAAGAAAGGTTTTCTTCTAAACGTCTTTTTTTAATTATCATAGGTTTCACTGATATTATTTTCTTTTGCAGGTTGGTATGGTTGCTTGGAAAATGACCTTAAAAACTCCAGAGTTTCCCAATGGTAGAGATATTATTGTCATTGCCAATGATATCACTCACAAAATTGGTTCATTTGGTCCTCAGGAAGATTTGCTCTTTAAAGTAAGTAGCAAGGATTTAAAAAAAAAAAAACGTTTTAATCTATTCATTTATTGCTTATAAATTGCACATAGCAAAATTACTTAATTGTGAACATTAGTTTGACTAATTGTTTGATTATGTCGTTTTAGGGGGCGTCAGAGCTGGCCCGTCACTACAAATTGCCAAGGATTTATTTGGCAGCCAACAGTGGGGCCAGAATTGGTTTGGCTGAAGAGATAAAACATCTCTTCAGAGTTGCCTGGGAGGATGATGCAGACCCCAACAAGGTAAGATACTTTCAATATTGATAAGAAAACAAAACAATTTCTGATGATAACTATAATAATTATAGGAATGACTATAATCATCATCATCAGTCTTTTAACGTCCGTCATTGGACATAGACCTTCCCCAGGATTTGCCACACTTCCCTATCATGGGCGTCGCAGAGCCAATACCTCCTGAACTTGTCTAGCTTGTATCTCCATCTAATATTCTGCCGGCCTCTGTTGCGAATGTGATCTCGGGGGATCCATGTCATGAGTCGCGATGTCCATCGATTGTCTGCCATTCTTGCAACATGGCCTGCCCACCACCATTTGAGATTTTGAATGGATTCTATGATGTCCCTGACTCTTGTCTTTTCGCGGATGTACTGTGCTGTCTTGTTGTCTCTCCATGTGAGGCCCAGCATAATTCTTTCATGCGCACGTTGCATGGTTCTCAATTTGCGGATCTGTCTCTTGGTTGGGTTCCATGTTTCGGCTCCATAAGTGACTATTTTGAGGATGCATTGGTTGTACTCCCTTCTTCTTAGGATTAATGGGATCTTCTTATTTTTGAAGGTTGGGAATGACTATAAACTCAATAAAAATGATATGAAACAAAATGCAATTAAAAAAAATATTGATATATTTATGCACACTTCTTTTTAGAAAATAACTTGCATCTGACTTGGAAATTATAAAAACATTTTTGCCAGTGGTGGAAAAACAAAAGCAAGGGGAATGTGAATTAAAAAAGCTTTCATGCAGAGGTTTGTAGTGATTAATTAAATGATTTTATTGGTAGGGTTAGGATTATTCATTTATCGGAACTATTGTTTCCGGTAATAAATGATATCTTTGCTCTGCTTTTTTAAAAATTGTTTATACCAAGTCCTTGACAGTTATTGAGAAAAAAATCTGTGGATAAAATTAAGAATTTGTATTTTTATTAAAATGTCTTATAATACTCGTTTACTAGGGTCTTTTTTGTTTGTACCCACCACACTTGATAATTATAGCAATTACAGCTCACTGTATATTTGTTTGCTGAATGAACGTAAATTTGAAAAAAGTTAAAAGCCCCCAACACAAACCAACTTTTGCTCTGACTGACCAACTAACCTTAACCCCAGGTTTATTATCTTAAGATAATAACAACCGAGTTACTGGATTGCCCCCAAACTTTTTTTTTTTTTTCTTTTTTTTTTTGATTCAAGTTCATTTAGCCAACAAAAATATGGTGAGCTGTAATTATGTGGTGTCAAGGGGACTAACCTTTTGCTTCTGCAATCAAGTGTTCAGGGATACTCCCTGACACTTGTAGCAATATGTTAGTGGACCAAGGCTATTTTTGAATTCACACACAAATGTGAGGGTTTCCATATCTCATCTCCCATCTCCATGGGAAGACGGATAAATAAATATATTACTCTGCCTAAATGGTTGAGCATTTTCATTGTCTTTAGCAAGTATTAAAAATTTGATATTAGTTACAAAATTTCATCAAAACCTGATATCTTAGCTTTGAGGCTTTTCATAATACAAAAAATGAATATCAATATTTATGCAACTATATAGTAATTAACAAGTTAACAGCAAATGTATATGCTCGTATATAAGACACATTTGATTTAAAAAGAAAAAAAACTATGTAAATATGACACTGTGTCCAATGCACCTGTATTATGATTAGGGAGTCATCTACTAAAGCTCAATACAGACAGTTATGTGGCTTGGATAAATTGCTATGAGCAATAGTCCTTCAAATACCCTTGTAAGCATCTTACAGTTTAGCATATACGGCATTACAATAGCTAATATTTGATGATTAAGACTTTTTAAAATTTTTTTAATCCTTTTATTTATTTATTATTTATTTTTTTGCAGGGTTTCAAATATCTTTATTTGAGGCCAGATGACTTTAAAAAAGTGAGTGCAGCGAATGCTGTCCGAGCAGAATTGATAGATGCCAATGGAGAAGCTCGTTATAAAATCACAGATGTAATCGGTAAGAAATGATTTTCTCTTCATTTTATAAAATAACTATCATGAATTGATTCTGCTTGTGTCTTCATTTCTTGGTTAGTCTCTGCATCATTTTGTATTCTTTTCATTTTAGTTTTGTCCTGTAGACTTTTTATTAGGCTGTAACATAGTAATTTTTTTTTTTTTTTTCCAAAGTCAAATAAAGGATGATATAAATATTGGGAAGCTTTTGATATTTAATCAAAATATGACCTATTTCAGGTGAAAGCCTTTTTTCAATGATCCTTTAATCGTAATACATAAATAAATTTCTGAAAGTTTAGACAAATACAGTAAAAGCATTGATCTTGGCTTCCCTATTATTGAACCTTTTATTAAATTTGAAATGATTAAAAAGATGATAATTTGTTGGAGAAATTTCTGGTGAATATGGAGGATGCTGCAAGACTTCATATTGATTCTCTAAGCTTAGACACAGACAGCTAAGTGTTTGACTTCTGGCACAGTCATGGAGCATTTCATTCAGTTCATGTAGGACTCATTTTTACATCTTTTTAACCTTTCCTATTGCTCTATCATGACATAATGTGGTTGTTGCTGAAATCTCCTGGAAGACTTGAATCCCTCTTGGTGAGTTGCTGGCCACTGACGTCAATAATTTTTCATCATCAAGAATGGTTACAAACGTACACCTATTGGATAAATGCTCAACAGTTCGTACTGTAGTATTGTTCAGTCAAAATGCTTTGTTGATGTTATCAGCAGGTTGAGCTGCACTATGAACTAATTTCAAATTGCACTCGAAAAGTAGTCTAACTTGTGTAGATACCAATGCTGTTAAGGACTCAGTAACCTCCAATAGTAACAAATTATATCTCTATATACATTGAATCTACAAAAAATACAATTACATTAGTAAAACTTTCACTTTAGCATTATTCTTTCTCTGATTTGAGAAAAAATAACCTTACTATATTTCATGTGTGACAGCCTAATAGTTTTATATTTGACTCCTCATAACCAAAAGTAATTTTAATAAGGAATGATAGAGAAAAAACTCGTTTGGTATCAGAAAACCTCCAACGGTTGGCAGAAGTTGAAATTCCAACATCTATGTTTTCAGATTGAGTGAATTTTCAACAATAGTGAATGGTAGGCACCAGTGATTGAGTGTGTTTATAATTTTCTGTTTACAGGCAGAGAAGATGGAATTGGAGTTGAAAATCTCCGAGGATCTGGTATGATAGCTGGGGAAACATCTCAAGCTTATGATGAAATTGTCACCATCAGTTTGGTGAGTGATTATCAAAGAAACTGAGTTTTCATATTTCATTTACTTTTTTAATCTGTTTATGGCCAAGTATATTTTCAACATTGTAATTCCTGTACCAGGATTCTTTGGTAGAAAAATTGACGAAGAATGAAGAAACTAGAAAGTCCTCAGTATATCTCGGAATTTTTAAGATGAGGTATTATTATTATTTCTACTGAATTTCGGACCATCCTCATCTTGGTTGTTTTTCATACAACGTTTCGGCCGTTGCACTCTACGGTCTTCGTCAGGTATCATCTGGTAGATTTGGGGAAGTAACGAACCGAACCCTTTATATATCCTAGTGTGAGACAATAATAATACTACTAATGCTAAGAGGGGAGTATGGTCAATATACCCCCGTCGGATAAATAAAGGGTTTGGTTCGTTACTTCTCCAAATCTACCAGATGATACCTGACGAAGGCCGTAGAGTGCAACGGCCGAAACGTTGTATGAAAAACAACCAAGATGAGGATGGTCCGAATATCAGAAGAAATAAATAGAAAGTCCTCATTGCATGTTAAAAATGATTTTAGATCCATACAAATCAATTAATTAGTACAACAGAATATCTAAAAAATGTGATGTATGCAGAAATGTGTTTTAGAGAACAATACATTATTGTAGGATGAGTTATCTCATCTGTGGCAGTGAACAGGTTAATGAAGGGCTTGATTTATTTATCTTGTCTTAAAGATTTCAAATTCACTGGAACTGAATCTCCCGGGTGTTTGTTTTCCAATTTCAGAGAAAGAATTTCTGGGAATTTTTTCATTTGATATGCATATATATCAACTTTGGTTTCTTATGATATTCCACTGTTTTATGTTTTTTTTTGTTTTTTGTTAATTTTAGGTCACGTGTCGTGCCATAGGAATAGGTGCCTATCTTGTTCGTCTTGGACAAAGAATCATCCAAGTGGAGAATTCCCACATTATTCTGACAGGTGCTGGAGCGCTCAATAAAGTAAGGATTAAGGACCCAGTGTCACCTTTTCAATAAAAACTATTCAAAAAACTCTTGAAGAAAATTATTACTGATACAATGTACTTTTTGGATATGGGTATACCTTGCCTTTGTGAATTAATTCCTAATGATATTTTGTGAAGCTGGAGTTTGTAAAATGAGGTGTAATTATCCATAGAAAGCAATGCATTAATTGGGTTACATTCTGAAGTACAAAAAATTATGTATAAAATCTTTCAATTGTTATGTAAATCAGGCTCCATACTTTCCTCCAAACAACTTTACAATCTCATTTAAAACTAAAAACTAAAAAATCTCCATTACTGGACTTCATCACTCATCAAGTGTGAAGAGAGTTGCCTCACAAACACTTTTATATTAGATACTACGTATCACTTCTGAGACGAATAAAAATTTACAAACTCATCCTCGATCTGACTAACTTGTAACATTACTATTCACTAGTGAACACACGTGTCCAAATTGAACAAGTTAAGATTTTATCAAATTTTCATCAAGTTTTTAAAATTTTATCTAACATTCTTAAAACGAGGTATGCCTGTAGTTTTTTTTTTTTTTTCTTCTAAATTATAATAAAAGTTCATCTCTCATGTAAAATTCTGAAAACTGAAAAGCCGTAGTTTAACAATTTGTGAAATATATATCATTACTTATGCTATATCAGAGTGCAGCTGATAGTGCAAAATATAAGTATCTTATGGTCCAACCCATCTGAAATAATTTGTAAATGAGATACAAGATATGAATGAGCAGTGATCAGTTCAGATTTCTATTCCCTTGAGCATACTATAAAAGTTGAAAATACTGTTTTGCCAAGATGGCTACACACACTTCTTTATTTTTCATATCTTTTTTTTTTTTTTTTTTTCCTGTGAATTTCCAGGTGTTGGGACGAGAGGTTTATACAAGTAACAGTCAATTGGGAGGTATACAGATTATGCACAACAACGGTGTGTCACATGATGTGTCTGCTGATGACTTTGAAGGAGTCTACAAAATATTGCAGTGGCTCTCCTATATGCCAAAGGTAAATTTTCTGTCTTGATAAAGTTTTGATTTTGCTTATTATCATTTGCTAGCAAATATCTGAAAAAATTCAGGTACACATTTGAATTTCTATAATGATTTTTTTAAGAAAAAAGAAATGGTAAATTTGTTTCAGCTCGAGAGTCCATTTTTAAAATGGTCAGTAGGAGCTATTGTTATCAGTAAAATTGTAACCCTGACCGTAAGGTCCAAAATTACGGACAGTGAATGAAGAAAATTACACTGTTCATCATTTGAGTAGATTATTATTATGACAGTGCATTTAAAAGCTTCTTGTATATATTCTGAAATTGAAATAAATGTTCAGTTTTATGTTTAGATGAGTTCAAGTAATTAGTAAAATATTAACTGTTGACAAATATTTTATTTAATTTACTAGCTTGGTACATGTAAAAATGGCAAGATTAGTTATTTATGGATTGGCATTTTTGTCAAAGATCAAAGTATCTGTGCACTTCTGCCTAGTATCAGTGTGCAGCTGTGTGCTTACACACATACTCTCTCTCTCATATATATATATATATATATATATATATATATATATATATAATCATATCACAATCCACCCTGAAACTCTATCACGCAAACTGGAGGGCTATTCTGTGATATTGGCACTGTGAACTAAGGCCCTAAGTGTTGGTAAATCCTCCCAAAAATCTTTGTTCATGGAGCCAAGCCATTCATTCACACACACACACACACATATATATATATATATATATATATATATATATATATATATATATATATATATATGAGTGTGTTTTATATAAGTAGTCTTCAAATTTATTACAAAAAAAGTTAGTCTGCATCTATTACTGTAAATTTCATAAATATATAGTAGCTGAATTCCTCTCTTGTACTGTGAAAAGTATAAACCAATATAGATGTCCTGGCAAGGACAAATTTCTACTGTACTTATTTAATTAATTTGATTATTGGAATGTTTTTTTCTAATTCATTTCATTTTTACAGTTGGCATGGTAGGGCCTCAACAAATATAAGTTTAATGTATGCTGTCATTTTTGACAGCATAGGTACACTAGTTTGATCAGTCATAGAGTTAAGTTATTTTAAACATGAAACATTTTGTTCAATATAGTTTATGTTTGAAAGCAGGTGAGTGTGATATATCCTAATGTATTTTTCTCTTATGCAGTATCATGGCGGACCACTTCCAATCATTCATCCATCTGATCCAGTTGATCGTGACATTGATTTTATGCCCACCAAAGCCAGTTATGATCCAAGATGGATGTTAAATGGACGGCCTGATCCAAGTTAGTGAAATTTCTGTGTGACATCTAAAATGAATACGTGCAAAAAAAAAAAGTGAATGTGCTGTCAAGGTTCAGTCGACTATTATCTCCTATAGGAAAGATACTTAGATATCTGTACACTATTATGGGACATTTCAATGATTAAGTCTTAAATTCATAAACCGCTAGTAATTGACAATGAGTCTTTCCAATGAACCGCATGAAAAAATGCGACTCATCGGTGAATCTGGAAGACTTGATAGAAATGTTCAAGATTATATATAGTATAGAACTAGTAGTACCTAATGTATTTTTTTACCAAAAGGAAGTACAACGGACTGAGAGACCATGCATATATGGTGGAAGTGACTAGAAGTAGATTGAATATCTGAGAATTCTTTTTTAGCAACTGAGTGATAGGATTATGGAATAGATTACTGGAGTATATTATGCTACATTCATAAATGTAAATGAGTTGAAAAAGAATTATGATGTTTATTATACTACTGCTAATGTCTATGACTGATATATTATGTAAATATGATTATTTGATGTGCTTTTATATACTAATTGTATACCTTTCTTCAAACTATAATAAATGATTCAATGAATTCAATGGAAGAAAATCTGTCAAATGAGAATTTCGATTCAAGTCGTTTCCTTTGAAAATGACATTCTAATTTCTTTGAATGAATTTGAGAGTCAAGGTGTTGAACTAATGATGTACATTTTGTAGCTCTTTAGTGAAACTAGTTAATTCATTAAGGATAAAAAAAATGTTTGACTTGAAAACATGGCCAAGTAAATCAATAACCTACTTGCCATCGCAGTCAATAATTCAACTACCATAGCGTCAAGATTTGTAGTCCATGTAAAGGAATTCCATCAAAGAATAAATCTGGTTAGAATAAATTCTATTGATGACGTTACTGATGTTTTCCATTGGAAAATATCAAAAATAGAATGAAAAAACATCTAGAATTTTTTTTCCTAGGAAAAAAAAGTGTTATTTTGACAGTTTGATAAGCCTGTCAAAATAAGATCCTAAAAAGGTCAAAAAATCTTTTTTCCAAATAGAAGAAAAAACAAAATTTTGAATAGGTCTTGTGGAGTACTGATGCCAATGTTCAAGTCTGTAGATAAAACGGTATGGCCAGAAGTACTGAAACGTATTAACACATAAAAAAAGATAGAACCTTTCACCATTTTTGATGGTAGCATTGAACTACAATTGTTAAACATCTGTAAAGAGGTGCATTGCCAAGTTGGTAGTCATTAAATATTGTCTGTTGAGAAGTTCAGGTCAGTTAATCTATCCCTTTGTCAATTTTATTTTGTAAATAATGAATATATAATTGTCTTAGTCTTAATTCGTCATCATCAGACTTTTAGCGTCTGTCGTTGGATATAGATCTTCCCCACAATTTGCCAGACCTCTCTATCATGGGTGTCATAGATACAGTACGTTGCGAGCTATGTCTAGTTCATCTTACTTACTGTTGGCCACAATTCTATATATGATCCATGTTGTGAGTTGTGATGTCCAGCGATTGTCTGTCATTCTTGCAACATAACCAGCTCATTGCCATCTAAGTTTTCTAATGGTTTCTATGACATCTCGGACTCCTGTCTTTTCTCTAATATACTGTGTTGTCTTATGATCTCTCCATGTTATGTCGATCATGATTCTCTCATGTGCATGTTGCATGGTTCTGAATTTTAGAGTCAATCTTTTGATTAGGTTTCATGTCTCTGCCCCAGAGGTGACTATTGGGAGAATGCATTGGTTGAAGACCCTTCTTTTTATGTGCATCTAAATTGAACAATCATGATGTCACAATCCTTTCATAACCAATCATGCTATTGTTTACTATAATCACTGTTCATAATTTCTGTCATCTAATGTGTATGTTACTGGCATTGTGTGAAGCTTGAGCATTCTATAGGATGCCATGCTGTTCGGGTCAAGTCATGAAATGAGTTTATTTCCTTCTGACTTTGTGTACTTTATCTAGGGATTTTTAATAGAATGGCTAGGTATTCTATTGCAGTGATTCCCAACTTTTTCTATCACCAAGGGCCCCTTTTATTCGAAAGAATTTCTCTATGGGCCCCAGGTTTTTGAGAGGTTTGCCTACTCAACTAATTCAAACCCCCTAGAAATCCCCAGGTTCAGAACCTCTGTTCTATAGAATGTTTAGCTTTTTGAAATGAAAATTTCTTAGCAAAGTATATTATAAGTCTGCTCTGATAGTGTAATGGTTAGCAGAGGGTTCCAGGTTTGATTCCTGGTATGAGCAAAGAGTGTGAAAACTATTCATTAGGACAAATTTCTCTGTGCACTCAGCAACTTATTGAATTCACTCTAAGCTGTGTGGTTAGGGTGGAGGTACCCCCTTGGTGGACTTGCATCCTACCCAGCAGGTGATCATGGTGGTGTAGTTGTAAAGTCCTGGTCTTGACCAGACTTGCAAGGATCACTAAGTTGATGCATGCAACAGAAATCCGGACTTCGTCACCGGCTGTCATCACCATTGAGAGTGTCTTGTAAGAGACAGGTGTTTTGCTTTGCCTTGCCTCACAATTTAATAGACAACAAGGGTTGAACATTTTGTTAATGAATTGAAATTTGAAGTGAACAGATATGAGAAAATTTAATATTTTTGAATAGTACAGGTTTTCATGTATTCAAATTCATTGATGAAGTGTCCGACCACTGTTGTCTATAATCTCATACTTTGCCTAAAAAATGCTAATATTCTCTAGAATGCCAAGGCATTACAAAACAGATTCTGAACCAGTAATGCGATTTGAATGTACAATTTAAATATCCCAAGCGTGAAACGGTGTGCATAATTGCCATCTGCTGCCAATCATTGTTTTATACTATTAATTTTTTTTGTTTTCAGGTAAGAAAGGTTCATGGATCAGTGGCTTTTTTGACAAAGACTCATTCATGGAAATCATGCGTCCTTGGGCACAGACAGTAGTTTGTGGACGAGCCAGGTGTGTATAGTATCAGAGATAGAAAGCTGATATTCATTTTTGCAATTCTTGCATTGTTGTGTGTGTGTGTGTGTGAATTTTTGTTTTTAACATCTTTTGTTATGAATAGTATTTTAAATAATGAGTCACGGTCAAGTTTTCAAAAAACTTTCACATCAAAAGAAACAATTCATGTTTTTCATATTTGATATTTTGTTGTTTGATAGTGCCTTGTACTTTTAAAAAAGAATGAAACTAGAACAATGTTTATTTCTAAAAATTTTATTCTTTTAACCAAAATTGATTTTAATCTTCAATTAAAAAAATATTCTAAATTATTCAGCATTATTTATAGCATAATAATCTGATTTCTTCAGGGAGATAACTCGAGGTATATTAGATGCTAATATAGAGTAGTTTCCCTTACCTATTTGCAAATAATTATGATAGAAATTCTATAAATTGGAAATGTCTTGACATCGAGATTGATGGCCGCCAAACAAGTTGATGAAACAATACAATTAAATTGTGGGAAGTGAAAAAGATTTGATTGAATCAATTGATTTTTTTTTCTGTGGATTTCTTGATGATATTTAAACCTTTTTTATCTTTCAGGCTGGGTGGTATTCCAGTCGGTGTAGTTTGTGTGGAAACTCGAACAGTTGAAGTCACCATTCCTGCTGATCCTGCAAATTTGGACTCTGAATCAAAAGTAATTTTTTTCAATTTGCCATAAGATAAATTTTTATTCATACAAATAGTGGGGCTGTTTTACGTATATACGTGAATCTCCTACTTTGTCTATTCTGGAAACGATAACAGGTGAAGCTCCTACTTTGTCTAAGAGCAGACAAAGCTTCCATGCCTAATAGGAGCTTTATCTGTATATCTGTGGGTTACATGCACATGTGTTACCGACCTGTGAAATTGAGGTATTCTATCGAATGTCGAGCATTTTTAGGTGAAGTATATGATAGACAACAGAGGTTGGACACTCTATTAACAAATTGAAATCTGTGAAACTTGAACTAATTTGAAATATTGTAGACAACAGTGATGAAAAATCTTTATTAGTGAATTGATATCTGTAAATATTGTACCGACTTTATAAAATGTATAACTATAACGTCATACTTACTGAGCAACCAGTTACCTTCTTTACTGTATTTTCAGCATTTTTCATTTCATTCACTACTTATTATAGTTATTCTCTAAGAAAAATGCCCAAGACTGAACATACAGTGTTAATTTGTTCAAAGCTGAGTCATAATAGGTTTTTCCCCAAAATACCTGTGGTATGCTAATAGACATCAGAATACGACTTTTTTTAGAGAAATGAAAGGTGGCTTAGAGATAAATTCATATTATATAGGCAATCTGTAGTATTACATCCACATTTGACAGAAGGTCAACCGTTTTCAACACAATTATTAGTTTATTATTCTTGATTTGACTTCAATTTTAACAATTGAATTTAAATAAATCTCTGAATAAACCATTTTCAAATACATGCACACAATCTCTTATTTGAAAAACCCTTTGGACCAGACAATTTTTGTAATTTGTAATTTTTTCGGATTTCAGAATGATATTGATATTGAAGTCCATAATGAAAGATGTTTCCTTTTCTGTTATCCCAAGAGGAATCTGCTGCATGTTTTTTTGACTTTGAAGACTTTGAAAATCGCCAAAAAGTAAACAAAATATCCATGAGCAGGGGAGGCACATCTGACTAATAAGAGTACTCTGACACAACTGTGGGGCATGGGTTGAACCAAGGCTGTCTTGAAATAACTTCTGTTGTGCTTTAAAAGTCCTTAGAGATCAACTTACCGTTGGTTGCGTCAGTTCATGCTTGGAGCTAAACTCTAACTTTGCTATGCAGGCAATATCCACGGACAAAAATGTTTGGTTTTGGGGGATTTTTGCTTCTCTGGATTTTGGACAAGTAATTGTGTATCTGTAGTAAGTGCCGGAAAAATGAGGACAATTTTTTAAAACTTGAAATTCTTGTTGTTGAACTGTTTTGCTTTTCTTCTCTGTCACCCTAGAATATCCAACAAGCTGGTCAAGTATGGTTCCCTGACTCAGCCTACAAAACAGCTCAGGCCATTAAAGATTTCAACCAAGAAGAATTACCATTGATAATCTTTGCCAATTGGAGAGGATTTTCCGGAGGCATGAAAGGTAGAGTATTCAAGTGTTGTTTGTCTCTATTTTGCACAAGGCTTACTGTATTTGATGACAGCAGGAGATATTCAGGAAAAAAAAAAGCATTCTTGAAACTCCCCAAGCTCTGGCCATTATGCGGCCTAATGTTTGGTTCAAAAATCGAGCAAAACCTCAATCTCTTGTGTTGCTTGATCACATATGAGAAGATTTGGTTGCCATCTTATTCAATTCCAGCAAAAATTTCAAAATGATATTTTATTCGATTTTAGAACTAAACCTTTTTACAACACAGAAAAACACATCTACTTCTAGTGCTGCGTAACAGTGAACTGGAGTTATGAGTGGATTTCCAACTCTCAGGGTCTGTCTATACTTGCCCATCGGTCAATGTATACCATGTAGTTTGATCATGCAGACTATGGTTCAACTCAGATAAGCCCAATCTCACTATTTCATAGCCACACCTCTGTGTGTGTGTGTGTGTGTGTGTGTGTATGCATATATATATATATATATATATATATATATATATATATATATATATATAGATCCTAATTCATGGCACTGGATGGGATAATGGATAGTCTATAGCCACAGTGGAGAGTTGTAATACAACGAAACGGCTGTCTATGGATGACGCAATTATCTAATCATTATATATAAAAATATTTGAGTTGTACTGTACTGTAAAAAGTTGAGACACAGCTGGGTTGTGTTGTATATATGGAGTTATTTATTTACATAGTTATTACAAACTTGTTTATGAAGCAGAAAAGCTTCATCTTCAGTGGAAAAGTTCAAAGTCTTCAATGCTGGTAGAGCAGTGGGTAGTAATGTAAAATCAGTAAAATAAGTTCACCCTGCTGCTCTTGGTCAGTGAACTGGATTAGTGATGGTGAAGGCTGTCTTGGGAATTGGTTTCTGGCTCTTGTGGGTAGGGGTCATCCAGGGGTCAGGTCTCCAAGAGACAGTTTGCCATGGAAACATTCTGGCTGGGGAGAGAAAAAGTGAAATAGAATAAGGGGATTAAAACTGGAAAGGAGCAATGATTAGGAATCCTGGTTTCCAAGAACCATTTGAAATAATAGAGTGAATAGTTTTATTAGGAAATGCACCGGTGATTTAAAGTTCTTACATTATTATAGAAGCAGTCAGTTTAACTTGATTTTTAACTTGATGCTTCTTAGAGTCTGTTTAATGTTCCTCAACCTGTTGTTGGCCAACCTGAATATCGTAAATAATTTTTCTGACCTGTTTTTTTATTTCTTCCTCTTTTCCTACAGACATGTACGACCAAGTGCTAAAGTTTGGCTCCTACATTGTTGATGCTCTTCGGGTGTACAAGAAACCGGTGATTATATACATTCCTCCTTATGCAGAGCTCCGTGGAGGTGCCTGGGTTGTTCTTGATCCCACAATTAATCCCACCCAGATTGAGATGTTTGCGGATGAACTTTCCAGGTAATATATTTGTAAAAATATTTATTATTTCAAAGAACATCCCTGGTTCAACGGTATAGTTGGGGGGGGGGGCTCCCTCCAACGTTTTTGTGAGATTTGTTATTATGTTAGTTAAAAAAAAAAATGGTCTGCTCGGTCACTCAATAGTAACTGTCCAATGTCTTTTGGCAGTGTGCCGTGTTTGGTTGACAAGTAAACGAATAAATGAAATACTTTTCTTGTTTTTTGTTGGGCAAGGATGACCGAAAGAGTGTGTATTGTCAGAACGGGATCAGTTAAGCATGAATGTACATTGCAAATTGAACCTTCACAAAACGAAATCCATTTAGGGGTGAAATAAAAAAAAAAAAAAAAAAAAAAAAGAAGCTTTTTTGTAATTTGAGTAAATATTTAAATTTTTAGTCATTCTAACTCTGTTGGTGTATGCATGATGCATAAATACATCGAGAGCCAACAAGACCAACTGAAGAAACAAATGTTGACAGTTTTGGTGGACCATTTCTGATATTTGGTATCTTACTAATTTTATAAATCCTGTTTTATGTAAAGTATAAAGAGAAGGGTGTATAACCAATGCATCCTCCCAATAGTTACTTATGGAGTTGAAACATGGAACCTAACCAAGAGACAGATCCGTAAATTGAGAACCATGCAACGTGCACATGAAAGAATTATGCTGGGCCTCACATGGAGAGACCACAAGACAGCACAGTACATCCGCGAAAAGACAAGAGTCAGGGACATCATAGAATCCATTCAAAATCTCATGGCGGTGGGCTGGCCATGTTGCAAGAATGGCAGACAACCGGTAGACATCACGACTCACGACATGGATCCCCCGAGATCACATACGCAACCGAGGCTGGCAGAATATTAGATGGCGTGACGAGCTAGACAAGTTCAGGAAGTACTGGCTCTGCGATGCCCATGATAGAGAGGTGTGGCAAATCCTGGGGAAGGTCTATGTCCAACGATGGATGTTGAAAGACTGATGATGATGATATGATCTGTGAAATTAAAACTGATCTACCACTGATTTTCTGGCGACTGATGGTCTTGAATCTCTTCTAATCCAGAATAAATTCTGAGCAGACACTTGATTTCCTTACAGCTCTCACATTTATTTGTTGAGTGGTGACATGTGGCATTGTGTGAGGAGCCTTCTCTCAATTGTTTATAATGCGGTGGTTGTTACTGCTCCATCAATTTTTTATAAAATTCATTATCTAATTTGCTCAGATTTATCCCTAGAAATGGCTCCTAAGCAAAGTGCAGGCACCAGTGGTGGTGTAACTCGCAAACACAAGTCCTTATGGATGCAAGAAAAGTTATGAAAACCTGACTGTATAGTTTTCGTACAGAACCTGTGTGAAATGTTAATCAAGTGTTTATTATGATTGTATTAGTTAATTTAATAAACCTCTATCTACTTGATTTATATCAATGTTATGTATTTAACCATTGAACGACTGTAGCCACCAAATGTGGCAAAGGGTTCTATCCTTTTTTCGCATGTGTGTATCCTGGCCATACTTTTTTGTCTACAGACTTGAAAGTTGGCATCAGTACTTCACTACACCCTTTCTAAAAATGCATTTAAAAAATTTTTTTTGAAAAATAACTTTTTTGACCCTCATTTTGACAGGTCTATCTAGATTCTCCTGATGCTTTCTTTTTACTCTATTTTAGATGTTTTCCAGTGGAGAACAGCAATGATGTCATTAGTAGAATTCATTCTGACCATATTTATTCTCCAATTTGAATTTCTTTTACATGACACTTAATTTTTGATGCTACAGTTATTCAAACGTGGTGAGGAATTCAATTCATATCCACATTTGTTTATTTTAAGCTTCTAACCGTCCTAATGCTGTAAAGATATGAGAAGTGCGTAATTCATGGGTATTATTTGATTATTATGTGACTTATGGATGATTTGGCATAGTTCTGGGATCAAAGGTACTTGAACATTGGTGGTTCATCTGTTTCATGTAAAATGTTTCTTGAATTTTCAGGGGTGGTGTGCTTGAACCTCAAGGAACTGTGGAAATCAAATTCAGGAGAAAAGACATTGTCAAGGCAATCCATCGAATTGACCCTGAATGTGGAAAACTTGTAGAAAAACTGAATTTCCCTGAACTGAGCCGAGAGGAACGCAGTAACCTTGACGTGAAGTTGAGCAGTAGGGAAGATGAGTTGCACCCTATCTACCACCAGGTGGCGGTTGAATTTGCTGATCTACATGACACTGCTGGACGTATGGCAGAAAAGGAAGTCATTACGGTAGGTTTTATTTCTTATAATAATTCATGTGCTCAGTATAGGGTCCGTATCTTAGATAAAAATGTAAGCTCATAAAGATTGATTCAAACTATTTGATATAGAATATAAGTTTTTACTTATTAATCTCCATGAAAAAGTTCATGGATATATTTGAATATAAAGATAGATTAGATAAATGTGTCTACAAAGGGTCATAAAAAGATGCCTGAGGTGTCCCTAAAAAGGTAGTGCCGAGAGAACTGGAAAATTTCTAAAACTCCAAATTTTCTAGTACTCTACCTAGTATCACATTCCACCTTTGTGGGGAAGTAAATACCTATGTTAGAATTTCTATGCGATTTTTTTAAAAAGGAACTATTATATTAATTTGAGTAGAAAAGTCCATTGTTTCAAATGTTTTTATCAGCAAAATTGTTACCTTGATGTTAATGGAATAGAGGAACAAAAAAAAAAATTATACTGTTCATTGTATAAATGTGTAGTGTAAACTTTGGTATTGATTCAGTTATCTAACTAAAAATCTTTAATTAATAAGAATAATGTTTTAAGATCTTCCTCTAGACTGGTTTAGGTGGGGGATGTTTGATTCATCTGTTCCGCGGAGGGAGCATATTAGAGGGCTCCCTTGAAACATTCAAGGTATCAGACTTCAACACAAAACTGTTAATAATTCAATGAATTTTGTGAACTCATTGACCGTGACTATTGAGTCATATTGGCAAGAACTCAAGTCCCGAACTGAGGAAATGTGTGGCTATAATCATGAAAGGAATACCTACAAGAATTTATGTAGCATGACCGAATCCGCAATAGTACATTTGAAAAATTGTACATTCAAATGAGTGAACAATATCTGCCTCAACTTCTATCAATAAAATAAAGCATTTGAAAATTAATACATTCATATAATTGAATCATATCTTAAAGTTAATCAATGACTGCTACACTACTGGGCAAAATTAATTCCCTGGAATACAGACTCGTTTTTGCCACAAATTTTATGCAAATCCATTTTAAAGTAATGAGCTATAATAAAGTCAGTGAAACATTTTCATTATTGTCTGTTTTTTCATTCACTGGAAAAATGGTGGAACAAATTAATATTAATAGATATTCACATCAACCGTGGTGCTGAAATGAATCATTACCTTGATAAAAAAAATTCCAATATGAGCTTTCATTGTAAATTGAACCCTGCAATAAAAACCTACTTTGGGGATGGAATTTTCAGAAGACGAAAAAAAAATTTTCCGTACTCACTGGGGTGTGTGTGTGCACGCGCAAAATTTCTACTTTCTATTATGAACAGTTATGGCTGGGCAAAGTCTGAATATATAGATAGACATAAATGTCAGAACACTTGAATAACCTAAACCCAGCAACAGTCATTAAACTGGTTTATTGTAGGTAGTGATGATCAATAGTTTGAATTGATTTGACTGGAATGTGTTGGTTTTTTTTCTCCGTGATTTTGTAGATGGTTTCTTGGTGAAACGTTACTGTTATTAATTATTATTTTTCACTAGTATTTTCTTCCATCTTAATTTTTTAGTTGCTCTTTACCGCAACTTTACTCATGCTGTCAGTGAGTGAACAGCGTGGATTAAAAATCGAAGATAAGTTGTCGGTGAGACTCAAGCTCTTGTCCCTTCTGCCCCAGGGAAGCCTGGTACCAGCTGCTCTTATCAACTGCTCTATGAGAACTGTGGTTGTTAGATGATGATATCCAACCTGCAAAACTACCCTTAATTCTTCCCTGAACTCTCTCTGCACCTTATTTGTTTTTGTTTTTTCAATTATTAGTATCAATAGCAGCACTGTCATCTTTTTTATTTTTACTAGATGACACATTGTCAACCATTATTATTAAGTATTGACCAATTTCTCATCTTGACTTTTTAGTTGCTCTTTATTGCAAGAGTTGAGTTCTTATAGCTCAGTTGGTAAGAGCAGCTGAAATGGTCGACCAGGCTTCCCTGAGGCCAAAGGAACACTAGTTTGAGTCTCACCGAGAGTTTCTTCTGTGCTGTTTACTCTCTGCCGTAGACTGATGACCCGAGTAAAGTTGCAATAAAAAAAAACTAAAAAAGATAGAAAATACTTGTCAAAAATTAATAATAATGGTTGACATCTGATAGGGAAAAAAAAATCAAAGATAGTATTGCTGTTGATTGTTAGTATACTTATAAATTTTGTTTTCATTGGACAATCCATTCGATACATCCCAGAAGTACTTTGAATGGTTTCTCTCTCTCTTCTACTGTACTGGAGTATGATGCTACTGTTCAGTCAACTTGTAATGTACAGAAGGAGTTTGAAATTCTCTGATCATGCTCTTTATCCATAGAAAAATGAAGTTGCTCATCTTTGGCATACAAGAGGTAGAATACATACTGCAATTTGTAGGGGAAATCAAGGATTATGTAAAGTTTTTTGGGGGCCATCTCCAGGTGACCTGAAGGCCAGAGTAAATTTACACCTGTGCCTGGGGGCGACTATTCCCCCCCTCCTCTCTCGCTATGCCTCTGGCGGCACATTAGATTACACAATGGAGTTTCGTTGGGAAAGCCAGAATTTCAGTTTACAGATTTCACACGTGAAGGTTAATTTGTTTAGTTGGTTAAAGCATATCTGCATAATTGAAAAACTTCCGAGGCCTCTTAAGAAACCTACCCAAATGTTTCAGGTTACACCATGGCCATATTATCAAGGTCAAAACAACAGCTGTTGGAAATTTAAGGCTGAAAAAAAAATCTTCCGTTATAATTGTAAAAATCTTTCATGTGAAATTCTTGGAGAAAAAAAAAAATTTCTTGATGTAATAAAGAGTAAACGTTGAAATTTTCAGCTCTCTAGTTCTATCGGAGCTGCCCATGCATGTGACATACATAGCCAGCCAGCCTCACTTGAAAACTGGAGAGACCTTTGTTGACAATTTTGGTTAATAGTTTCTAACTGTAGTCTGGAATAAATGAGTTACCTTCAACTTTTTCAGAAGTTCCTCTTACGCCACTTCAAAAAAGTGAAAATAGCATTCAGTGTTTTTTTTTTTTCTTTTTTTTTTTTTCATTTTTGCAGTGGGATGTTATAGAGACAGTGCTTACCCTCTTCCTCTCTCTCTCTCCTACACCCCAGTCTCCTGTACCTCCTAACTACTCCAATCTTCAAATACTAAGCCTAACATACCATCATCACTATTTTTGGGGTCTGCCTTTTTCCATATAAATTAATGGCAAATGCTTCCTTGCTTTACTCCATTTCAGCTGATGAAAGGTTTTTATAGGAACGTTCTATTTTCAGATAGGGGCGGCTTTATTGAATTGTAAAAATCTGGTGAAAAAAGACAATGTGGAAACCGAGTGTGAATACAAATATCTATTATTTATTCATATTTGTGGTGATAATCTTGTAGACCAAGAATGGTAAAATGATGCCCCCCCCCATACCCAGAGAAGCAGCCTGCAGGGAATGGAGACTCTTATCTATGTGATGGTGTGGGAAGGCCAAGTTGTGTCGAGGTTAAGGAGGTGCGGGGGGGGGGGAATCTTGCTGGGTTTCTGTGAGTGCGTGTGTTTATGTCTATCTCTATCTCTATTTAGCCTAACTAACAAACAATATTAAATATTCATACCCACTTAGACCTGAAGTTACGATGATAAATACTACTAGCTTATCACCTCACACACAGACACGCTGCCAGCGCACGCACGGACAGACAGACACGCTGCCCGCAAACGCACGGACAGACACGCTACCAACACACACACACACTACCTTCATGGACACAAACATTTCAAGTCACTCACTATAAACTTACAAATACTCTATCCTCCTCCCACAGAGACACACACACATACAAAACAAACAATGTTCCCCCCTCCTTAATCTTGACACAACTTAGCCTTCCCACACCACCACATAAATAAAAATCACTGCACCCTCTGTTTCTCTGTTTTGGGCATCCAGTAAAATTATCACCACAAATATGAATAAATAAGATATTGGTATTTACACTTGGTTTCCACATTGTCTTTTTTTTCATCCTAATGTTAGATATGCAACATCCTTTCACACCCCATTAAAAAAATCTGTTTTAACGTATTTCTGTTATGAGCAATCTTCCCTTCCAGAAACTAACAGTACTTATTAAACTATATCAGTGTCAATCTCCCAAGAATCTTTATCACAAGATTTCATTTGTCCACAACTAAACTTACTTGTTTTTCTTTTATTTTTGTTTTATTTTTCCTTGTGTATTCCTTTTAATTTTTTTATCATAAGCTTGTTTTGAAAAGAAAAAAATGGTCAAGCATAGTTGCTTGAGAGGCAACTCCCCCTAGAGTATAAACGGCAGATGTCCTGGTTTCCTTTTCGTGCATCAGGTTGGTGATCCTTGCAAGGAAGTGTAGTCGAGACTAGGACTTCATTGCTACAAGTTTTTATGATCATTCCCTTGGCAGAATACAAGTCCCCTGAAGGGATACTTCTGCACTCATTTATACTGGGAATCAAACCCGCGAGCTTGTGTATAAGCCAGATGTGCTAACCATTGTACCATCTCAGTGGATATGTGAGCTCATCTGGTCTACCCTAAAAGGTCATATTACTGTAGATGTAGCAAATATCCTGCTAATTCAGAATCAGAAAATCATAGGCAGAGAGAAAAAAATATGTAATTCAAAGCTCTATTTCCCATGAAAAGCAATCAGGGCTTACAGAACATTTTTTTCAGTGTAGCTCAAGTCTGTCACCCTTCATGTTTTGTTCACCTTTGATTTATCTCTCTTGTTTCATTCATGCCCAGAATACTTTCCTTCACCAGTAGGTGTATCATTCATCAGTTAAAGAACTGAACTAGAGTATTGTCATACCCTTCATGTCAGAATTTCTCTTTAAGAACTCAAACAAATTCAATTCTATTCTTCTATTTATCTACTTTTTTTTTTTCTCCAGGATATTGTGCAATGGAGGAAGAGTCGTGCATATTTCTATTGGCGACTGAGGAGGAGACTCTTGGAGAGTCAATTGAAGACCAAAATGCTGCCGTTTACTAAAGATCTTCATGATGGCCAGTTGAATTCAATGCTCAGACGATGGTTTGTCGAGGACCAATCTACAGTTAATGTGAGTGATTTACAAATAATGTCTGGAAAAATTGTAGTAGTAGTAGTAGTATTGCTTTTAATCAAGAATCAGAATTTAGATTCACTTCAACATCTTGAACCCCTCCCAGTCCAGGGGTGTGTGTGTGTGAAAGAAATCTGATTCATTTATCTGTGGGAACTCGAGCAAGTATCCATCACATTCTGGTACACCATGCTTCTTTCTTGAACATCACCAGACCAAGAAGAAAAAAACTGGTGTTCAGAGTCGCATCCAAAAAAGTTTGGGGAAAGACTGACATAGCATGTTCAAACAAATTAAAACCTTGTGGGGACTTATTATTATTATTATTATTATATTTGATTAGTTTATTTAGTGAGAGATTACACTAAACATTTTTTGAAAAAAAAAAAAAAAGAAAGATTCACTGATGTTGCTAATGAAGATGTGAGTCTATATTGACTAATTGTAGAAATGTTGAAATTAAGCTTATTTAAAAAAAAAAAAAAAAAAAAAAAAGGAAGATAAAAAGAGCCCACTAACATCGTGTATATTTTTTTTTAAGGCTTATCTGTGGGAAAATGACAAAGCAGTTGTGGAGTGGTTGAGAGACCAAATGGATGATGATGGCCTGCATAATGCTATTGCTGAGAACATCAAGTGTTTACAAAGAGACCATGTCATTCAACAAGTCAGAAGGTTAGTTCTTCACTTACTCAACATTTTTGCAATTTGTCTGTATTGAACAACTGTAGCCACCAAAGGTGGCAAAGGGTGCTACCCTTTTTTTATGTGTGTGTATGTGTTTGTCAGTGATTCAGTGCTCTTGGCCATATTGTTTTGTCTACAGACTTGGAAATTGAGATCTTATTCTTCTTCGTTGTCTTATTATTCATCATCGTTGTCATATTCTTTGTCGTCGTCTTCATACTCTTCATCGTCGTCTTCATACTCTTCATCGTCGTCTTCATACTCTTCATCGTCGTCTTCATACTCTTCATCGTCGTCTTCACCTTCTTCGTCGTCGTCGTCGTCGTCGTCTTCACCTTCTTCACAGTCGTCTTCACCTTCTTCACCGTCGTCTTCACCTTCTTCACCGTCGTCTTCACCTTCTTCATCGTCGTCTTCACCTTCTTCATCGTCGTCTTCACCTTCTTCATCGTCGTCTTCACCTTCTTCATCGTCGTCTTCACCTTCTTCATCGTCGTCTTCACCTTCTTCATCGTCGTCTTCACCTTCTTCATCGTCGTCTTCACCTTCTTCGTCGTCTTCATCTTCTTCGTCGTCTTCATCTTCTTCTTCGTCGTCTTCATCTTCTTCTTCGTCGTCTTCATCTTCTTCTTCGTCGTCTTCATCTTCTTCGTCGTCGTCTTCATCTTCTTCATCGTCGTCGTCTTCATCTTCTTCATCGTCGTCATCTTCATCTTCTTCATCGTCGTCGTCTTCATCTTCTTCATCGTCGTCGTCTTATTAACATTAACAATTCTGAATGTGGTTTAAATGGTTTATTCCAAAATTTCAACTGGATGTTGTATCTTTTCTTTTTTCCTACCTCCACTTACGACTTTTTTGTCCTGTAATCTCAATAATTGGACAGTGAAATTGCTGAATATCCAGCACTTTTCTCACCCCCTTTCAAATAAGTGTGTTAGGAGTCGAAGAAAACATCCAGATTTTTTAATATATTTATTCTAACATTCAATACCAACTCCCTATAACAGATGCATGGTATCAAAATTTTACTCTCAATTTGGACTTCCAAACCCTGAGTTGCACTTTTTACAAAATCTCATGTAATATTTATTTCTAATCTCAACTCTTTCTATTATTTCTTGTAGTGAATCTTCTTTTGGATCAGTTTCATTTTTACCCAACCAAATTTCTCTATATAACATACTTTTTCTGATTTTTCTGTGGGGAAAATCAATAGAAATATTGGGCAAACTGAATATTCAGCACTCGATTCAATTATCATCAACTAATATCAATCTTGTTCTTATTAACAACTTGTAAGTCTTGGTATTAGCAGTTACATTTAGTACATTTGTATCTACTCTTTTTACTGTTTTGTATCTTGTAGAGATACTTCACACTTTCTTGTAGGGTTTTGCCATTTTGCAAAAAGATTAACACTATTGTAAGACAAGTTATCTTATTGGTAGTAGCGAAGATAAGTTATATTGTCTGGTTAATTATACCCCCCCCGCCTTCCCATTGATATTTAGTTTGTTTTTTTTTTCTTTATTCTCAAGTGCATTAAATGGCTATAACTAAGCAGGAAAGTTGTGAAGTAGCTGTAGAGTGAGTGGGCAACAATGATATAATTTCTACAGTATATTCATGATGTTGCTTTTATTTATTTATTTATTTATCTTTTTTTTTTTTCCAGCCTGATCCAAGATAATCCAGAAGTGGCTATGGATTCTATAATCCATATCACTCAGCACATGAACCAAAGTCAGCGTGCTGAGATCTCTCGCATTCTTGCCAGCATGGATACCTGATCGGTGATGCTGATGATCAAGCTGCTACCTCCATTGTCATTTTTCATCTGTTATCTCTTTTTTAAAATTTTTTAATTTTTTATTTTATTTCTATTTTTTTTTTCTCTCTCTCTCTCTCTCTCTCTCTCTCATCATCCTTTTCATTTTAGCCTTGTAAATGTTGACACTGCCAAAGTGCTTTATCCAAGACATGAGTCGGTCATTCCCTTATGAATATGTACATCACACTTGTCTGCTTCTGCTGCCTCCGCTACAGAGTGCATTTCTGAAAATTTTTTTTTCTTTTGTCTCTCTGCTAATAGATTTCCTATGCTGGGATTACTGTTTGTGCTTTTATCTTATTTTATTTATTTATTTTTTTTTTTATCAAAACTTTCAAAGGAACGAAAGGCAAATAAGTGTTCTTTTTTATTGTTTTATTAAAATTTTTTTTCCCCTTGGGACACTTACAAAAATGATCTTTTAAACATTCTAGTATTTAATGTTGACCATTTTTTTTTTTTTTTTTTTTTCACATTCAAGAAGTACTAGTGAAGAATGCTGTAGTGTGGGTCAGCCGAAACGTTGTGGGAACAACAGAATAACAAAAATGAGTTCAATTTTAGTTTAATTATCAGAAAAGAGTCTTTGAATGTTACTGATTCTTCGATGAATTATAGAAAATGCTTGTTTACCAGTGCCATCAAAAAGTGAAAATACTTGTTTACCAGTGCTATCAAAAAGTGATTTAAATGATTTTGAGATTGCTCTGTACTTATGAAATATTAAAAGCATTATTACTCTGTATTTTCTAGTTCATATTCAACCAGAATGAACCAAGAATTTTCAAGCATTTGGGGTAAAAAAAAAAAAAAAGTAAGGAAGATTACTCTATGATTAGCATTTAATAGTTATCTCCTTTGACAACTATGGACTATATTTTCTGTCAGTAGAATTATATAAGTAGATTATAGAAAATATTAACACATTTGGTGGGGAGGGGGGGCATCAATCTGTCTTCATTTATTTCTGTAGCTTTTGGGATTTTTTATGGATATATTTTTTTATTTTGTCTTTTTTATAAAAAGATTTCTCATTTGTCAAACTAATGTTTGCTCCTACCTTTTTGAGATTGAAAGAAATTCCCGAGTTTTTTTTTTTGGTTTTTTAAAAAATTCTTTTCAAAACTGTTGAATGTTTCATCATTTTAAAGCATACATTGATTATTCATTTATCTATTTAATTTTCTTATCCCGTAACCCGGTGAGGGTCGTTGGGGCACCACAGATGATTTCATCACAGGTGTGTCAAGGGCGAGACGGCCTGACAGAGCCCATCCCTCTTCAGGCTGGTTTGGAATCCTAGACTAGAGAGTTCAGTCATCTTTACTATTTACCTATAGCTGGAGGAAGAGATGATAGATTCATGTCTTTCCCAAGGGTATTAGTGCAAAGTGAACATAAACTGTCTCAGCCGGAGTTTTAACTTGGTTTGCAAGTCCTATTCTCCTAGCCATTAACTGTTTGGCCACACCGTACCTCTACGTATTTATTTGCAGGTGTCAAAAATACCTCGGATACGATTTAAAGCGGAAACTTTTTTTCTTTATTGTGTCACAGAACTTTTATTGCAGAGAGACTTATTTATGTGGAAAAAAAAAAAAAAAAAAAAATTATACAGCCCCCCCCCCCTCTTTCTATTATAACGTGGTGTTGGGGTCCAAAAAAGCCAACACCATGTAATAACCAAGCCGCTATGATAGGATTTTCAATTTAGCTATTTTGGATGTAGATCCATCTACTACTTAGCTATATCCAAGTGATTTGGAGCTAGACCCAGCCACTGCTTAGCTAGATCTAACCGAGTTGGAGCTAGATCTAGCTACTAATTAGCAAGGTCTAGGTGATTTGGAGCTAGATCCAGCCACTTCTTGACAGGATCCAACTACTATTTAGCTAGATCTAACTGATTTGGAGCTAGATCCAGCCACTATGTAGCTAGATTTAGGTGACTTGGAGCTAGATCCAGCTACTACTTAGCTTGATCTAAGTGATCCGGAGCTACAGCCTGCTATTACTTAGCTAGATCTGAATGATTTGGAGCTAGATTCAGCTACTATTTAGCTAAATCAATGTTTTGGGGGGGGGGCTACCATCCACCCGTGTAATATCTTGAAGCTACAAACTGTTATAACGGGGAGGTGTGTATATGTTTCATTCATTTGCCAATTTTTTTTTTGCCGAAGTGAGCTATATTGATGTTGACTTGTTCAAGAAAAAGAAGAAAAAAAACTCTACTCATATGCAATATTATTGTTGGAATTCCTAGTATCTCAAGTATAATTCAGAATCATTACATAACACCGTGCAACTTTCTGAAAATTTTTTTTTGTTTCCGGGCAATGAATTCATTTTCTGGTCGATTATATCTAAGAGTGTGGAAAACGACTATTATTCCGTTCAAACTTCGCTTTTGTGACCAGGACAGTGATCATTTGAAATCTACCTTATTTCCAATTGGACTACGGGCAAATTTGCACATTTTTATTCACATGAGGTAAGAAAAACAATTACATATAAATATGACTGAACTGGTCACAAAAGCACATTTTGAAGGGAATACTCACCATTTTCTATACTTTTTACTCATAGGCAATCAGAAAGTAAGGTTCATTATCCAGGAACAAAAATCACATTGCCCGATATGAACAGTGCCGGATTAACTAAGTAACCATAGTAGCATCTGCTGACGGGGCCCCGCATTTTTCAAGTTATCAATTCTGATTCAGAAGTCACTATACTGCCAAATCATGTTGGAAACACTGGTTCTTGTATAATCACTTGAGTTAAGTAACGTTGAGCCTGGTCATCACCCAGATGGGTGACTTTCAGGGAATACCAGATACTGTATGGAGCAACCAGATTGTCTTTAAGGAAACATGACTTTATTAGTTGCGGCCATATTCATATCTGTCGGTAACAATCATATTATCGTCTTCTATGAATGACTGTTTAAGGTTAGCAAGTTTGGCCAGTTATCACCTTTAATTGGGGTTTATTATTTCAACACAGGTACTGCACTCACATTAATTAATGTGATACATGTACTTGTAAATTATGAAGGTATTCGAAACTGAAGTCATAGCTGCTGCACAAAGATCAAAAGGGGAACAAACTATTGTAAAAATGTTATCAATATCGATTATATTATCAGGCTGTATAGTTAATAAAGAAATAATTACTTTGCAAGTAAAAAAAATTGTTTTAATACTTGTATATGTGTATTAACAATACTTATTTTCTTAGTTAAGGGCCTCTTCATAACATATGCTATCCATGCTATCTTAATCCGGCCCTGAATATGATTTTGTGGTATATAAGATGTCCCTCCCCCCTAAAAAAAATCTGACCCTGAAAATTATCTATTGCTCTTCATGGTTGAGATCAGCTTTGGGGGGTTGAAATCTTTGGATCTGAAAAATAACCATCTAGGCAACATTGGAGTGAATGTATGCGGTATATTACCAAAAACCATAACTGGATGCATCCTATATGCCACAAAATAAGGTACTTTTCTGAATATACATGGCAATACTTATTTTGAAAATAGACAACAGAAAGAAATCTTATATAAGAAGACAATGAGTTGAATACTTTTTGCCTCTTTCATTTGTTCTTAATCCTGAAATTCGTTATCCAACTCTCAAATGATCTAACTCATTTACTCAATCTAGTATGAAAACTATGTTCATGACAACTTCTTTGAATTATGGATATATTATGTGGTTATTATCAAGTTTTATTGGGCTTTAATTTTCAAGCTCTTCCTTGTGATTCTGACGGGGAAAAAAAACTAGCTTTCCAGATTTTTCTGTCTTTACTACTCCTGTCCCATAATATTTGGTACATTTGCATATATATTTCATACACTAAATGTGACAACAATAATGGGACGGGGGTAGTAAATTTTTTTTTTTTAGCATCTAATTTTCATGAAATCTATCTTACGTTGTTTTTTCTTGGTCTAAAAAAAAAAATAAAATGCTTCTTCAGCAGAAAAGGGAGGGGAAAAAATTGTGCTCCTCATTTATATCAGCTGAGGTGTAATTTTTGAAACTTTTTTTATAAGAAAAATACCCAATTGTGATCATTTTGTATAATCTAAAGATATTTTTTCAATAGCCATTATTATCACTTTCTGAAAAGATAGAAGTATATCTTCCGTGATGAGATTATTAGTGAATATATTTTTTCTCCACATTTTGTATGTGATGGGTTCACAAAGTGACATGATGGAATGCTTTGTATTTAATGTAATAATAAACCTGGTCACATGATGTGATATGCAAATTTTTTTTCTTCAGGTACAGAATACTATTTAACAACTTGAAGATATTCTAACATGAGTCACCCAAAATTTCAGGAGGGAAAAAATATTTGACGATGAAAATACTCTATTATTAATAATTTTGATTACTATTTCCTTCATTTTAAGTTCTGGCTTTTTTATTATAATTTAATGCCATACGTTGACTGCCTGAATTGAATAAACAGTTAAGATTGGAAATAGAGGATAAATTCTCGGTGAGACCTGAACTCAGAACTTAAAAAGGGATCAAGGTTTGTGAACTTTTTTTTACTTCTGATTGGCACTGTTTACTCCCTGTACGTGGGTCAACAGCCTGAGTTAATTTATTCTTATCATTTCAAGTAGTGTAACAGTATTTTCTTTGATTTTGACTATTTTTTACCTTTATTCAATTTTTTTGTTTTTAATCACAACTTTGACTGTGGCTGTAATTCTATGTTGAAGTAGAAACAATGCAGTCAGAAATAATTCCTTACTTTTTCCTAAGTAAAGGCTTACTCTTTATTCACTTTTGCCAGATGTAGTCCGAATTGATAAAAATATTGAACCAGAGTTAATTTGTGATGAGAGAGCAACAAATTGAAATGAAGGAAAATAGTAGATGAAGTTGATAATGGTTTTAAATACTTCATTTGATAGAAATAAAAAAGAAAATTCTCTGTTTGAATATTTAATACTTGCTTTCATTTAGATACAATAAAGTGAGCCTATTTAGATACAGAATAATTCTATGAAGAAATAGTTTAATTCTCAATATTAATTGAAACAAAATTTAGACAACAAACAAATTTATATGTTATTATTCATTATTGACTAGATTTTACTTTCATCCTAATTATAGCTGCCTTTCATCACTTCTTTGAATTGGACTGTGATTCTATGGCAACAATCAAACCGCAATAAAAAGCAACTGAAAGTTAGGATGTGGATAAAAACTAGTCAAAAATGTTAGAATACTTCATCCAACAATAAATTCAAAATAAAAAAAAAAAAAAATTGTAAACATAGTTGAAACGAATTTGTCTGAATTTTTTTGCTCGCGATGCAAAATTTCATGTGGACTCTTGTCTTCATCCAATTTCATTTTTTGAACAGTGTTTCAGCTGTTCTACACTAAGGCCGTCTTCAAGTGATGAATGGGTAAGTTTTTGACCATTTTGACAGCGAGGGCCCCACCTTGGCAATAGTTTGGAATGTTTGCATTCCTCAATTCCCCCAAATCAACCACACTCTATATCAGACAGTGTAATGGGAAAATTCTGAATGATCGCCATTATAGGTCTTTCCCGTCACGATCGTCAAAAATACACCCGCTCATCACCTGAAGATAACTATAAGGGACAACGGCCGAAACATAATGTTCAAAAAATGAAAGATACAGACAAAGTTCCAGGTGAAACTTTACTCAATAAAACAAATTCACAGTTGGTAAAACTTTACTTCTGATTTCAATGTTATGATATTTGATGCATATGGAAAATTATTAAGAATCTTATTAATCAGTATGAATAATTGAAAATCCACGATCGCAGTGACAAAAGGCACCCCAGGATTGATTGAATTGATAAGAACATATCCTCACTCTACATCAGATGACGTCACCTCGAACGTCAGCAGTCTTCTAAACTTGAATGAATATGATGGTTTTACAAAAATTTATCATAAACTAAAATGCTGAGTTGTTACATATTTTATGTCACTGACAACTGTTTTTAAAACTTAAATTGGAATTTTTTATCAACTATGTTTATTTAAAGTTCATAAAATTCTAAAAACACCTAAATACAATTTGGTTTCACCAAGATTTCTTTTGATAAGATAAAATGCAAAATAAATGTTTGTAAAACCAAATCGTACTCTTTTGTTTGTAAGACTGCTGATGTACGAGGTGACTTCATCTGTCCTTTTCAATTTTATCAATTCTGGAGTGCCTTCTGTCAATAGGATCCGAAAATTCATAGAAAAAGACTTTTATTATCTCAAGTTCCAAACTTACTATAAAGATTGATATGAAATTATTCTTTTTGAATCTTGCCTTTGGTCTATTTATCTGCAACTAGAAAGCGATGTAGGAGCCGTTATTAAAAGATTTGACTGATACCAGAATAGGAAATTAAATCAAGTTAATAAAAATCCACTTTCCAGTAATTGTGATAAACTAGTACCCATGCCGTCAATAAATGATGGTAGTATCTGTATAACCTTGCAATTGCATTGTACTTTGAAAAAAATATCTAAAACATTACCTTTCTCTGCTTTTTCTTGTTAGTATTTTGTGTTCAATTAGAATGAACCTTACGCATTAGCAAAAAATGAATAAATGAGACCACTCTGTTGTTAGTATTTAGTTGTTATCTCCCTTAACAAATCTTAAAGACACAAAATACTGACCATTGTGTGATAAAAATCATACTGACTGTTGAATGAATTAGCTCATGGATGACAACTGAGTTCATCCTTAGTAAATTTTCTTACAGAAAAAGATGCGCGTCTCTTGTGGTATCCAATATGGTGGACAATTGCTGTATATTTGTACAAGTTTCTTTATGACATTTATGGCTGCCTTCTGCTGTTGCCGCTTGAGTTTTGAATACACTATGGCCAGATCGATGCAAGTCTACCTCCACATTCAACCCCCTGCCCCTCTGCTGAGAGATTTTATTCACCCCTTTCTGAACTTCTTTCTTTTTTTTTTTCTTTTTTTTTTTTTTAAATGTACAAAGCGAAACATGAGAGAAAAAAAAATCTCATTGGGACCAATTAAAGTTCTTTCAATTGGAATCGATTTTTTTGTTATTATTTAAAAACCATTCGATATAATATAGCCCGAAAGTAGATCGTTCCTAAAAAAAAAAACACAAACTTTCATAAGCCATAATGGCCTTATAATGGAGAAGCTATCACCATTAATTTTTTAGGGGGAAATTTTTCTTTGCACGTTCTCAGATCCCTAAAATAGTGATGGTAATTCAGAATTTGTGTCAGGAGGTAGAGGACACGTACTGCATCTCTAACGGATGTTGCATAAGAAACGCTGAAAATTATTCTCTTTTTGCGAAATGGCGTAAAGTGAACATTGGAAAAGCTGGGGATACCTGTACTCTCACCTGTGCTTGGTTAACTGGGAACTGCTTGCTCCAAATCAAACTTATGGTTGAAGCAAACAGCTGTTGTTAACGCAATCAGTGCAATCGTTGGAATTTTTCATTAAGTCTGTCTTGTTCATGACAACGCCAGACCATATTTTGCACTGATGACTTGCAAAAAAAATTATACCTCAGTTGGAAAGTTCTTTGCCAAGCATTTCATTTGTGAAAATTGGTGACTTTTTTGCCTTTTCTGCTCCCAACAGAACTTACTTGATTATAAAGCACTCGGAGAGTAATTGTGCATCGACCCACCCCCAAATTTAATCATTTCTACCCTTGTCTATCTACCATCCTTCTACGAAATTTCATTGAGAGCTCTTAGAGATATCGTGTAGACAGACATTAAATATTAGCGATATCATATGGTGCAGACAAATGACTACGACGTGGGTAGGTAATGCTTAGTTCATTGTCGACCCTGCCACAAAATTTCATTATAATTTATTGGGAACTTTTTAGAGATATCGTGTGGAAGGTCAGGAGTGTATACATAGATGTAGGGGGGGGGAGAATTGGAAAAAAAAATCTCTCAATCAGAAAAGAAATTCCTTGACCCCTCCCCAATTAACCAACTCCTTCCTATCCCATTGCCCACCCTTCCATGGAATTTCATTGGGTACTTCTGTGAAAAGACCAAGACAAGAAATGACAGCGGGTTGCAAAGGTGTTAATTTCTTGACTGAGCCAGTTTTTTCGTCCAAAGGAAACAATTTGATTTTTGTAAAAGACGATTCGTTCTCGGTCAATACTATCAAGTGAACAGGGTGATCGCGCATCTCTGTTTATCGAGGTGAATATATATATTTTACTAATGACGCATTCAAAATATCGTTTATTGAAGTGAAGTTATCCAGATTTATTTGTCCCTACATTTAATAAATTAAAATGAGGAATTGGTCGAAGCTAATCAAGTGACAATATCTATTATCCACTAATTATTTTTTTACCAGTTTCCTTGTTTTTATGGCCTCATGTTCCGGTCGCTATACTATACCTTCCAGTTTTTCTCTTAACTGTCATATTCGGTAACCTAGCAGGAATGATAAATGTAACCCTTCACGGGGAAACATTGAATTGTGCAGGTCTTGATGTAGTACACTTAGGGTATAAGCTGGAAAGAAAACATTCAGTAACCAGACCTTGAACGGCGCGTTTTTAACGGTACGGACAGGTTTTGAAAATTAATCGCACTGATCAAAATATACCCATATTAGATCCACAAGGCTTTATTGTTCATATCATCATGGTTATCTGATTTAGTGCACTTGCTTATGGACTTCGAGGATAACTTTCTATTCTTCCTTATGACCATCAGTATCTTCAGAACCTATATATCGATTCTGTGCATCAGACGTAGAAAAAAGAAATCTTCATTCGCAAAGCTGAGCCAAGATGATGACCTACCGTATATGCTGGTGAATAAGTCGACAACTGAATCCTGAAAAGGAATATCAGCAAAACTAAGGGTCGACTTATACGTCAAGTATAAAATGTGAATCTTAACCTCACGGTGGTCAACAAATGGAACCGTCTGCCTAACACTCACCGTGCACCATTTACCGTAACTCCCACGGCCAGTCACAAATATTTCCTATTGAAACTCATGTTTCAGTATCATTTCTATAGTAAATAAATGTTAGAAAAAGATACCATACAGGCTGTAAGAAGACAAACGATCATCATAATACGGCATTCCAAGAAATTGTCAAAATTTTCCCTAGACAAATGCCTTCTTCAGTCAAATACCTGAAGAAAATAATTGGTGTATTTGATTTAAAAGCAAACATCTGACTACTGTTACACTTTGAGATAATACTTATAGTTGTGGCGGCTGAGGCGTTTTTGCTTCTATCTGGGGGGGGGGGGGCAACTTATCCGCCAGCATGTCTGTATCGAGTACCTGTGGCATGGTGTTTTTTCTTTTAATAACTAGTATCCTCTCATCTAGGTAGCTTTTACGCCAATGCTTTGATTTGTCTCTTCATTTAAATGTAACTCTTTCAACTCGTAAGCTCGATATTTAGGGACATACACTATAAGCCCATGTTCATAACATAGGTGACACGACCTCACTATGTTTGACTTACGTGGTGAACCAACAGTAAAAATGCAATGCATTAGACGTTTCGGCAGTCAATGAATGAAACTGGTTTAGTAAGCTTTTCCTCTGGGGAGCTCAGGTACAGTGTATTTGAAGACGCAGGGGCTTACGATTGAAAGGATCAATAAGCAACATTCACCCAATGGAGTCTGGGTAAATGAACGGACGAAATAAGACAACTAAGGCCAGGATACCGTGACATACTTCGTGGCAGACGTCGTAGCGTAATTTCTACACACGCTGCTTATTGGCCTTCGAGCCCCAGGTCAAAGTTAGGATTTCCAATGCTGGTTTTCAAGGCCGGGCCTCCACATCATTTGGAGAATTGATGCAACACAATCTTCCAACTCGTATATCTTCCCTCTACCTGGCCTCGTGCCGTATTGAGGAAAGCTTGGTGAATATCAGAATGAAGATACTTGCCCGTATAAAATGTCATCTAATCACAATTGGAGAAGTCTGTGTGCGTGTACCGTGATTACTTGACAACTGATTATTATACGAAGTTGACATTCGCCAGATATACTACTCGGCACACAAGGCTATGCAGTGTCGAGCTTGTAGTTTGGATCTGCGGTTTGAGAAATAACAAAAAACAAATCAAACAAACCCTTGACTTCCGATCTTTAGAATTGTCTAAGTTTCTAAATTGGCAACACTGGAGAGAAGTAACCGAAGCACTTCGAAGTCGTAGTTTCGTAAGACGGACGGAAAATCATTTTACATGACTATTATGACAGGCTGCACTGCACACCATTAGGTCCGGCCGCTTCTAAACAGGCACTGTCCTAATATTAAAATTTGTCAGGTCAGCATTTTGAACAATGTAAAAAAAATTTTTTTTAAATCGAACCTGTACCAGTTCGACTAGTATTGCAACCATCCTGATATACGTTGTGATTTTCATCGCAACCACTCGGACCGTCAGTCAGCGCAGCTCGGGAATAAAGAATTAGCTCTTGCCGAGGCTTGATTCCGCGCCTCTTATCTCAATACAGCAACCGCTCCAGTTACCAAAGCTCATATGGTTGGCAGAAAATCGGATTGAATTCTTAAACTCAAATTTTCCCCTCGATCACCCAGCGCTATATTTATTATTTTCGTTCACGCTTTAGCAGCAATAGTAATATAATCTTTACTTATTTTTCGTTAAATGGAGCTATGTCAATTATCATTAGAACACATAAAATCTTGCATTGCTCACGGTATACAAATCTTAAGTACCGTATCGTCAAAGAAAAAAAATTAGATTAGAAAGTACAGGACAACAAAGCCTTATTCAATGAAATAAAAATATCCTTACTCGTAATACTAACCTAGATCATTGAATTCATTTGGGTGTACGATAATATGGTTTCTGTTGACTAAATTTATTTATTCATTTTGAATTGAACTTGAAACAATTGAAAACCTCAGACGTACACTCGACTTAGAGCTTCATCATAAGATTGTGTGAAAAAAATATACATATAAATAAATATAAATGAATAACGCTGAAAATGTTAAAGGCTTCAATAAAGCAATATATTATCAAGCCTGAACTTTTACCTTGATTGGATTTTCTGGAAGATAGATTTATTTTTTTAAATTTTTTAAACCACCAAGTTCACAAGTCAATGGCGTCACTCGTGCGTAAGTTTGGGAAGGGATGGAATCCCACCGGTCCGGGAGGGGGTTTGGCCCCTTGATGGCCACCATCCAACATCTAGTGAGATTCATTGGAAATGTAGTTGGCGAACTACTATTTATGAAGCTTCCGAGCTCCTTGCTGCATTAGCAGCGATTAAAAACCGTCTACACCTATCCTCTTTATCTCTACAAGAAAGACAAAACACACGTACAAATAATGCAAAATAATTCTACGCAAAAACGTATATATGTAAATATATTCATCTATATTTATGTAAAGATTTATTGAGTATTGATGTATAAAAAAAGATGGAAATGTACATATAAATGAAAGTTTTCGGCCAAGACTCACGTATCTGGAGTTGCGAATTCTCCAAAGAGAAAATATTTTTCTTCTTCCATTTTTAGTCGATTTTAATCCATTAGACCCTACAACCATCCGGAAATTTGTTAGTTTTTATGAAACATGTTTTCAGGTTTTAAAATGTAACTATAATGCAATAGTCGGCACTTACTTCTGGCCATCTTACTGGATGGTAGTGACAATTATTTCCGAATCACCAACATGGCTTCTATCTACAGCTTGTCGGCTGCTCTTTGGAATTCGTCTAAACAACCCAACTTTTCTATAAAAAAGACCGCCAAGCAATTGTCACGCTTTTCTATTTTATTCTTATTTTCTCAAAAACGAAAAATTTGTAAAAGGTCTCCTATTTTCCGCCAATACGGCGTAAAGTAGTGAGGATTTAAGGTTCGGGCTTGGCGTTAGGATT
Source organism: Thysanoteuthis rhombus (assembly GCA_963457665.1). NCBI lineage: Eukaryota > Metazoa > Mollusca > Cephalopoda > Oegopsida > Thysanoteuthidae > Thysanoteuthis > Thysanoteuthis major. The sequence goes on along the minus strand of OY735229.1, from coordinate 13,376,877 downwards.
TCTCATTTTCCGATGTTAATTCATATTTTTGTCCCCCTGTACTATTGGTAAGATAGCGGAAAGTACGTGCCAACTCTAGCATTAGATTTACAATGTAAATAGAACCCCCACCTCGTAAAGCAGGGGACAGGAAAAACTAACAAGTTTCCGGATGGCTTTAGAGTCTAATTGATTGAAAACAGCGAAAAATTGAAAGGAACATCTTCCTTGAGAATTTGCAACTCCTGACACGTATATCCTGACCGATTAAAAATTTTTTCTTCTTTTAGATTTACCGCTCACATCCAGTTCCTCTGGGTTAGATCGGGGAGAGATCCAAGCAAAGTATACGTCTTATTGGCCGATGAACTCTCGTTTTCTTTGATAAGTTCTCCCATGTCATCTCTGTTCAGTAGGAGTTCAGGGGTATAACGACCCGATTTTGTGATATAATTGAATGTCTGCGCGCTGCACCATGGTGTCGGAACCGGGTAGGTAGTATGAAAATGTGTGAAGTCTACAATATGCGAGCCGTTATAATCTGTTGAAGTAGCCAATGGCTCCAAACGATGACCCCAAATGATTTCCCAGGGTAGATAAGATGTTTTCGCTTGCACTGTCCGTCCGGTGGTTGATACTACGGCCTGCAGCATGACCACGATCTCGAAGTTCTCGTGACGCAGGCTGTCTCGCGAGATGTTGTAAAATGGTGAATTCTCGTCGATCACGTGATAGACGTTGGTCGGCCAAACGAGGAAAAGTTGACTATGTCCATCCTCCGCCTTAAAGCTAACGTTGAAATACTCCACAGGAATGTTGTTGCCGGACTTGGAAAATGTTTTCTTGATGAACAGGCCACGGGCAGATGCATTTATAAGATGCGATTTTCTCATGTCCCCGACTCGAAAAACGAATTTATACTGTAAATCCTCTTCAACAATACACGCCACTTTACTGAACAGAATCGTACAAGAACGTTTTTTACCTCGTTTCACTTTCGCGATAACCAATCCGCAAAGGGCCGCCTGCAACGCAGCCCCTAGAATGGACTCCAAAAGTACGCCCAGAACAGCACTGGGACATTCTTCAGACACATACCGAGACCCGTAGCCGATGGTGGTCATTGTTTCTATTGAGAACAGGTAAGCCGTGGTAAAGGAATGGACGCTCTGGATGCAAGGTATCCAGTCTTCGGGGTTGTCGTCTTCGAAGTCGCCGTGCAGATGTGCCAGGACGTAGAAGTAGGCGGCAAACGCCAACCAAGCCACAATGAAGGAAACGACGAACATCAAGAGATTCCATCGCCATTTGACGTCGATGAGTGTCGTGAAGAAATCTGACAGGAACTTCTGATTGCGTTTGCTGATGCCCGATTGTTTAATGTTGACGTAACCACTTCGGCTGATCAACCGGAACTGCTTGCCCGGGCGCAGGAAGTTGCGCATGGCTGCTGCGCCACCCTCGCTCCAAACGCTGGGCAAAACTGTAAACATAAAAAAAATGAAAAAAAAAAAAATGAATAGCTTGAAATGTTCGAATCAGGGGGAAAAGAAAAATTAGAAATGAATCAAGAGGAAGCCGCTTGCTTTATCGCGATCACTTCAGAACAGGGTATTTTAGAAACCAATAACAGGCCGATAGCATTAGGCAGAGGGTGCAAAATTTGAAACAATTCATATTTCTTACAAATTTACGATCATTGCCATATATTTATTTCCATTAATATTCGGACCATCCTCATCTTTGTTATTTTTCATACAACGTTTCGGCCGTTGCACTCTACGGCCTTCGTCAGGTATCATCTGGGAGATTTTTGGGGAAGTAACGAACCGAACCCTTTATTTATCCGACGGGGGTATATTGACCGTACTCCCCTCTTTTTAGCGTTAGTAGTATTGTTATACTGTCTCACACTAGGATCGAGCCTAGTACCATCAGATTACTTAACAGTAATACCTCATCTCAAAAATTCCGAGATATGCCATATATTTGTTATAAACAACTTTATAATCAGGATACTTTTGTATAATAAGCAGATATTTGATAATTTTCAATTCAAATTAAATAAGGCGATCAGAGACCGTTTGATATCATTCATGATTATAATAAACAGCCTCATCTGTAATCAAATGAAATAAAGAAATTATGATAGAAGAAAGTAGTACATGAATTTAAAGCATTCAAACAAAATTCATATTTTCGCTATTTGAAGGCTTGATCCATGGTTTACTTAGTTATGTTTCATCAGTCTTTTAACGTCCGTCGTAGGACATAGACCTTCCCAAGGATTCGCCATGCTTCTCTATCATGGGCGTCGCGGAGCCAATACTCCGTGAACTTGTCTAGCTCGTCTCTCCATCTAATATTCTGCCGGCCTTGGTTGCACATATGATCTCGGGGGATCCATGTCGTGAGTCGCGATGTCCATCAGTTGTCTGCCATTCTTGCAACATGGCCAGCCCACTGCCATTAGAGATTTTCAATGGATTCTATGATGTCTCACGCTCCTGTCTTTTCCTGGATTTACTGTGCTGTCTCATGGTCTCTATGTGAGGCCCAGCATAATTCTTTCCAAATGCACGTTGAGAATTTGGGGCAGCCATTAAGAATATCGAGACTAATCGATCATCAAGCCATATTCTGGGAGGCCCGTGGGGAGTAAGGGAGCGATGGGCATTTTATATTTTTGAAAAGAAGTGCCGGGGGGGGGGGTAGCAGAAACGATCCTTCACAACTAGCCTTTTCTGCTTTTATCATAAGTACATTTTCAAACTCCATTTCCAAAGGGTATCCAAAAGGTTGAATTTCGGGGATCTCAGACGAAATCATATTTGTAACTGAAAGTTGTTGCTTGACCTTTTATCAAGAGAACCCATGAACTAGTTTGATCCTGGTTGGGTGCTCTAGAAATAAGGCCTTATGCCAATCGGTCGATGTAAATAAATTCCTTCTGCGATCCTACCTATGTTTATAAGACTATCATGGTATCTTGTTAACAGGACCGGCGCAAGGGAGCACCCAGGGACTTTTGCACCCGAGGTGACCTCAGGATTTCATGGAGATTCGTTGTCCTAGGTAGATGTTGTGGTCTACTTTCTCTAGTTTTGCGTTTTCGATTTTGATTGTGTGTCCATTTTCGACGTCTTAGTTGCACATGACCTTTGTTTTGCTGAAGCTCATGTGAATGCCGGCTTCATAGCTTCTTTTTTTTTTCAATTCAGTTCATCCAGCATTAGTTGGAGATCGTCAATTTGCACGTTTAATACCTCCCGCTGGAACGGATGAGAACGAGCAAATGACAACGTTCTCTTTGACACTGTTACAAATGTCGACATATGGGGGGGGGGGTGCAAATTTACCACAGATTTTTCTGGATCGCCTCAAATAGCCAACACACAGCTTATCACCCTTGTCAACAACTTTAGCTAAATAGCGAAATTGTTTAGCAGAGATCTAAGTAACCAAACGTACTAGAACAGTCTTCAATATCTGGAACTGGGTTAATCAAAATCGGATTGTAGACTCATATCAGATATTTTCAGTATCAGCTCCGTCATTCCCTTGAAAGTGGTCTTCCGTATCACCGACATAAGCATAGGCAGTCTCTTGCATTATATTCTTAGATAATCTAATCGCTCCTTTCCCATTGGTCTTGTTTTGACTCTTGAATAGACAACTCAAGCTAACGTTGCTTCTCCGGTGGGCATAATTTCTGTATCAGATCAGTGTCGTCTGCTATTCTTTTTGAAACATCTTAGATTTTTCTTTTCATAACATCGTCCAACGCACGTTGAACCGAGGCACCATCATACATTGCACGATTCGTCCTGCGTTGATATTTTCTAACCATAACGCAAAAATATTTTAAACAGAGGAGAGTCGTTGGACAAAGATCAGATCAGAATAATACTGTTACTGAAATGTCGTAGTAGCTGGTAACATAGCGAATGAAATAATTTAATGGCTTCACTATGCAAGTAAGAAAAGGATTTTGATATTTGTGTAATACACGGGGCCCCTAAATAACATGCTAGATTCTTCGTACATGTTTAATTCAGCTCTGACTACGATTGAGCTAAAGTTACAAGACGGATCATAGATCATATTCTAATGCAAAGATATTTTAGAAAGTAAAGCGTTGTTGAGTAAATCGATAATTCAACGGCAGGATGTTTATATTTTGCCCCTGTCAGTGAAGTAAGAAAGATGTATTGGACCACATTTGTCCGCTTGTTCGTCCACACAGTATCTCCGAAAGTACTGAATGGATTTCAATTAAATTCTGTAGAAGGGCGGGCAATGGGGTGTGGAAGGGGTGGTTAGATTTGTTTTGATTTAAAGATAAAGAAAAATACATTTATTATACGCCCATGTTTTCCTACACGATATTTCCAAAAGTTCTCAATAGATTCCTATGGAAGATCAGGAGTAGAGTGGACAGTAAGGCCACGGAAGACGTGATTTATCTTCGGGTGGATCCATGCGTAATTACCACCACTAAGTCGTAGTTATATGTCCAGAACACATACTATCGCCAAAGAACATGTCTGTCCTTACGATATCACCAAAAGTTTTCAATGAATTTCAATGATAGTTTTGGAATAGTGGACAATAGGCTACCGGAGAACTGATTAAATTTTGGGGAAGGTCCAGGCATAAGCTGGTAGATGTATTGGCTCTGGACTTTTTTGTTTACACTGGCAGATTATCCGTTGTTGTGGTTAATAACATCAACGGGATAATTTACGTATGGATCGGCATTGTACAAGTCGATATTGCATTTTATATATACATGGATAGTTATCAAAAATTCAAACTTATCAAGATCCTCATTAACTTTCCGTCTCATCTTTTTTTCCCCCTACCTGGATCCGTAATTTTTTTCGCGGCGATTAACTAGTATTCATATATTTTGAGAGTGTGTGTGATACTTTTAAAAAGGTGCGCAGATACTACACTCTGGTCCTTGGCAGAAGAGCCGCGAAGCGAAATCTACCTAGATCGATCGAAGTGGAGTGATGACATAACCGTTATTACTACGGGAATTAGCAATAATGCAATTGGAAAGGCATGAATCCAATTTTTGCTTTCCGTCTCATTGTCAGATGTTTTAAAAATGTCTCGTCACCGGCATGCCACGAAAGTTGGCAGAAGACCGTTGACTAAGCCCTTGGGCAAACCACTGCCCCATAACTACCCAGGCAATTGGAGCAAAAACTTGTTACCCCCCCTCCCGGCAGTCAACTTTGACAGGAGCTAAAACATCCCTTCCTGGGTGCTAAATCCACCCTACTTCTAATACCGGCCACCAAGTTTTGGGAATTTGAGGATTTGAAACTTTTAAATAGGGTTTATTTATTGTTATTCAGTGGAAATATCATGATGTTAGTGTTCGCAACGATTTACAGTGATTGCTCGTTTGGTATCACTCATCTCTAATCGCTACACAGTAACGTTTCTCCTCTCTAAATATAAGTGTTGCAGCAGTGCAAAGCATAATCTCAGAAAATTGAATCAAACTAGTAACCATATACTATATTTGAGTCGAAATTTTTCTTGAACCTATACCCAAATACGTAAATCGCATTTAAAATAATATGGAAGGGGGACCCTAACATCGACTTTAATTAGTGGAGGTAACACCACCCTATATCCTTTTAAAAACAATTTTATGAATTAGAGTGAAAGCTCTCAAGGAAAAATGTCAAAATTTATGAGTACTTGTCTGACTCAAATTCAACTCAATTCAAAATAATTGTGATCACAATACACTTGTCTAAGAAGACTAGACTGGTAACTTGAAAATTTATCCTATAAAATGTTTCCAGTTCTCAAACACCTAAAACTTAGATGGCCGGTATTAGAAGTAGATCAGATTTAGCTCTCATGACGATAATCATTTATTGTAGTAATCTATAATAGCATTTTATAGTTTTATTAATTTTATACTTTTTTTCAGATATTTATGATAGACATTTAAAGATTCAGTCAGATATTTTTTATTGTTGATCTTTATCATAAAAAACTTCTCTCCCATCAGACATGCAGGAGCTTATGTTGTAATACCGGTATGTGCCGCTATTATGGAACTGACATGCCGGAATTAAGAGTTATAATATCGGTGATTCTTTTAAAATGTAGGATATGCAGGACTGGAATCGGTTTTACCACCCATGAAACAATTTAGACCTGATGTTCATATTCTAACCTATGAGATTTTTTGCAGGGGGAGGGGGGAATAAAATCCATGTATTGGAACAAATTGAGTTTTAAGGGTGCCGATAAATGCCCATTGTTTTTTTGTCTCGTTCATTTTTGGAAGTTGTCCAAGGTTGTTCTTGGTGATCAGTTCGAAGGAGTGAGAATTTTCAGAAAATGATGTATTTATCTTCATTTTCCTCCGAGTACTATAGACAGTGGTTAGTTCTTATGTTGCAAAGCTTTGTTTGTCTCTATTTTCAACGATCATTTGGCATTTGACGTTAACCTTGAAAAAGAGCAATGGTGGTCGAGGGTATTCGGGAGGTGGTCGACTATAAAGAACATCAGAAAACTTGAAACTTGCATATAATAAAAAGTGCCTAAATTTATATATATATATATATATATATATATATATATATATATATATATATATATATATATATAGTGTCATCCACAGACAGCTGTTTCAATGTATTACATCTCTTCAGTGTAGCTATAGACTTTCCATTAACCCATCTAGTACCGCGAGACAGGTTTGAAACCTTCGCTTTAGATCCAGAGACCGATATCCTACCTTTGAGCTACGGAACTGAGCAGTCAGTAAAGCTGAATTTAAGTGATATATTCATTTACACATAAATCCCCCAGAGTGCTCAACCCTGAATAGAGGAGCATTAAATATAAATATATATATATATATATATATATATATATATATATATATATATATATATATATATATATATATATATATATATATATAAAAGAGTGATGTTTTGGAAATTTAAACAGATTGATCAATCAATTCACATGTCTCGAACATTTCACACATCTCTTGAAACCATTTAATCATGAAATAAAGAGCCTAACTTTCTGTCAATTTCTTATTTCTTTGTGGAAGTCATTCCGTGGCTCAAGTCCAAATTTTTGGGTTAGCATGTCTTTCACATGAATCACTGAAGACAAAATGTAATTCATTTGTTTAAGTCCATTGTATTCTATTTTGCACTCATACGTAAACATAGGTACATGCACGGACGTCCGACACCACTTTTCTCGGGTGTGCCAAAGGATATATTTCAAACGAGAAGAATAAAAACATATTTTAATATAGGTATATTATGTTGGGGTTACATAAAACGATTTTACAGCACCATTATCCTTTATTGGTTATAAGGTTCTGACTTACGAACAACCTCATCCAAGGTGAGAAAGCCTGATCCTGTCTACTCAATTAGACAAGTGTACAGGGAAATTTGCCCTGATGAAGAGATTTTGGTAATTTTGAATTTGTTCAATTTTGAATGACAAAAATAAATAAATAAATAAATAAAATGGCTGGTGGGTACGGTTAAAAGAGGTACCTATTCCAATGTCAATAAATAATTAGGAAAATTGAAACACTGACCCCAAACCTACCTACCTACTTACTACATGCCGTATTGTCAAAGGTAAGCGGAAGTTTTAGATCAGAAATAACGTTATCTAATTAGCAGTGAAAATGTAGCCACTTTTAGCAGTTAAAAATGGCCAATGAAGTGTACCTCGATTACACTCCTTGCAAAATATTGACGTGATGTTTAATCCTACATACTCCAAACCAAGACAGTTTTTCAATCTTCATTCCTACTGAGGATTGAACCCGGGACACTTCCGAGTGTGAGACAGATGTTCTTATTCGAGCAGACTACTTGATTGCTAAATTAAACTAGAATTCGGTGAAATTTATTGGATACAACTAAATGAAGAAAAATATTGAGAGTCGCCAGACACAAAAGAAAATCTGTGTTCTGGATCGCGACCAAAATAGTTTGGGAAATACTGCTGTAAGGAGTGATAATTTGAAAGAAAAGAAAAATTATCTCATGAAAAACAGCTGTGCCGGACAGACCGCACATGATGGAAGATTGTCGACTTCCAAAGACCCTATTGTTTGGTGAGATAGCCTCTGGTCAACGTAACGGAGGGGGTACCACGAGAGAGATACGGGGGTTCCTTGTAGAAAGATCCTCGTTTTTGGCAGAATCGACAACCGCAAAGGAAGCGGAGGTTATCGACAGAGACATGGCGCCACAAGGTCTTCCAGGCGACATTTACTAAATACAACCGCAGAATCAGGGCAAAAGAGATGAAACAGCACGGCAAGTTCGGTGCTTCCTGTAGTCACCACTCCTCCTCCTGCAGCCGCAATGGAAAAAATGGTCACTGGTGGTAGGCGTGGAGTCGCTGCCAAAATCTCCGAGTGGAAGGCCAAAGCATGCTAACGACAAAGATTGGTGTGTAACTAAATACATTTTGTTTGCGTTAATTCTTAAGCGAGTATTTGCACACACACACACATATATATATATATATATATATATATATATATATATATATATATATATATGTGTGTGTGTGTGTGTGTGTGTGTGTGCCTAAATGCAAATAACGTTACAGTGTGCGTAAAAATAGAGTATGTTGGGGAAAAAGACCACGCAGACTTGGTTGGCACACAGGTGACAGTTCAAAGATATTTGAAATAAAGAATTTTATAGAATCCTGTATTTTGCATCCTCCATATTTTCCAAGAAGAATACAGAATTCACAACAGAAAAAAAAATGGTTTCTTATGATAATTCAAGGTAGATGTTGAGGGCCTAGAATCTACAGACTTTATCTACGGACGGATGCTCAGGTGACTAAAAGGGATTATTCAGTGAATGCAACCCTTTGCACCACCACGGAAATTCAAGGATTCAGAGTTCAAGTTCGCTCACTTAACGTTTATATATATATATATCATACATAAACAAGTTTAGCTTAGTCTAGGTTATTGGCGTAAACTAAACTCTCTACTGTAGTTATAACCTTACAATGAGCTCAAACTTAAACGAACTGAACGTTGATATCAGCAACTGAATCCACCATTGCTGGGCAGGGTTTTTCTATATACGAGAGTAGAGCAATAAGTCCGTTGTCTGAGAAGTAGTTGAATTTTGATCTTGAATTTTCACTGTATAAAATGTTAGGGTTATGTGATTAATATTCACCGTTTAATTAAATGCATTGACAGAGAAAGTGAATTCCGTTGAAAATAGATTGTGTGAAAGATGCCCTTTTCGTCATTAGGAATCTGGACTTACTGATTCATCAACGTAAAATATATCAGATATAGAGAGGGAGTGAGAGCAAAATTAGAGAGAGGGGGGGATTCTCTTCTAATTATTAAACTTTACCCATCTTTTTTTTTTTTTACGGAGATTAGATTAAACGCTTTCCAGTGAAAGTTTGTTGAGTCTGGTCAACCACAACTCTACAGAATGAGATATCATTTTCCCAGAATTCATAGTGAACCCAACAAAGCTCGGGATTAACAGCAGACAAACTGCCTACATTTTAAAGTAGGATATATATATTATATTATATATATATTATATAAGAAAAAAGACCCATGTCACCTAAGAGGAGGTGCAGATTGGCGCAGCTTATGAAATCAGTGAACTGAGTACCCAAGAATATTATCAGGGCAGTTGGATCTCTTGAGTCCTGCAAGGCGATTCATGTTGAATGTGGGGCTAGTAGCTCCGTCCTGTAAAAACCTACTGGATACTGAAACTGCGATGCCCCCCCCATGTTCCGTAAGGTGTCTCCAGGGGGGAAAAAGTCACCAACGAAATTATCTCCACACCATTGAGAAAACGTCTTACTTATAGATAGTATAATCGTTTCGCACCGCTGCATACAAATAGCATTGTTTGTAAATAACTCGAGAGTAACTTCATTAACTAGTTGATAAACGAGAAAAGATTAAGATATATGTATCAATTTCTACTAGATGATTATTCAGAGAAACACTACTGTACTTTTTTCAGAGGAATAATCCATAGTTCTAAATGTTGAAGAGATATTTCCATTGTTACGTAAAGGAAAAAAAGTCACTGTTCATTATATCAGCTTATTACAGAAACTCAGATAAAAAGCAAGAAAAATAAGACGAGAGAAAAACTACTTCGTAAATATATAATGTCAATGCTTCGTCTAGAAGATTAGGACAACTTAAGACTATTACAACTAGTAACTTGATCAATTAGATAAAATTTTATTGCCAGCATTTAAAGCCCCTTACCTTTCCGTAATCTGACATTGTAATATTCATCCGGGGATTCTTGTGGGGTTTCAGTGTCTTGCTGGTCGGTAATATCTTCCTGTTTTTTAATATCTTCAGGTTCTTCTGTAATTTCCAAAGTATCTAAGTCTTCTTGGTCATCACTATCGTATTCTTGGACTTGTAAATCTGTGGTCGAGCTAACATCTTCGTTTTCCTCAGAAAGCACTTCCATGGGGACGAACGAGAGAGACCAGTAACGTACTGCGGATTAGTATTCACCGTACCAGACTAAACTACCAAGTGTTGTTCTACACCCCCCCCGTCACCGAAACACACACCAATCATTACAGCCTCATCCTGATGACAGTTACACCAAACCTTTAACATCCACAAACCGGGCTCTGCTTTGACATTTGCCGACTGATTTGGTCGGGCTATGTTGTAACTCACCTACATACAACCACCGCCCTATCTACAGGGGAAAAATGTCAAAGTAATTATCTGTAGGGCTTTGAAGAGCAATTCTCCTTAAAGCGAACTGCAAGTTATCTACTTCCTATATTCTTTGCATGATAAAAAGAAAATTAAAAAAAAAATGGCTCACTTATTTAATATAAAATGAGAAAGAGTTTAGAGGGGAAAGGTAAGAACATCCATTTTAAACAGTTTTACGTAAAAACCAGACTTTCAAAGCATTTTAGTGCAGAAAACGACACCTCCATAATATCTCAGTCAAATGTTAGGTCGTTACACATAAAATGCCGTGTTTTTCATCATAGAGAATGGGGCTAAATGAGATTTATGAATCCATTTAGTTTTTTTGGTAGATTCAATGTAAGCAGGTACAATTCGTTACTCGAAGTTGGAGCCATTAACAACAATGGTATCTTACCCAAGAAGTTAAGACTAATTTTTCAAGTACGAACTTAGATAAGGGCATAATGCTGCCCAAGATATCGATAACGTCATCAAGGCGTTTGGAGTGTACACTACCAAAGGGCTAAATCTGCAGCTTTAGGTCTGGAGATAAGACTACCCAGAATAAACCACGATAGAGACCCTATGTTCTGTTCTTGATGAAGAATTATCGACAACAGGGTTAACAGTTCTGTCAATTTCTGCAGACTGTAGGACTTTTACAGCGATCATATCCCATCATCTAATGGAAATAGGAAAAGTTGAAGAAAAAAAATTGATTCTTTATGAACTGAATGAAATGCTTCGTGACAGTGCAGGACCCTGCATCTTTCAGCGGAGAGTGTCTAAGCGTTGGGAAATAAGAGGAGTCTTGCAATGTCCTCCACATTCAGACAGATTATCACCTTTTCAGGCATTTTGAACTTCACATCGGTAATAAAGGTTTATTTTTAGGGAATTTGCGACCACAAAACCGAATTTTATTAGAGATATCGCATATTATCATTAGAGGATTATTAAATGTTTTACCAATAAAAACATCATTTTAAAAGAAAAAAAAAAGTATTAGTACGTACAATGATTGATCCGAAAACTTATACTTACATTAATTGAGCTTCCAATTTCTATCAACGCTAATATCTGTTTCAAGCGTGAAAACTTCAAGGGTCTCTAATATTGATAATCAAAACAACAATTCAATTGGATGCCTGTATTGTGCAGATTTTTCCATTATGGTGGAAGTGGATAATTTTCTGGAAACGAACCATGCACCATCACTAAGATATTCTGGGCGGGTTCAAGTTGGCTAAAAGTTCGTTTTTTTCGCTCGCTTTTCATGTATATACACATATCATACGTGATGCAAATCAGCAAGCGATTATTCGGAATACATTATTCATCATGTAAATTATGAAATTAAACTCTTCAAACCTTCCTATAGGTTATTTACGGACATATTGTGGAATAACAATGATATAAAAATCGAACAAACAAACAAACAAAAGAAAAAAAAGAACAGTTTATGTAAAAAAAAAGGAGTTAAGGACTAATGTTCACTTAATCTTTTTGTAGTCAGAGGGTGCAAAAACCTTATGCTATGTAATTTTTCCTACGACAGAAGTGTACGTGCGCTTTTAAATTCAGTGTAGTGAATCAATATTATTTCAAAATACAAAACAAACTATAAGCTAGTGGTTCCCAACCGGGAGTCCACCAAAGGGAGAAATTAGGTAGCCCAAAGTCGTAATAAGACCATCAAGTGAAAATGAAAGTCATGGTGAATGTTAATTGTAATTATTTTCGCTTGCTTTCTTCGTGGAACAATGACACGGCAGCAACTGTATAATTAAAAATTTAAACTAATTCTTCTTATAAAACTGTCTAATTATATGCAATAATTATTTAAAATTATTCTTTGTTAGAACTTAGAAGGAGAAAACTAACAACCCCATTGACACTTGTAGGGGGATGACCTTGAGAGAGTTCGGAACCTGCTCTAAGCTATCGACAAAATTTGAAATCTCTTGTGCGCATACTAATTCCGTTTGTGCATTGACTGCGAAATGTGTGTGCGCTTGGAGTGAACTATGTTGACGACAGAATATGTTGTGTTCAGCTAAAGAGAGAAAGTATATTTTACAAATATGGGATGGTAAATTATTCAGGTCACCGAATTTTTATATCCTGGAGCATTGAATCATTGTCTCCTGATTTATTTTTTTTCCACATTAATGAGATTTAATTCGATTCATAAACTAATTTCTTTGTTAACTTCGTCTGTTGCCAGAGGAAACTTGATCCAGTGTAATTTTTCATTTTGTTTGATAAGACTACAAAGGTTCTTTTTACTTACATTACAGAGAATAGGGCATTAACCCAAATACGTTGAGTGTGCGACATTTACAACAGTAAGAAAAAGGATAAGTGAAAGCTGTCTGTATCCACACCCCTGGTAATCAAGTGGAATTTGGGGGGTGACGAACACACGCACGCACACACACACACACATACACAAATACACATGAACACAAACTATTTGGTGGACATCAGTCTACATAAGTAAATATACACACACATACCCATACACACACAAATGGATATAGATTCGACAAGATGAATGGAAAAAAGTTGACAACTTACAAAAAAAAAAAGACAGATTACATCTCAAATGTAGCGAATGTGCAAAAATGCAAACGTGAATTTGCAACAGTTGATTAAATGCAGACAACATGATTTATCAAATCCAACTTCCTGATTAAATCTAGTCTCCTGATATTTCCTCATTTTTTACAACGTCACGAAATCCCTTATAACTACTCTGCAACTGGACTTCGCTTGATATAGACTTATTGTTCTTTCCTCACGCCATTCTTCGCCAGAAGCTCTGAAGAAGTCCAAATTTTTGACAAAACGTTAGTTATCATAACCAATAAGTGATTTGAGATGTGCTAAACAGCCTCTAGTTTTTCTTTTTCAAAACTGTCAAATAAATATGTTGCAAATATATATACATATATTGTAAATATATATATGTTGTATATATATATATATTGTAAATATATATATGTTGAGTGTGTATATATATTGTAAATATATATCCATGTTGTGTATACATGTATATATATTGTAAATATATATATGTTGTGTATATATATTGTAAATATATATCTATGTTGTGTATACATATATATATACTGTAAACATATATATGTTGTATATATATATATTGTAAATATACACACATATATATATATATATGTTGTAAATATATATATATATATATATGTTGTATACATATATATGTATATATATATATTGTATATATATATTTATACACATTGTATATATATATATATATATATATTGTACATATATATATATATATATATACATTGTATATATATATATATATATATGATGGCATCAAATGAAATTGTTCCCGATAAGCTTTTCTCTCATCAAGATTCCTTTCATAGTGTAATTCTTCATCAGAAGAAAAAGTGAACTATTTCTATCAACGTGTTCAAAAACGACCTATCGAAAGGAACCAACTTACCACACAAATGTAACAAATTCTAAGATACTCACACCTCAATTGCAAACCCCTACAACTTCTGTTTGATATATCATCAGTTGGTGCTCCTTGTAACTTCAAGATAACTTTCGTGTGATACTCGTCAGAGGATGGAACGTCAGAGAGTAATAGAGATTTGAAAAAAAATATCGTTTAAAAGATTCGAAGTCACGACATAGTCTATCAAAGCATGATGCCTGTGATTGTTGTCCTAAAACGCGCTCGAGAATCAGTTAAATAGTTTGGGCAAAAGATCATTTTTTCTGGTGTGTTTTCAAGAGGGTAGCGTAACCGTTATCAGCACAGAAATCGAGACCAGCAAACCGAGTTCGAATTTAGGCTGAGGCAGTTCATGTCCCTTCAGCACTAATAATACCCAAGGGAAGAGGCAGAAATCCAAGCAAACAAAAAACAAAACAAAAAAAAAAACAAACAAAAAAATGGTATTGAACACAAAATCTAAATGTTAACCGTAACGCTTGTAAGTAAGGTATTCTATTTCAGTGACGTGTACCGTACACTTTGTTTCAAAAGAAAAGTTCCCATTTGTTTCCTTTGTTAAACAAAGAATTCCATCTTTGTGGATCTGCTAAACAGGGAAGGAGGAAAAAATCATGGTCATTAATATACGAACTGGAACAATCCATTTTTAAAAAAACCTTCTTTTGTTGCTCCGAGCCACCAGAGAAAAAGACCGTTAAAAGAGGAACTCTCTTTCCTTATCGATATATTACATATCAAACCTGAAGAAGGTCGTAGAATGCATCGACCGAAACGTTGTGTCGACATTCACGAAAGGAAGAAGAGAATAGATTGTCCGAACAACAGTTGGTATGTTAATGACTATTCTCAAATTTATAGACAAGTTAAATATCAGTTTTAGATTAGGTCATTCGTTCCCATGGCAAAATTATAGAGAAAACCAGTGAATCATTGCCTCATCATAAAACACCTCCGTAAAATTATTTGACAACGATTTATGTAGGGAAGGAATCACCATCATCATCATCATCATCATCATCATCATCATCTCCGTCCTTCGTGGTCGATGAACATGGCTTCATTTCTGTATAGTTCGGGAGTTGTTGTACGTTGCAGGGTCCGAAGTCATGGCTTGGATTAGAGTAAGCCAGCCCCACCTTCTTGGCCCTGCCTACCTGGGTCCAGCGGCGAGACTTTCTCAGAAGGGCGGCAAGAAACAGACCGGGATATAATTCCTCACGCACGACAACGCTTTGGTTTTTGGTCAGGGTTGTTCGTCCTTGCTATTTTCTCATAGCTGGGCAGAAGGGATGGATGCATGTCTTTCCGAATGCCATTAGAGC
The DNA here is from genome assembly GCA_963457665.1 of Thysanoteuthis rhombus. Taxonomy (NCBI): domain Eukaryota; kingdom Metazoa; phylum Mollusca; class Cephalopoda; order Oegopsida; family Thysanoteuthidae; genus Thysanoteuthis; species Thysanoteuthis major. The sequence goes on along the minus strand of OY735229.1, from coordinate 13,361,288 downwards.
GGAGTGAATACTAACTGTCTCAACCGGGACTCGAACTTGTTTCGCCGACTCCATTCTCCGTTAGGCGTCACACACACATATAAGAGTAAAGGAGGCTAAAGCGTTCCTGCTCTCAAGAGATAACTCTCAAAGGAGTCTCAGTTTCTGTTGCACGAGTTAGCTTAGTGAACGGAACAAGTCTCTAGACTACATACCTATTTTTTTATGACCATTCCCTTGGCAAGGAGCAAGTCCATTGAAGGGATACTTCCACCTTAATCGCTGATGAGTGCACGGGAATACGAAGAGTTTTTCACACTGCTTGGTCATAGCAAGTATAGAACCTTCTGTGTGTAAGGAAGGCGAACTACCCATTACTCTAGCTGTGCAAGCACATATGAGAGAAAAGTGCGTATAAATATGTAAATATCGTAACCAAGCGGTTTCGAAACTCAAGGACAGATTAACTAACGAACAACAATAAACACAATTTTTGACCTTTGAAAATTGTATTTATTTTATTTTTTTGAAACCTAATACACTCTACAGGTCTGTGTATAATAATCATGTTTATATATATATATATATATATATATATATATATATATATATATATATATATATATATATGTGTGTGTGTGTGTGTGTGTGTGTGTGTGTGTGTATGTGAAACGTATTAACAAGGTTTCGAAACTGGGGTCCTTGAAATAACGCTTGGAGGTCCACAGCAATGTTCCCTCTGAACAGCCACACACACACACACACACACATATATATATATATATATATATATATATATTCCCTCTAAACCTCACACAGTTAATCTTGTGGTAGAGAAACATATATATATATATATATATATATATATATATATATATATAACAGTGTAACAGATAATGATGTTTCTCTACCACAAGATTCACTATGTGAGGTTCAGAGGGAACACTGCTGTGGACCTCCAAGCGTTATTTCAAGAACCTCAGTTTCGAAACCTTGTTCAAACATTTCATATAATTTATTTCGGTCAGTGTATTTCTCAGCAGTCAAAGTTCTAAGTGTTGGATTCCAAACTGAATGTAGATGCGTATTCAAAAGTTGGTACTGTATTAATTTTGTCTAGTTGATTTTTTCTTTCTTCCATTAGATAGGTTTTTAGTGATTCAAGAAAGACTGTTTACTTTCAATCTTTTTTTTCCACACCTTTCTCTCTTCCTTTCCTTCTTTTTTTTTAAACTTTTCTGCCTTTTCTTCTGTTACCTTCCCGACCTTGAAAGAGGGACAGAGACGTCGGTCATAATGGACAAGACAGAAAAGGAAATGTCTTCACACGATGACAGAAAAGATTTTCTTTTGTGCTTTCTCACCTCCTTGACATCGTTTTTTTTTTTCAAATATTCCCACTCTCATATTGATACACCTTCTTACACTCCACACCTCACACGCCAATCATCTTTTGTTCGTGTCATGTGACATGTTTCACTTGGTTATTTGACGCAAGCAGGTCATCACTCAAATCACAAAGAAGAAGAAGAAAAAGAAAAAGAAGGTTTATCAATTTATCACTTTGCAGACGACGCCATGTTAGAGGATAAAACACACTTTGATTTTCAAAAGCATTTAGTGGATTAGTTCTAATGTATTAGAAAAATCCAACACCATTTCATGGGAAAAGGCGTGTAAATAACTGGTTAATTACGAGTCTATGTCTTATCTATCTCCCAACCTCTCTTTCTTGTTATCTGGACATTTTATAAGGATCTTGTTATCTGAACATTTAATGAGCATAAAAACAAATCTCTTAGTTTGTTTGCACTTTCGTATCTCATTGGTTAATATACGTCCCTGCTATGATATAATAATGAAAATTACCACATAGAAACTTCCAAGACTTCACATCCAATCACCCTTTAAAACGGTTTGTGTTGAGTTGAGTCTTGGAAAAAAACAATTTGAAACAAGGATACAAAGATATTTGAATTATAAAAAAAAAATAAATTACCTAATAAAATAGCTTAAGGCTCCTTAGAGTCGATCCACACATAAATAACCCCGTCATTTTATATAGGTATATTCTAGGATATATATAGTCTTGAAATCTTTGCAGCTTTAAGCAGTAAAAATGCTACTGAAAATCTTTTTTTGCTTTCATTATAGAAAGTTATTCAGTCTTAAAGCACTCAAGATGTTATTACAGAAATTTTAACGAGAAATATTATATACAGATTTTTTAGATTTTATTTCTGTTCATAGATTATTTCATCATAGGTCATGTGAATCAATGTGCAAAGGGATTTACGTTTTAGACACACACTGATTCTTAAGTTTGGCTTGTTATTGTGTTTTAGGGTATTCTATATATATATATATATATATATATATATATATATATATATATATATATATATATATATAGCAATGCTCTTCCAACTCTGGAATGGGGCACTCTGGTGGATGGGGAATTGTGCTTAAGTAAATATATCGCTCAAATTTGGTCAGACTGACCGTCCAGTTCTGCGTAGGGCAGGGATAAAATGCCAGCCGCAGAGGTCTGGAGTGAAGGTTTCGATCCCTACCTCGTGGTATCGGATGGGATATTGGATAGTCAATAGCCACATTGAAGAGTTGTAATAAACGCACGAAATCTCAGATTCATGTCTATTTCAAGGGCACTAGTGCAAAATGGATTCATGCTTTTCCTAAAGGCGTTGGAACAAAGTGGGTTCATGCCTTTCTCAAAGGTGTTAGTGCGAAGAGAAACCGCTCCGCCGCCTGGCACCTCCGCAGCTCCTTCATCATTATCATCATCATCAGCAGCCTTTTAGCATCCATTGTTGGACATAGACCTTCCTCAGGATTTGCCAGACCTCTCTATCATTGGTGTCACGGAGCCAATTATTTCTGAACTTGTCCAGTTCGTCAAGCCATCTGATATTTTGCCGGCCACAGTTTCGCATATGATCTCTTGGGATCAACATTGTGGGTCTTGATGTCCATCGGTTGAATAGAATTATCACTACATGACCAGTCCATTGCCATTTGGGTTTTCTGGTGGAGTTCTATGATATCCCCGACTCCTGTTTGTTCTCTAATATACTGTGCTGTCTTGTGATCTCTCCATGTGATGTTGAGCACGATTCTCTCATCTGCTAGTTGCATGGTTTTCTGTTTGAAGGTCAATCTTTTGGTAAGGTTTCATTTTACATGGTGATAATGAATAAATCTTGAACATCTAGTAATGTGTGTCCAATAAAATACAAAATCCGTCTTTAGTGCCTATAATTAAAACATTTTGGAAATTGTCGGTTCTCTCATAATAATTGTAGCAAAACATTCAGAGCATTTCCTTGATATCAAAAGTTGGTGCATATAAAAAAAAAAGGAACTTTTAATCGAGAAAGCTTTTTTTTACCATCTATTGTTATATCACAGCCGGCTCCCATAGTAAGCTGCTCCTGTGTCTCGTGACACACGAGACAATGATCGTGTCTCTACTTCTCGAACGGTTAGTGGTAACCCAATCATTGTTTGTAGCTGTTCGTTTACCATTGGGCCGACTACACCTCCGGTATGACATCGCTAATTGCAAAAATAAAAGAAGAAAAAGTTTTGCGAAATTCACCTTACTCTCACAGTCACGTGGGCTTTGATGATTAAAGCTGGGTTTCAAAGTATCTCCCTCAATTTGCGCCACAATAACCGGTAAGTAAGAAGAATAAAGCCATATTTTGATTGTTCAGTAATCGTTGGCGTCTTCTAAATCGTGTACCATTTATGACTTCCATCAGACAATCATTGTCACTACACTAACCCAGTCACTTGACCTGATCTTTCAAATGACCTTTCAAGGAAACGACATCAGGTGACAAGTTTTGTATAACGTTTGCGTTAGGGAACATAATTATATCTCATTCAGAAAGTCTTTGACTGACATATTTTTTGACTTGTGTAAATTTGCACTAAAACGCAGGATTTAACCTTTTTGAAAAATATTTGTGAAAATGACATCATAGGTAAAGTCAAGTATTCTATAGAGAAATTAATATTTCCAGTCACGGGACCCTTTTGAAATTTGTGCTGTAAGAGGTTGTGTATCAGAGGAAGTAGGTATCAACAATAAATTGCCTTAAAAAAAAAAACGCCAGTGGCTTACAGGTTTATAAATAGAGCTTTTAATTAGAAGTGCAGACGATGGGGGTGCTATTAGAAAACGATCCCAGGAATCAAAAGGACGGGAAGTCACAAAAGCTTTATAAATAATAGTTATACAAAACAGAGATATATTTGCACATACATGAATTATATATATGACAAACTTGTCAGCACCAGGGTCAAACTTCCTTGTTTCATTAAAATCTAAAAAGTTAACAAAACAGAGATAATTTCTCCATACAATATAATTCCCAGACTACACGCCCCATTTAACCCCTTTCTTAATACTTCCTGTCACTGGGATTTGCAAACTTTGGCAAAACAAATCGACCTGATTTGAGCTTTGAAAGTTTTTGTGTACGTCACTGTGTCACTGCTTTTCGTGCTAGGCGTCACTGATTTTTGGTCTGGTCATTGGATAGGTGTTTAATTAAATAATTCAACTTTTGGGGTTGTGTTTCATCAATTAAGTGATAGGGCAGATGTTTTTATCGCATGTTTTTCATTTTAATCTACTCTCACTAAATGTTGGGGGAGGGGGGCTCCAAGAGCCAGGTCCCTAAATTTCTTTTGAAAACGCCTTCTTAACGATATTTTTCATGAAAGAAAGAATGAGTCGTTAAAAAAGAAAAGAAAGAAAATAAAAGGAAGAAGGAGGGGAGAGGGAGGAGGAGGAGGAAAGAAGGAGGAGGAGAAAAGAACGAATCTAAAGATGAGATTTGGAAAAAATAACATTTTCACGGCGTTGTGGACCGGCTGCAAGGACGCACCCAAATTTTGACGTGAAATTTCGAAAAAAAATAAATAAATAAATAAAAAAAATAAAAAATAAAAAGAGGTCTACGGAAAAGTAACCTCTAGAGTCGAATGCTGCTCAAAATACACCTTCAAGAATATACATGAATTTTGTCGATTTTTACCCAATATTACGTCATCTTTTTATTCGTACACTAACGATAAGCAACTGCGAGGCGAAAGGTCATAGACTAACATATAATGAGGGTCGTGTCTGTCACGCAGGTTGATCCAAGAAGCCCTTATATTAAAATATATATATATATAACTAGAACGAAAGGAATGCACGGACGTCATAATGAGGAAGAGAGATAAGAAACTAAAAAGGAATGTCGCCTATAAAGAAATATACATACATGTAAGTACTTATAACATAACACACACACACACACACACACACACACACATATATATATATATATATATATATATATATGTATATATATATGTATATATATATATATATGTATATATATATATGTATATATATGTATATATATATATATATGTATATATATATATATGTATATATATGTATATATATATATGTATATATATATATGTATATATATATATATATATATCTAATGTATATATATATATATATATATATCTAATGTATATATATATATATATATATATATATCTAATGTATATATATATATATATATATATATATATATATATCTAATGTATATATATATATATATATATATATCTAATGTATATATATATATATATATATATATATATATATGTATATATATATATATATATATATATATATATATATATATATATATATATATATATATATATATTGATTTATGACAAAGATCATTCGAAGTAACACGATGTCCTTAAAATGTTGTTAGGGTCGGGTTAAATTACCCCTTGAACAATGAATCAGTTTGGACGATTTTCGCCGAATATCACATATATTCAGTGCAGTGACAGATCACTAGTTCATATAGATGTATAGAAAAAAATCATAATATTAAGTTGAAGGTAACTCGTTTCAGGATTTCGGGAAACTGTATCAGGAAATACAGTTCGTGAAAATGAGAGAATAAAATGTTTGGCGTTTGTCTTATAGGTATTTACTTAGATTAATTTAGTCTGACACAAGGATATAAGTAACGGTCACTCTGTGAGGATTGAACTCACTTCAGTCGTAATGGTCTATGAGACAAGCTTGCTCACCATAACTTAAAATCTAAATTAGTTATGTTTATAAGTTTTAGTTAATTTGTTATCAAACAAGTAGTGCCCTCACGGCTTCAATCGTTCAGGCTCTATATTCCTACTGACACGACCCGTTACATTATTTCACCCTTTTAAAGTTAGATTCATGCCTTTCTCAACTGCGAAGTGAACATAGACTGTCCAAGTCGTGGTTCAGACTCAACTAGCCAAGTTCCATTCCCTGGGCCGTTATTCGCAAGGCCACACTTGACTGAAGACAAGTTCATTTAATTAGGCTTCATGACAGAGGTAAAAGTCAACAGGTAGGTCATGTGATAATATTGACCAATTGCTGTGCTTTGGGACAGAGCAGACTACAACGAAAAGTCGGCTAGTTTGCATAACAGGTTTTTTTTGTTATTACGTCAGTTGGGAAAACAAGTTGCCGTGTTTAATTTGTAAACAAACTATTTACTTCGACCGAACAGCTTAGCTTCAACGTGAAACAATAATTTTTGACATATTTATACAAACTAGTCCATGACCTGTGGGTTTGGTGACGTCTATCATAAGCGAATAAAATTTCGTGTAATATCAGACGAAAATCGCCTTAACTGATATATTATTTAAAGGGTAATTCAAGAAGAGTTTATTCCGACCCTAACAACACTTTAATGACATGTTACTTCGAAAGATCAGTACCTTTGACCAATTACATGTATATCATATCTTTTTAGTCTCCAACCCTGACTCTCTGTCTCATTATGGCGTCTAGGCATTCATCTCATTCTGCTTATATATTTCAAGATGGATGCCTCTTAAATCAACGTAAGTGGGATAGACACGATTTATTATATATTTCAAAATAAAGGACACTCAAGTCAACATAAGTGTGACAGATATAACTCTTACCGTATATTCTAGAATACAGACCTCCAAATTCACTCTGAAAGACATGGATGTTATATGTTTCGAAATTAAAATAAAGGCCACTGAAATACTCAGTCCTAGCAATGACAGTGGCGTCAGGACTTACTCCTGTCTTCTCCTGGGAGGGGGGGGGCATTCATTCGCTGTCCCACCGCAGCAAAATGTGACTCAAGGTCGAAGCTTTACGTGGGGAAAATAAGAGCCAACCATCCAAAATGGCTCCAGCCGACGCAGCTTTGGTTTGCTAAGCAGTCGAAGCAACCTCAGCTACGGAAGCGTCAGGACTAGTCCGACCTGTTCCGTTAAGTGCAATGGAACAGTGCTGCCCCCGGGATGCCATATTTCCTGCAACTGAGCTGAGTAATAGAAAGGGAACCCAAAGGCTCCCAATTCACGTCATAGTCCACGATTTGGGATTCTTAATGTACAGGCTCGCCTCGTCCAAGCCCCGCCTCATCCGAAAACGAGAACATGAGTAATGAATATCTATCTAGTTCACACTGATTCAAGACCAAGGGCTGAGGAAGAGGAGGAAGAAGAACGGAAGAAGAAATAGATAGATAGAGGCAAGAGAAAGAGAAACGAGAGAAGTAAAAGGGCAGAGAATGATAAGGGAAGAAGCTGTAAAAAAGGATGGGAGAATTTTAAGCAGATGCCACGGTCGTAGCTGGGTGGAGGCGATTTTTGAATCACTCCTGTGCTCATGATGGTGGTGGTGAGGGACCCGCAAAAGCTTTGCGAATAGTAGTTCACCTACTGCATTTCTACTAACAATAAACCGTAACGAATCTCACTAAATGTTGAGCAGGGGAGGGGGATGGGCACTAGAGGTCAAACCGTTTGGGCTCCCAAATCTCCAGTTACGCCCCTAGGGGATGTGGAAAACAGGTGAGAGGGAAATATGGGTACGGAGTAGAAGGAAGAAGATTTATAGAGGTCAACGGAGAATTGAATACTTGAGGGGGGGGGGGAGAGTTATAAGGCAAAACGATTTAGAAAAAACAGAAGGGGAGCAGGGGGAAGAGAAGACGAGAGAAATTGAGAGAGGGGCGGAAAAGAAAAGCTGTGTTTCGCTTGAGACTGGAGCCATTATAACGAACTTGCCGTTATAACCAGTAGGTTAAAAAATACGCCATGAATTTTGAAAAATATGGCATGCATATCAAGAAGATATAGCAAGCAAATTATTCATGTTTTCATTTGCTCGGGAAACAGTAATCATCGGCGATAATCTTCTAGTCTAAGCCTATAATGAGTTTATATGCGCATTTTTCCATTTATTTGTTTGTCCATGACGCATCTCATTGGTCAATTTACCTTCTTATTATGACAAAATAATTACGTCATAGATTACGTCATCAAAACTCTCAAAAGTAGGCTACTTGGATTAGTAAAGAGAGGAATTGCTCAATAACTTTAGGTTCCTTAGGGCTGATCCATACACAACACCGTCATTTTGGATGGGTGTATTCTAGTAAGAATATAAAAGCAAACGTCCCGTTATAACGCCTATTTCATTAAATAATGCCGCTAGAGTGAGAGTTTACTTTATTAGATTGCAACATATCAACTAACAGGAAGTGTGCGTGGCCAAGCAATTAGAAGCACTAGTACCCCCGGGAAAGGCATGAATTTCTTCTCCATCTTTACTCCCCTCTCCTAGCTATGGGTAAAATGTCAAAACCAGAAAAGTCCAATCTCCTCGTCCGGAGGTTGGAGACAGAAAAGAAGGAAACGTGTCCCCGAAAGGTACAATTAAGGTGTGACGTCATTAAAAGAACATCAATTCCGATCATTTTTTTACCAGCTGCTATGATGTTATAATAGAATGTTCGAGATCCGCATTTTCGTATTTACGAATAAGCCAAAATCGCAAAAAAAAACGCCAAAAGAGGCCATTTATGATTTTTATTGCAAATAACACAAGCCGAATATTTCCATATTGCTATGGTTTACTTAAAAAACAGAAAAAAAAACTATTTTAAGAAACCATCAACAAAAACTGTCAACATAGGTTTCTTCAGTCTCCAAGTGTGGCTGTCTATGTGTACACAGGCGAACCAATCTAGCTACAAAACATCTTCTTTGTTTTATTCACCGCCCTCCCCGATCTACAAGATGATTGTTTTTTTTTAGTGGAGGGTTCATTCTACCAATTAATGCTACTAGATTGGTCGCAAAGTTTTTTTGTAATCACGTCCCAACAATAGGCGAGATAAATAGCCCATTCATTGATCACCCCATTTCCCAATTCTGTAATTGATCACCCCAAGCACGGCATGCTGCCAATCGACTTTGCTCAAGGGACAGTTTGCATTGAGCGGTGAACCAGACTTGCTATTATATTGATGATGTAATAAAAGCGACTTTGGCCAACCAGTGTTTACATTTAATTCTTCGATGACAATTCGTCGGTTGTATCCTATGGGGAAAGTAAAGGTTACAGGATAAAAATTAGTCTAGACTTCGTACTTCAACTTGAAAAATGTTTGATATTAGATAAAGGTTGTCTCCTTCGGGACAGATCGATCAATTAGTCCAGGAAACAACGTTTTACCAATATTTTAGATTAAAATGAATGATGGACATGTCTCCCTCTCTTACTATCTCTCCCCCCTTTCTCTCTCTCTCTCTCTCTCACACACACACTTACTGTGTACATGGTGAAGAGCAGGGGGTCAGCAGATGAAATATTCCCCGAGGAAAATATTTTTGTCAACAGTTTTGAGAAGGATCATGGACATTCAAAGAGTTTTTGGTAGATTGAACTTCTTTTTGTTGTTTGTGTTGTAAACACGGCGTTTCCGTCGATCTATTCTACGGCCTTCTTCATATGTACTATCCGAATGCCAAGATGGTAAACAGATTTTCGTCTAATGGTGAAGCCATCATATTCGGATAGTGCACCTGAAGAAGGCCGTATGATAGATCGGCCGAAACGTCGTGTCAATTACACAAACCACAAGGAGTTAAATCCTCCGAAAAATTCTTTGAAAAAAAAAAAAAAAAAAAAAAAAATTATCATACGGTAATTCCTCATCTTGTTTGTTTTAGTCACAACATTCAGTCATTGAAACTCTCGGTCTTCCTGGGGTGTATGTCGTGGTCGGTTAACTTTCTGGGAATTTCGAACCGAACTCTTAATCCAATCCATGGATGTAGATAGCTCTCACTCCGTCGTCCACGCCAGACGATATCTTGTATTCAACCTTGCAATGTCGCTTGTCTCTCTGAACCAGATTATATGACCTTTCTGCACAACCCGACCCCGGGATTGAAATCGCAACGACCAAAGCGTGTTACCAGATACGCTTCAACCAACGCTATTACCCACTAGTCGATGCGCCCATCTCTGACAACTATCTATACATGTGGATTAAATGAAGCGTTCGGTACGAAAATTCCCTGGAGGTAATCAACTACGGCAGATACCTGAAGAAGGCCAGAGAGTACATCGGTCGGAACAAACAAGACGAGGACACTGGTTCGAGTGAATCAGTGTGTAATACAAATGTGTTTTTTTCTCAATGAATATTCTGTCAGCTGACCATTGATTTACACCAGGCGCCTAGTAAATGTGTGGAGTGGGGGCAAGTGTGTGTGTGTGTGAGAGAGAGAGAGAGAGAGAGAGAGAGAGAGAGAGAGAGAGAGAGAGAGAGAGAGAGAGAGAGAGAGGAAACGAGTCTCTCTTTGATTTTAATCTATAATATCAGTAAAACAATGTCCGCGGTTCTAGCTAATGTAAAACAACACAAAACAAACAGAAAACCACGAACAAAAAAATACGCGCCTAGAGTGTAGTGACGTAAAAAGTAACTTTCATACAATTCCTGTTGATGCTTGATTGACCCGTTTAATTCTTCGACCATTAATACCGGTGAATACCATTTTCCTGTTCCCCTTCTTTTTTTCTTCCCTTTATAAATGAGAATTTCATTCTGGGCGTTTGTCTATTCTGTGTTGCATGCAATCTTTGAGAGCAGTATCGGAATGCATTCGCTATCGTTTTTATTCTTAACAAGTTGAAATAAGAATCAAAAACAAAACAGGTTCGGTTAGCCACTCAATAGAAACCGTCACACGACCAATGTCTTTTTGCATGGGCGCCTTGTTAGGGGTAATCAATTTAAAGAAAAAATGGAAAGAAGGGGTGATCAATGGACGAATTACATCTTTGGCCTATTGTTTGGTTTTGATTTTTAAAAAAAGTTTGAATTTTCGAAAAACCAAGCGTGAATGCTGCCAGACACAAACTGAGGAACTAATTCAGCAAAAACTTACGTTGTAAATTTAACCTATTTAAGGGGGTTAAGAAACCCAAATGTTTTTTTGGGGGACATTAAAAGGAGTAAATGTTCAAAATTTCAGCCCTCTAGTTCCATGGTGCGACCTGAATGCACAATACAGACATAGATAGATAGCCATCCTGACTCACTTGAAAACTGCAGAAACCTATGTTGACAGTTTTGGTGATAGTATTGGTTGACGGTTTTTAACAGAAAAATTTGAAAATGGTAAAATTGTTGGAGAACAACATCTTGCCCAGGGTCACGTGTCCCTGGGAAAAGTCCGTTATTGGCAAAATATATTGCAAATTGGAAATAGCATTTGTATAGATTATCCCATACACATACACATGCACACAAAAACCAACTCTCACATACGCGTACACATACAGATACGCAAAAATAGACATACACTTACATCAGAGTCAAATGATGGAGGGTTCCTATTTGAAAACACTCCCTTGGCCCGCAACGGAGGAGGGCCCCCCCTGCAATGAAAGAACAACCCCGAACTTGACAAATTACACTTCACCCACAGCTTTTTTACAGGAATCCTCACGTTATGATAATTAGCCATGCGCAGATGTCTTCCGTAACGCTAAAGGGCGCTACTGACATAGTAAACTAGAATTCGATTCGCGTAACTGATGTAGCAAAATAGAATTTCATTCGTTATCTGATGACGTAAAAAATGCTGAATTTAAGGAAAAGGATAAGAAAATAGATAAAGTAATAAAAACAAAAACAAAAAACAACAGAAGATTCATTTGTGATTAACAGAACACCATTTCCCAAGCTTACAGTAATTATAAATATCGATGTATAACATAATACAATGTGTATGTCCATATGTATGTCTGGGAGATGTAAATACATGATTTTCAGTTAATATCTATTTTTAATAAAAATATTTTTGATTATCAATTATGCTTTAAAAAAAGATTTCGATGACTTGAAAAGTTCCGTAGGGCTATCAAATCTAACAGTACGAATTTTATTCAATTACGTCTGAAAAATTGATCATACAGGATTCTCAGTTATTATCTATTTTCAATGAACTATTCATTTTAGTTGGCCCTTTTTTTTCCTATTTTCCCTCTCGAGTCCTCATTACCAGGGCTATTATTACCGATGCTATTTTTACCGATGTCATTTTTACTTGGGCCATCATTACCAGGCACCTCAGTACATACACGAATTGCACCCGTTTTCATCACGTCTGCACTCACATCTATAACAAACGACATTTTGTGTAAGCAAACATTGCATTTGGTGGACGCTTACTTTTTTAAACAAGATATCCCGAGTCAAACCTATTTTTCCGAGGGAATTATTCAGTCGTGAACGGCGTCTCAAAAAGCATTAATTCCAAGATGTTCTTTGAAAGGAACGCTGTTGTTTGTTTGTTTTTTTGTTGTTGTTTCATATTGTTATTGTTTCCTATTCGACGCGTTGCTTAAAATTGCATATATACACTTACACAGCAAGATAAACATTGCTTTAGTCAAATTCTGTTCCAAGTCTGAGGCAGGAGTTGACTTAATTTCCCCACCGTAAAAACAAGAACAATCCTCACTGACATCGGTTGGATTAAACTCTTTCTTTATTTTTGGTCAGACCTACCCTACCACGTCAAACCAAACAGATATGCAAAAATTAGCCTTTTCTTACTGTGATTCGAAATCACAACCAAATGATCGGAAGGCGGCACTCTTACCGACTGAGCCAAACTGACAAGTCTTGCATATCTACGAACATTTTTATAAATAAAAAAATAATCATCTTCAGACTGAATTGAAGTATGAGTAAAGTTTGACACTGCAGTCGACAGGCTTGTTATTTTTTTTAATCAAAAATGCCCTTACTGGGTTATAAGCAAAAAAAGAAAGTTGCTTCCCTTGACACATGAGACAATAATTTCATTTTCACTAGAGACCATCAACAAAAACTGTCAACATATTTTTTTATGATTCTGGCTGGCGGGGTATGTATGTATCCCACGTACAAGCCGACGAATTGAGCTATAAGGTTGAAAATTTCAACATTTATTCCTGTCTAGAAAAATTTTTTGCTTATTAAAAATTTCCCTGGATAGGTTTTTAACATAGATTCAATTTGCTATGTTAGTTTATACTAAATTGATTAGTACTTTGCGTCCAGCAATACTCACGCTCGTTTTAGTAGAAAATTCAGATTTTTTTTCAGTCATCACTAAATAAGAGAAAGCAACTTATTCATTGATCACCCCTTTTTTCCAAATTTTGATTGATCATACCCAACACAGCATGCTGCCAAAAGACGTTGGTGATTTGATGGTTTCAATCAAGTGTTTCTCAAACGATTGACGGAGACACGATTATTGTTTATTACAATAGTGGATTTTTACGTGGCTTGGATGTAAGCCCTAAGTCCACGGTTGACTGTCTAACATATGTGAAGGACTCCAACTGCCCTGCATTTTATCCACAGCTGGGGCAAGAATTGAATTCATGTCTTTCCTAGGGGCATTAGCGCGAAGTGGACGTAAACTGTCCCGGTCGGAGTTTGAACAAGGTACACTGATTCTATCATCCGTACCGTTAACCAACAGGTTACATGATGTAAAAATTGAACCAAATATGACAAAATGGAATCAAGTTCACTTCCGTTAAATCGTCTCCGTTCAACGATCTTACCAAACATGCGCGCAGCAGGAGATTTGCAGGCATTTAGTGAAATAGATCACAACCTGGGTGCCGCATACCCCCCTGGGTCCACAAAGGTTATTATTGGAGGTCCGTGGGCAGAACTTTCAAAAGCCTGTGATTGTAAGCTTGTTGAGTAGGCAATCCTTTCGTGAGAGTTGACATAGCTAGAGATTCGAGGGTTCGGGTGAGGGGCTTGGCTCCTTGGGGACCGCTCACCAACATTTAGTGGGATTAGTAATCGTATGATGTTAATGGGGGATTCTCCCCCTAAAATCGCCCGTTTTCAAAGCTGTTATCTTCTTCTTCATGTAACAGCATCTAGTAACTCATTTTTTCCGTGGACATTTCGAAGCTGTTTACTTATCGTCTCTGGTTTCAGTGATAACGTGTTCTGTTTTCTTCGTGACGAAGTACGCTTGTACCTAGTGCAGCCATTTCTGAGTTTCCAAAAAAGGAGGACACTTGACAGACTGAAAAAGAGGGCGGGTGCAGACTGACCCTTTCACGTGTGTTGACAACGTGACTCGTGCACTGCGCCTCCTCAACAGTGTTGACAACTAACTGCAACTACATATTATAAAAATACGTCAACGGTTGTAATACCTTTCATTTCCCGCTGTTTCAAGTACGCCAGAGGTAGTTCACCTCGCTCAACTGGGTTGCCAACTCAAAAAGTATTTTCGCGCTAGTTTAACAGTCCCCCAAGAGCTAAAAAAGCCTCAAACGAACAAAAGACACACCTGAAAATGCTAAAAATGTTCAAGCACGTCCGCGCAAATCTAGAAACATTCTTGCACCATCAAAAACAAGACATGCGCTGAATTTATCGCGAAAAGTGCCAAGTTGGCAACATTGTCGCGCAACGAAATTCAAAAGCGATATATGTATTCAGACGAGTCTTCAACGAAATTTTGTGAAAGGGTAGACAATTGGGTAAGTTTGGGGCGGATCCAGGGTATTTTCCGTTTGAGAAATATTACATATAAAATCATCTCATGTATATGCCCATGACCATTCGTTCACACGATATCTCCAAAAGTTCTCGCTGGGAAGTGGACAAGAGCATGGAATAACTAATTACATTTTTGAATGGATCCATGCACATTTATTCCCCCCCTGGCAATGTCATCAGCAGCAGTATGTGTTCTCTGAGTGCTTTCTAGTATATGTTGTTTATTTTAGTTGAAAGAGGGCAATTATGCTCGATTCGACATTGCACCGAATCGAGGACAAAGTGTCAAATTCTGGACGGTCCGGCCAAAAGTCGGACATCTCTGGCTTCCCTGGTCCAATCAAACTAAGCCAAGCTTAGAAAATAAATCGACAATATTACTATTATCTCGAAGAAAAACTGGATTCGGTCAGGTAACCCGACACTTTCGAAACCTTCTATTTCAACAAGAAGCGATAGTGAGTTCAAGTAAACAACAATATTGATAACAGTCTTGACCGATATGCATAAGGGTGTTTGGAAAATAATTACGTACTTCACTGCTATAAATTATAAGCCAACCAACTAAGGCAAGACCAGGGTTAAACGGTACGAAACGACACCAGGGTTCAGTTCGTCAACTGTTCAATCCGACAGTGTATTGTTTATAGTGTAGAGCAAAGTATAACCACGTAGAGTATAGAGACTTTAAAGAGACAAAAAAAACAAAACAAAAAACGCAGAATTTTTTGGACGAGGAATCGAAAATCTACCTTCCCATTAAACTGCTGTCATTGATAATGATGGCGATTACGTTATTGACAAATAGTATTTGATTGAACTTCACTGGATTTTTTAAAATCACCTTTTGGGAATACGTAATTTTCCAAACACGAGAAATACGTAATTTCTTTCCGAACACAAAAATACGTGATTTCTTTTCGAACACAAAAATACGTAATTTCTTTCCGAACACAAAAATACGTAATTTTTTTCGGAACACAAAAATACGTGATTTCTTTTCGAACACAAAAATACGTGATTTTTTTCGGAACACAAAAATACGTAATTTTTTTTCGGAACACAAAAATACGTGATTTCTTTCCAAACACAAAAATACGTGATTTCTTTTCGAACACAAAAATACGTAATTTTTTTCCGAACACAAAAATACGTAATTTTTTTCCGAACACGAAAATACGTAATTTCTACCTGAAGATCCTAACATCATTCCTCCGATTCTGTTTATATGATTTAGAAACTTTTGTTAATGTAGTACAGGGCTTCGCCAATTTTTACTTCAAGCATACCCGTTCATCCTACCAATCAGTGTTGCCGTACTCCTTGTGAAGAATTGAGTGTAAAAATGTATAGATACCATAGAATAGAGAATAAACACGTAGTATTCATTAGGCCTTTCATTTAATTTAATGATACATTTTTTTTCAGTTAGATGGATAAACTTTTCCCTTTCCAATATGTAATAATTCTTGGCACAATTCCGGAAAGACGCGCCAGCATAACATTTTCTATTGATTGTCTTGCACGACATTTTGCTTTTACTAAAAAAAGCAAGAGACAAGATCGTGGAAAGAAGTCAAACCAGTGCAGATATAAATGCAAACAAAAGATGTTTGATTTATGAAATTATCCTTCTGGTTAACGCAGTGCTGCAAACTTTGGTTCAGGTTTACAAGCATGAGCGTACGGGGAATCTTAGGCCAAGAGAGACGAAGAGCTTGACTTTTGACTTGCCTAAAAGTTCACACTGTTTGGTCCGATTTTGGAGGTTGGCACGCAGGCCTTAATAACGTTGCGTTTTGTTGGTTGTGATTACTTCGAAATTCCAGTGTTCTTAAAAGAAAAATATATCGTTTTTCTAGCGTACCCTTAGTGCTGTGCATACCCCGTCTTAAGGACAACCAATCAAGAAACTTTTGATATAGGTTTGGCTATTGGAAGAGGGTCTAGACATCTTCGGTCTCCTGAACTAACAACCAAGATTCAAGATGAAAAAAAAAAAAAAAAAAAAAAATAGATCGCTTGAATATCTCCCCTTGGACTAATTTAGGATCATGAGCGTCTGCTCAGGGGTACAAATGGGTCATTTGAACCCCCAGGATTAGACCTTCTCACCTAAGGTGGGGGAGTTTGAAAGCGTGAACTTAATAGTCAATACATTCGCAAGAAAAAAAGATTGCCGCTCAGATATATCCCGAGTGTATACTTTTGTCCCCTACGCAGCCCAGAAATATACCCTCCCTATCTGGAAAGGTTGTAGCGGATACCCATGTTTAAAGTGGGTGGTTATATGTTAGAGTGATCTTCTTCAGAGAGGATGGTAAAGTGATCCATCGGGATTCAACACAAAACCGTTTATCGTCCTCTGAATTTTGTGAGTCTGTCAGATGGAGTGCATTCACAGACTATTGAATCATATTGAAACAAGCACAAGTCCAGAATTAAGGAGACGCGTGGCTGTAACCAGGACTTTCTAAAGGATTATCTCTAAAAAAAATTTCTTGCGTGGTAGATTCAGTGGTAATACATTTAAGTATTTATGTTTCCGTTTGTGTGAAAAATGAATCCTTTGATTTCGTGAGTAAGGTATAGCTTTCAAAATTTATACAATCCATATGAGTAAACAATGTTAGTAACCGTCGACATAAACTGTCACCAAAAGAGTCAATGTAAGTTTCTTTTCAGTTTTCGAGTTGGTCAGGCTGGCTGACCGGTTGGCTTTTTATGTACCACGCCTACTGACCGTACGGAGCTAGAGAGCTATTTTCAACATTAACTCCTTATGTCCAGAAAGAAACGTTTTTTTTTGTTTTTTTTTAACCTACGGCAAGAGAAGTTACCTAATTATTGTTCATCCTTTTTCCAATTATTTAATTGATCACCCCCATTTATATTTTAGTAGGTAGTTCAATTGGCCATGTAAGTTTATGCTAACCTGGACCCTTAGATTATGCCCGTGCCAGCTTTTAGGAATTTAGACTTTTTCAGTGATCATAGTATAATAAAAGACCAGAGAGGTAACTCACTCATTGATCATCCCCTTTCACTTGTTCAATTGATCACCCTAGTACAACATGCTGCCAAAAGATGTTGATCACATTCTCTTGAGTGACTAACCAGACCTGTCTTCTTTAACTTTATTTTTGAAATTAATCAATCCTTATTTCTTTCCTAGTTTCCTAAATTAAGACAACGGTTTACAATTGAACACCCACCTCTTAGACTGCTTCAGGGCAAACAAGGTCAGTCGATAGAACTCAGGATGCTATGTCCAATGGATGAAACTTAACGAATGGTTTGTTCAAATGGCCATTTTAGATGGAATGATGTTCAAGTGATCATTATTTAAGGTTTCATTGAATCATTTTTGTCATTAAAATCTGGTACTGATGAAAAAATGGCCAATCAACATTTCAGCACAAAACTGGTTTCATCTTTTGGTCTGGCATTTAATCAATAACGAAATGTTTTTCCAGTGGTTTATGAACCCGGAACTGGAGTCATCCTATTCTCTTCTTCAAGTAACAAAACACAATTGAATGGGAAAAGTTGAATGTGAAGTCAGATGACCGACCATTCATAACATTTAAAGCATGATAAAATAATACTAACCGTTTGTGTAAGAAATCCAAACATAAAGCAATGTGTACTTGTCGTCTGTCACGCTTACGTAATCAGTGACGTCTGGTGACGTAACTGATTAGAAATAGAATTTTGTGTTAGGTTAAACTTGAGGCATTGTTTCTTTACTTAATTTTGCCCTAAGATTAGTTTAATACCCAGGAAATATTGAATATTATCGAGAACATGCAACGCAACATTATATTTTTCATATCTTAAAAGTACAATGCAATTGGTATATTCTTCAATTTTGCCGTCATTTTTTGAAAGTGAGGAGTAAAACCGTTAGGAAATAATGTGTTAAATATTCCAGTTTGACACTGCTTGCACTTGCACTAAAGATTCTATTTACGTGACCTTTTCCACGCATCACACATATACTTAATTGTCTTGTTTGTGTACGTGAAAGTGTTCGAATAAGTGTCACTATAAAAATTAAACTGAAAGAGAGCGTTGGTGACGTATCCAATTGTACAATGTACAATTATTCTTTAGAGTCCTTATCGTCTCAATTCGTGTCTTCGAAAATAATGACGAACTTAATCATTCAATGCACAACAGAATTAACTGAACAATTGCGATCATTTAGTCGAGATATACACACGCACGCTTCTAGGTGTACAAGGTACACAATCACATACACATACAATAAAAACAAGCAAACAAAACAACACACATATAACGATTCTCTATCTTGTATATTGTAATTAATATTCAAAGGAAGCCTCTTATTGCGGTCACTTAAAGACAGGGTCTTTTAAATAACAATAATCGGCTAATGATATAAGGCAATTATTGATAATTGCTACAATTATGAGTTGTACGAAAGTTTTCGGCCAGAAAATGTGCATTATCCTATATAATGTAAAATGTTTGTACACACCTAAAACATTGTTGTTATAAATTGACATTCATGGAAATAATTTAAAATTTGTTAAAATTTCATTGTTCTGTCATGAATGCTATTGAATCCATTGTTAAAAACAACTTAACATTAAACAAAATTACTACGATTATCATAGATATTTTCATATAATTTTGGATTCATATCGAATATAGCGTTAGGGACCGACTCGTTTTGAGAGCCCGTTGATAATATCTTGCGTGGTTTTAGTAAACGGTACCCTCAGTCCCAAAACTCACACGGTTAGTGTTTCCCACGCAAACTTGAACACACGTGTGCACGTCGTGTACGCACATACAAAGCAGTTATTAGAATTGTTGAAGAAACATACAAGACGGTATGCTGATGAAGCGTCATCATTTATTTTGACTACGTATTATTTCCCTTCATCTTGGCTGTTTCTTTCATTTTTATTTTATCACAACTCAGGCCGCAGACCTCCGGCAATGAGTAAACAGTGTGAATCTGATAAACTTCACGAAAACAAACAAACGAACGAACGAAGTTGAAGAGATAGATGGAAAATAAAATGAACACACACACACACATACAGAGGCACACACATGCTTATTATAGATTTACATATCATATACATTTATTGTACACACACATAAGCATATATATATATATATATATATATATATATATATATATATATATATATATATATATATATATGGGGGTGAATGAGAGAGAAAGACAACGAGAGAGAGAGAGGATGGAGAAGAAAGAAAATCGCATTTGAATTAGAAGGATGCATAAATTCGAAAGTCTCGTTGTCCTCGTTAGAAAGAAAAAGGGAAAGAAAAAAGCAGACAGAAATTTAAAAAGTTATAACAATACTTGATTAATTACAACAAGAGGTTTAACACACTTTCTCCTTCTTTTAACAATTCAAATCCAAGCGATTTCAACGTATTACGAATTTTAAATCCATGCTCGCCCAACATAACTATTTTAATCTAAACAAAGGAGACGTGGTGTTTTTTTTTTTTAAACCGAAAAAAGCCTGAAACTTTTCTCTCGGCATTATTTTTGTAATCAGGACATTTTATTCAATTGTGTCACTTACACATCACACTCTCTCTCTCTCTCGCTCTCTGGGTAAGCATTCAACATTACTCCAAACGGGACTTAACTAATCTTATTAAACCATAAGAACAAGGACCTTTTGTCATCGTGGAAAAATTACGAAAAAAAGTTTAGAACAAAACATTTTTTTTTTACTTACATCAATACGTTGAACTCTTTTCTCCCGTTTAGTTAACTGGGACTAGCGATAAACAACACCAGCAGCAGTCACACTAACACAGTACTCGGGCTACACAAGTATTGAGGGGGAAAGACTCTTACCCCCCATAAAAACCTGTCTTCCTAAGCAGCTCCAAGTCCCTGTCGTCCTCACGAAGAATGTGTTAAACACAAAAAGTGTGTCACTCTCGCTACGAAATCAGTGATATTGTATCCAGTTACCAACCGAAGATAAAGATAAAAAAAAAACAAACTACATAACAAAACGGACTCAGGTACTAACACCGACTTCGACGACAAGAAAAGCAATAGTATACTACGGTGACAATTATTAATATCCACACTTCAGCATAAAATAAGTGACACACGCACGTACTTTGACTAAGTGATAGATCTCAATACACAGACAGAAAAGTAAAAGTAGCTAACACACACACAGACATATATACATATATATAATGAGACACATATACACACATACTCGTGCATATATATATATATATACACACACACGTGCGTAAGAAACAAAATGAAATAAAAAAAAACCACTGAACGTAAATCCCAGCAACTTGGTTGACAAACCTAAAAAAAGCTGTCATCTATGGTATTTACGGATCGGATTTGCTACAGGGTGAAATTCCTGCACAATTACGTACAACAGTGGTTTTTACACAATGAGACTTCTTTGTCGAATTTTCTCCACCAGCCTGCCCTCCCTTGGGGGCTATTCGCAGGTTTTAGAACCTGGAAAAAAAATCACATTCACCACCATATTACGGCAAGGCTGTTTTAGTTGATTGGTAGAATCAAACGAAAAAAAAAAAAAAAAGAGCTAACAGCTTGTCCTGGTCTGCTTAGGCTAGAGAGGGGGTACCCAATGCAAAGCTAGGTCAGGCCTCGTAGCGAGTAGCCAAAACAACAACATAAGTAAACAAGCCATAGTGGATATGGAGAGATACGCGGGGTACGGTGTATACCTACTTCTCAATTTCCAGATTTTCTTTTTTGTATATCCAATGTCCGATGGAGATATTACTGTATACCTAGTTCCCGAATCCGGTCTTAACGTATACCTAGTTCCAAAAACCTATCCCCATCATTGTAAACAATTAGTTTTGAAAGTTGAGTTACGAGATGGTGACGGAATCGGTGTCAAGTCACGGCTCCTCGCTTCATCCATTGAAAGCGTCAACCAACACTGTCAACATAGATTTCTTTAGTTTTTAAGTTAGTCTGGCTGGGTATGTCTGTATGTGTCATGCGTACAAGCCCTAGTAATGGTGCTAGAGAGGGCTGAAAGTTTCAACATTTACTCATTATGTTTAGAAAAAAAAAAGTTTTTTTTACCCTCTCCCATGAATAGGTTTTTACTGGGGGGTGGGGAAGGAATTTCACTTAGTAAATTTTTAGTAAATTGATCCTGCAGCAGTCACGCCTGTCTTTTTTAGTTTTCGTTTTTGCTCTTTTTTTACAAAAAAAATATCCAGACATTTTCAGTGATCACTGCCCAATAGAAGACGAGATAAGCAACCCATTAATTGATCACCGTTTTACCCAATTTTTTAATTGATCACTCTCCGCACGGCCTGCTGCCAAAAGACGTAGGTCACAAGGATGGTGTCTAACCAGACCTGTCTTGTGATTCTAACCGTAAAGTAATTGTGATGATTGGTTTTCCATTTATTTTGGCAAATAAACAAAATAACATTTTCAGTGGTCTTAATTGTTATTTAAAAGCTTCTACTTTTTCACCATTTTACAGTTACTTCTTTCTTTCTTTCAATCGTCACCATCATGCAGGCCGAATCAGGGGAGGGCATAGGTGGGCCAGTCGGAATGGGGCGACGATTTTTGAGGGGGCTTAAGGGTCATCTCAAGGAGGTGGTGGCCCCTCCTGGAAATAACTTACCCCTCCCCCTCTTGTGAATGTGACGAGAATTAATTTTTGTGTGCTAATTTTTACCACAGCCATTTTGAGGCTTGTTTTTGACCATTTTTAGTATCTTTGTTGGCGTGTTCAGGTCACCCCGGGTCTTTTTTGCAACTTAAAAAAAAATTGCGCTTTTTATTAAGCGTTTTTACTCGTGCCCTCAAACTTAATGGATGCCCCCTATTCGCTGTACTCTGCCCCCATAGCTCGCTGTGCCCTGGCAACGGGTCTGGGCCTACTTTAAAGGCGTTGCAAGAAAATTACTGCGAATTTATCATCATAATCATCAGTCTTTTAACGTCGGTCGTTGGACATAGACCTTCCCCAGGGATCCGCTTAATTTCTCTATCATGGGCGTTGCGGAGCCAGTATTTTCTGGATTTGTCTAGTTCATCTCTCCATCTTGTATTTTGTCGGCCTTGGTTTCGCATGTGATCTCTAGCGATCCATGTTGTAAGTCGTGATGTCCATTGGTTGTCTGCCATTTTTGCAACATGACCTGCCCATTGCCATTTAAGTTTTCCAATAGATTCTATGAAATCTCAGGCCCCCGTTTTCTTTCTGATATATTGTGCTGTTCTGTGATCTCTCCATGTGAGATTGAACACGATTCTCTCATGCGCACGCTGCATGCTTCTTGGTTAGGTTCCATGTTTCAGCTCCATAAGTGATTATCGGGAGGATGCATTGGTTGTATACTCTTCTTTTTAGGATTATTGGGATCTTCTTGTTTCTGAAGGTTGAGCTTGCTTTGCCGATGGCTTGTCATCCTAGGGTGATTCTCCGCTTGATTTACTGAGCCAGGGAGCAGTTTGAAATGGGGGCTACGTCTCCCATTTGACTTGGGCTTATTACCAGCTCTGCCATGATTGATTATATTTTTTGTTTAATCATTAACCAATGCTCTCGTCATGACTACTACTACTACTACTACTGCTGCTGCTGCTGCTGCTGCTGCTGTCATTTTTGGCGCGAAAAATGGATCTCAGCTATGGGTGAAATAGCGAAGGTACACTTTAGATACTTATCGCCCCTGAGTCTATTTCAGACATTGAACGAACCAAATTAGTTGCGATGTGATATTTATTAGGAAGGGACGACTGAAGCCATAACCAGCGTAAGGACAGTACTTCCTTTTTGTCAGCTAGAAAATGCCTTCCGGTATTTTGCGATTTCCTGTGACCCTAGTTTTATCCTGACGGAATTAATTCACTACCGGATCGTCGGCAACAGTGTGTTGATTATAATGGTAGCTCATTTAGACTAATAACGTTGTGTTAGAGTCGAATTATGAATTTCAGAGATCTAGACTGGGAGAGTAAAGGAATTAAAACAGACGGCGAGTATCAGAGCAACCTCAGATTTGCAGACAGTATTGTCCTTTCCGCAGAGAACCTACACGACCTCCAACTAATGATAAGTGAACTAAATGAAGAGAGCAAGAAAGTCGGGCTAAACATGAACTTCAGCAAGACGAAAATCATGTGCAACAACCACATCGGAGATAAAAATACTAAGATCAAAATCGAGTACTCAGAGCTAGAGAAAGTAGATCACTACATCTACCAAGGACAACGAATCTCCATGAACCCTCAAAAGAAGAAGAAATCAAGCGAAGAATCACATAAGGATGGCACGCCTTTGGCAGAGCAAGCTCAACCTTCGAAAACAAGAAGATCCCATTAATCCTAAAAAGAAGAGTGTACAACCATTACAAATCTCAAAAGGCAGTGGGCAGGCCATGTTGCAAGAATGGCAGACAACCGATGGACATCGTGACTCACGACATGGATTCCCCGAGATCACATGCACAACCTACGCCTGCAGAATATTAGATGGAGAGACGAGCTAAATAAATTCAGAAAGTACTGGCTCTGCGACGCCCATGATAGAAAAGTGTGGCGAATCCTGGGGAAGGTATATGTCCAACGACGGACGTCAAAAGACTGATGATGATGATGATGATGATGATGAATTTTTTTCTGTCTGTTTCTTTTTTTTTTTTTAGATGAGGGATTATCATTACGTGAAGAGTTGTTCAGACTTTTGTCTTCGTCATAGTTCATTTCTTGAACACAGCGTTTCGGCCGTTGTACCCTTCGGCCGTCTTCAGGTGATGGGTGAGTGTATTTTTGACCATTGAGACGGGGACAGCCCGTCCCAGCGATCGCATGGAACGTGCGCATTCCACTGTCTAGGTAGTCTAATGATACCTCATCCTCAACAAACAAATAAAACAACAAAACAAAAAACAAAACAAAACAAAACAAAAACAAAACAAGACAAAAAGATTACAGCATTGGATCACTTTAGTATCCTCACCCTACCAGTGACCATTTGGATATAATTCCCCCGAGATTTCATCAGATGAATATCCCTGTCCCCAAAAAGCAGTCCGAGAGAGAAAATGTTCAATTGCAAATCATCGTAATTTATGGTAAGTTAAGAAAACATATAATTAAACTACCGAACTTTCTTTGTCTCTCCTCTCCCGTTCTAACGTGTCAGTCACACTTTTATTATCAGTAGCAGCTATCAACTGAGCCTGTGGTTGTTGTGGACTTGAGATAACCGTCAGCGAAGCATCGGGTCATTTCTTTCCTGCATTTTCTACATTTTTATCTCGGGAAATAAAAACAAAACAAAACAAAAAAAACCCCAAAAAAACACAACTTACATCTGCTTATCATCAGTCAGTTGAAAACTAATGAAGTTACTTCTTTTTTTTTCTCCAGATGGTAACATTCTTTTTAACGGCGTTTATAAAGAATTAAATGAACCGAAGAGAGAGAGAGAGAGAGAGAGAGAGAGAGAGAGAGAGAGAGTTTTTCTCCCTTTCTTTCTTTCTCTTTCTTTTCACTTGATTAATATATTTTCCTTTCTTCCTCTTCTTACCATCCGATTATCAAGATCACGGCTTTCTTTCTTTGTTAGGAACGCTGTCTCTCTCTCTCTCTCTCTCAAGTCAATTAATTCCTTTTAAACGCAGTTGACCACGGACAACCTTAACGTTGGCAAAGCTGTTAACCGATTTGAATTTGGCCTAGAGGAGAGATTTTTGTCTTCAATAGAATTGCTGCTTTACGTCGCAGTTTATATATATATATATATATATATATATATATATATATATATATATATATATATATATATATATGATTATAAATTGCGTTATAATATATAGAAACTCTTATTTGAAATGATCACCAGTTATTATACAGTGAATGTACCATTTAGCCTAGACTACATGTATAGAATAAACAATGGGACTGTTGCGGGAATCGAACCTGCAAGGGTATCTGGATCAACGAATCATTCTCACCATAGTCTTCTTACCATTAAGCTAAACGACCTATGGCGATTTTCTCTAATTGTTTATTCTATTTACGTTGTCTAGTGCAAATGGTTCATTCACCGTGTAATAACGGGTGATCATTTCAAATAAGAGTTTCTATCTAAAATAACGCAATCATTAATCATTCTGTCGGATCATATATCCATTTCATAAAACAAACACACACACACACACACACACACACACACACATATATATATATATATATATATATATATATATATATATATATATATATATATATATATATTATAGCACATTACATGTTTTACTTGCACAGCAAAGTAATTAAAATCTTTCATTCGATACACAGCCAGGTAATACGACAAATATGTCTGACATTTCAGTAATTAGAAACCTTTAACCAGACCTCTCATCAAAACTGTCGACATAGGATTTTAAGCAAGTCTATCTGTATTTATCACACGTACAGGTCGACCAATACAGCTAAAAGGCTTAAGATTTGGGCTTTTACTCTTTCATGTGTATAGATAAAGCTTTTTTTGTTTCTTCCCGGAACCCCACCCCTGAAAAGGTTTGTATTGAGGCAGACAATTTGCAATGTACGTTCAAGCTAAATTGATCCCTTAATTTGTATCCGGGAGCATTCACGCTTGTTTTTTTTAAACATTTAGATTTTCATGGTGACCTCTGCGCAACAAAAGGTGAGAGAAGAAAATTATCAATCAATCATCCTTTCTAATTGATTACCCCTAACATGGCACGCTGCCCAAAAAGGGAGTGGTCACGTGACAGTTTTTATTGAGCGACTACCCAGAGTTTTGCCTCGTTTCCGTTTTGATCCTCATGCAGCAGTTACAGCTTCAGTTTCAATTTCTTTCGCATTTATGCGTTGAAAGTCTACCACAGGGATACCACGTTCCCATTTATGACTTAGTCTAGATAATAACCCAAATCAAGGGAGATAATTACTTAAAGCAGCCTGTCTTTCGTAAAGTTAAAGGCGGTATTTTAATACAATAACAATGCAAAGGCAAAATATCTTGATCGGAATTGATAGCATTTAGTGCGGAGCCCTTGAAAATGCAGGGCCCTTGGCACACGCGTTGGCGGCGGTAAATAACAATTAAGTTTATTGTCGTGATAACAAATAAGTTTATAATAACAAATGAGTTTATTTATAAAATGCGCTGTATGCATCGCCTGTATTCAACTGGGTTGTGGTGATAAGAGCTCAATTTCAGTCTGTGATAAGAACCCCAATTGAGTTCCCGCGTAGGTCAAAGCGACACAGATGAATTGAGAATTAATGAAATCTAAGTCAGGCTTTTTTTTTCAGGTCAGGACGACACGTATGGAAGTCTTGGCTTGACGAAATTCGGATGTAAAAAAAAATTACAGGAGACGGTTGGCGAAGATATCGGAGTTCCAGTTAAGTGCAGTGATTTCCAACCTTTTCAGGGTCATTCCTTGCTTTTGTCAATCCAACTACAATTCCTCCTTCCATATGAATAAGTTGCAACGAAGGATATTTTAAAATTATTAATTTATTTTGCGTATAATCAGAAGCTTTATAATTAGAATTAGTTTAATTTTACATTTGTATAGGTTCTGCTGTGTATTTGTTACTCGAAGAAAGTAGGTGAAAATGATTAAGGATGCACAATTTCATCTTTACTTAATAACCTCATTGCTCCCTTGGTCTACCTAAATTCTCCCTTGGGGTCGAGGGATTCCCCCGGTTGGGAACCTCTGGTCAAGTAAGAAAAAGCACTAGCGACTCTTGGTTCAGAATCCTTTTACTTGGGTTTTTTTTTCACATCGTCGAGAATAATATTGAAAATGGAAGATTTACTGACGTAAATTCACTTTTAAAAAGAATAAATTCAATGTGAATAGTGGTATAATTCGTTATTATTGGATGTTCAGGGACCTTTAACAGTAATGGTAACATCCCAAGAAGTTGAATTATTTTTTTAAAGTACGAATCAAAATTAGGACGTAATGCTGCTCGAACACCCAGTTTGATTCTGCGCTAGATCTCTCCATCTTTGGATGGTGTTGCTGAGATATGTGGGCCGAAGTTGAATCTAACAAATTTCACCTTTGTTACTGGGTGCTCCGAAAAGAATACGAATGATGAAAATTTTGATCAACTTTTCATTGCATTAGAGTTCTTACGCTTCAGTTGCGTGACCACACGAACGATTTAAAAGAAAAAAAAAAGATTCCAAGTGGTTCTTTATTCCTGCTTGTCGACACTCAGTGGAAAGGGAGTAACCCTTCAGCCTCTGGACCGACCATTGCAAACAGTAAGAGAATGTCTCGTTTGATTTGTCCATGCGGTGATTGGATGTGATTTACGTAAGTCGAATCAGCTAGAGCGGGTTGGTGTCTGCTAAGTAACCACCTATGACGTTAGTAGATATACAAAAAGAAAAAGTGACGTAAAGCGAACATTTGAAAAAAAAGATGATACCTGTTGTCGATTATCCAGTGATAAGTAATTCAATTTACAAGATACGTGAATGGTTTGCGTGACTACCTTGCAGCCCATTGCTCTATGACAGGCGCCCAGAAGCACAGGCAGTCAAAGTTAGGGGTTCCTGACCTTTTTGTTCCTCTGTGCTCCTTGGACGTTCTGAGAGGATCCCATGAACCCTTAAGATTCAAGGATAGAAAAATGATAGAATTATATTAATTTTATTAAAAGACCCACTTATTTTTGGCGGAAGCTTTTGGAAATATTTTTCAAGTTCCTTTGCCAGTGTCTCAGGATCATCATAATCATTAACCCTTTTATCTTCCGTCGTTGCACATAGAACCTCTCCTCCCCAAGATTCAACAGATTTCTCTATCGTGGGCGTCGTGGAGCCAATACTTTCTGAACTTATTTAGTTCATCATGCATTCTTGTATTTTGTCGGCCATGGTTTCGCATGTGATCTCTGGGGCTCCACGTTGCTAGTCGTGATGTCCAGCACTTGTCTGAAATTCTCACAACATGACTAGCCCATTGCCATTTGAGTTTTCCAATGGATTCTGTGATATCTCGGACGCCTGTTTATTTATTGCGCTGTCTTGTGATCTCTCCATGAGCGAGTACTTTCTGAATTTGTCTAGCTCGTCTCTCCATCTAATATTCTGCCGGTGACGGTTGCGCATGTGATCTCTGGAGATCCATGTCGTGAGTCGCGATGTCCATCGGTTATCTGCCATTCTTGCAACATGGCCAACCCATTGCCATATGGGATTTTTAATGAATTCTATGATGTCCTC
The DNA here is from genome assembly GCA_963457665.1 of Thysanoteuthis rhombus. Classification (NCBI taxonomy): domain Eukaryota; kingdom Metazoa; phylum Mollusca; class Cephalopoda; order Oegopsida; family Thysanoteuthidae; genus Thysanoteuthis; species Thysanoteuthis major. The sequence continues at coordinate 13,332,025 of OY735229.1, read as the reverse complement.
GACTCCTGTCTTCTCCCTGATGTATTATGCTGTCTTGTAGTCTTTCCATGTGAGGTTGAGCATAATTCTTTCAGGTGCATGATGCATGGTTCTCAATCTGCAAGTCTGTCTCTTGGTTAGGTTTCATATTTCAGCTCTGTAAGTGGCTACTTGGAGAATGCATTGGTTGTATACTCGTCTTTTTAGGATTAATGGGATCTTCTTGTTTTTTAAGGTCGAGCTTACTCTGCCAAAAAATTACTTGAAAACAATTCACACCTTTCTTCCATTTAAAGCCAACAAGATATTAATTATTAGAATTGCTGAAATAATTTCTGAACCAATCTTTATTGGCTGGTTTTATTTGTTTCTTTTTATAATGAATTAGAAAACAATAGAGAATCAACAAAACTGATGTTACAGATCAGGAGTTCCCAACTTTTTCATTTTTCTGTACCCCTTGAAATTTCTGACAGGTTCCCATGTAACCCTGAGAATTAAGGATCAAAAAGTGATAAAAATTATATTGATTTTAATAAGAGCCCCATTCGATTGTTCATGAAAGATTTGGGAAATATCCTTCAAGTTCCTCTTCCAATTTTATAATCATTTATGATTAATTCATTGAAAATGCCAGAATGAGATTATGAGATAGTTGAGCGTGTTTTTGTTTTTGTTTTTTTGGCAACGAGTTAATTAATACGAGGAGAAACCATAGCAAATGTACAACGAATATCAGGTTCAGGTGTCTTGAGATATACTCTGTGATTCGATTCAATTCCTAAGGGAGGAGAGCTTGCCAAGTTGGTTATGTTTATAAACTGTTTCAAAACGGGGTTATTACACAGTTCAGCAGTATACATCATGAACCTCTATGAAATCCATTGAGAAGTGCAAATGTACCTCGGGGAGTACATATACCCTAGGTAAAGAAACCCCAAGTTTTAGTGATATATTTTCAGAAGATATGTGTATTTTGCATCAACCGTTGCAAGAGGTTTTGAATCGAGTCTATTTTAACGTAATTAAGATATAAGAATAGATTCTACATTGCAATGTTCAGCCATTATGAAAACGATGTGTTCATGAAAATCGCAGAGAGTACAAAAATACTAAAACGCTGAGATTGGATGTCTTGAAACCATGTGAAAAGGGTTGAGAGCAGATCTAAGCTATTATACAATTTATCTTTTACCTTTATTCGTTGAAAGATAATCAAGATCCTTATCCATTAGATATTTTCAAATTATGAATGAGTAAAGTGCTACCCGAACTTGGGTTGCCAAATTAGCCATTTTCGGCAAGATCTGACTGATTTTCCCCGATTCAGCCGATTGAAATCTACGATTGAATCTGGTTAGTTTGATGAAAGTAGATGTAGAATTTTTATTGATAATTTGTTCTGGAGTCTTGGTATATACTTATTTTATTTGATAAGTGGACTTTAAATGATTATATATATATATATATATATATATATATATATATATATATATATATAATGTGAGATTTGTCGAGACATTAAGCAGGTAGAAAATCGGATAGTCTACCACGTAAATGATAAGGAAAATGAGTGTCGCATTTTAGATGTAAAGTTAGATGGAAATGGAAATTTTAGCCGATTTTGAAGACGGTTTTAGCTATAGATAACAAAGAATTCTTTGTAACACAACACAAAATATGTGGGTATAGATAATCAATAAGTGTTATACGTTTCGTTATTATTCACAAGTTTGTTTACGCCATCCTCAAACATTGTCTCCGTTTATTTGAGAGGATCGAGAGGCTTCATTTAAAATTAATATAAGATCATGCTGGGCTATTCCCATATCCTTATTCTCTCTCACTTTCTCCCTATTTCTCTCTCCTTCACCCTTTCTCTCTCCTATTCTCTCTCTCTCTCTCTGTTTTTCACTCAAATACTCAGTGAGATATTTTTGCAAGAGAAAGTCGAGATTACTGCTGGTAAAGAATGAATTAGAACTTGTTTTAACTGCGACGAAAGTCAATAGTTCTATGAATGCCAAAAACTTTTTTCATTCAGACCAAATTTGAATAGGTTAATTACGTTCAAAGCAAAGGAAGGACACACACACACACACACACACACACACACACATATATATATATATATATATATATATATATATATATATATATATATATATACATGCACACACACACACACACAGAGACAGACACATATATATGTATATATATATCCGTGTGCGTGTGGAGAGAGAGAGAGAGAGAGAGAGAGAGAGAGAGAGAGAGAGAGAGAGAGAGAGAGAGAGAGAGAGAGAGAGTGGGCAGAGAAAGACGAATTTTTCTTTCTTTTCTTTCTTTTTCCTTTAGTGCACCGTATAATTCTCGTTTTAAAAACAAATTTTCGAAATCATGAAAAAAAAAGAAAAAAATGTTGAGCAAGAAAATCTAAGAAGCTGGAACATTTTTTGAACATCTCATATTATAAGCGTATATTTGTGACCTATAATTTATGGGAAACACAAAGAGATACATGCGAAAATGTAGCAAGGCTCAAGAAAAACAGTTAGTGTTCATTTTCAGAAAGTTTTAAAAAGAATCTCTTCACAACTTTGCAGTATCTATTTATCTTTAATCAATTGGAAGTAAATGGTTATATTACACAGACAAATGTTGCCAAATGCTATCAGAATTGTGCAAACAAGGTAGCAGGTTTTAAAGCCAATTCTTTTTCTTGTTTTATTTTGTTGATAAAGAATTGAATGATGTCCTCTTTTTTTCACAATAAATCCTTTTTTTTTCAATCACCGATGATTATCTTGTCCAAAACCGACATTTTCTATGTCGTGCGAAAAAAGAAATTTCTAAATGCAGACCAATGTTCTTTTTTGTCAGTTCACGAGGAACCTGTTTCCTGAGCGCCAGAATTTTCCCAGGTCTTGTAAAAGCAATAAAGAACTGAGTGAACGTCCAAGATATCCTTAATATTTCCCAATGGCATCCGGTATCCCGAATCCCTCTTAGCCGAAATCAACTTTGCCACAATCCCATTGGCTGTCTAATCACTCTTCCTTCTCATCATGTTACGCCTTGCGAATGACTCCGAAAAAGGGAGTTAATTCGGAGGCAAAGCCGGCTTCAACTGGGAGATATTCAGGATTATGATACGGACCCAGGATTCTCCAATCAAGAAGATGGTGTTGGGGTTATGCTGTTCTTATGCTCCACGACATAACACTCATAGTATTAATTACTAGGAGGCAGCGTAGATTGAAACCATTTCACTGCTCTGGTTTGCGGTTATATCATATTAATCTGCATTTCAAATAACAAAAGATTTGTGATGTATCAGCAGTATTTTGGATAACCTCTTTGAAGCTAATGTAATGCTATACATGTGGTATATTTTGATAATCCTTGCTATTCTGAGTGTTTTAAACCATCATAATCGAGAACTGATGATACCACTTCTGGACCTTTTCCCCCCAAGAGACAAGTCACCACGCTTAAACTAATTTTGAGAAGTCTTGTCATATATAGTTACATCTCAGGCCACTTCCAAAATTCTGCTAGCAGTTTCGGCAGCTTTGAGGGCAGGTTTTTAAAATAAAAAAAATTTAATCAAAAGTTTGTTAAAAAATAAAATACTTTTGATACGTCCAAATAGCTGATAAGATTCATTCAATCCAGACAAAGATTTTGCTGAAAACTGCAATTTTTGTGAAAATGTTTGTGAAAACGTTGGCATTATGAGACTTACCGTATTTCAATTTGTTGTTGGGGGGTTATTAATCATTATAACAATCATAAGAAGTATCAATTGACCCCCAAAGCTTTTGTGAATACGTTTATGTCCCAGCCTAACGACAACATATATCGTAATGTTGATTAACTACAACAGGAGTCCCCAAAGTGATCAATATCGATCCCTGGGGGTTGATGGCACTATCTGAAGGGTCAATAAATATATTGGGATCAAGTGGGGGTATTGATAAACGCCGGGGTGTCCATTGAACTTTTGGGAGTCGAAAACTGACATTCGTATAAGAAATATGAATACATCAAGTACAACTTGCTGTTTTTTAAAATTATTTAGATATAAGTCTGAGACATCATAGAAACTATAAAAAAACTCAAAAGGCAATGGGCAGGCCTTGTTGCAAGAATGAAAGACAACCGATGGACATGACGACTCACAACATGGATTCCCTGAGATCGCATGAGAAACCGAGGCCGACAGAATACAAGATGGAGAAATGAACTAGACAAATTCAGGAAATACCGGCTTGACGACGCCCATGATAGAGAATTGTGGCGAATCCTGGGGAAGGTGTATGTCCGATGACGGACGTTAAAAGACTGATGATGATGATGATTTCATTGCCTATATTATGTTTTCCTGAAACTAAAACTTAATGATTATAAAATTATCCGAGGCTGTTTCATTTCGGCAAAGATTCCATTTCGTTTCGTTTCCAAGTTCGTGTTTGTACTTTTCGTTTTATTCTGCTATGCGGGCCATGGTATGCCGTTTTCCTCACCGTTGTTTACGGAAAGCAGGCCTTGGTATGCAATTTCCATCAGTAATCTGCATAGAAACTGCACGTTTACTTAATTAGAAGCCGTCAACCAAAACTGTCGGTATAGGTTTCTTCAGTTTTTAAGTTGGTCTGGTTTACTGGCTACCTACGTATCGCGTATACAGGCTGCACGAATAGAATCGAAAATTTAAACATTTGCTCCTTATATCTCGAAATAACACAATTTTTGGTCTCCGAAAGTTCCCGTCCGAAATAAGTTTTGAGTGTGGTGGGGGATCAGTTTGTGATGTAAGTTTATGTCAAATTGATCCCTTAGTTTGTGTCAAACAGCAATCACGTTCGTTTTTTTGAAAATTCAGATTTTCTTTTGTGATCACTGCCCAAGAGAAAGCAAGAGTAACATTCATTGATCACCCCTTTCCCCATTTTTTTAAAAAACTGATTACTCCCGATACGGCATGCTACCAAAAGACGTTGGTCACAGGACTGTTTCCATAGAGTGACTAACCAGATCTATTATTATTTATTCCAATTTGAAGGCACATGAGATTTTTAAAAAGGAATTTGCTAGTCACGAGACAAATCATGTGGACTATGGCAAATGACTTCTTTCCAACCTCCTAAACGAAAGGCTGGCGCACTTGAATTTGCTTTTTTTTTTTCAAGGCTAAAATAATAATTGGGTGGGAATAATTTTTGGAATTATTGAATCAATCAATTATTATTCATTGTTTTCTTTTATACCATTTAAATCTCTCGTCTTTTTTTTATCATGACTTTCCGGACGCCTTCTGCTGGTATTTGTTGCATTTAGTACAGCGGCTACAGCGTTGTGGTACCCCCCCCATAAATGTGTATATATATATATATATATATATATATATATATATATATATATATATATATATATATATATATATATATATATATATATATATATATGTATATATATATATATATATATATGTATATATATATATATATGTATATATATATATATATATATATATATATATATATATATATATATATATATATATATATATATATATATATACATATATATATATATATACATATATATATATATATACATATATATATATATATATAAAAGACGAGGAAATTAATCCAAATAAACAAGCACAATATGTACCACACCCTGTCTACGAAATTCAGGCAAAATCATAATTCTTCATAAATATTACGAACATCTAGTTTTCTTTTCTTTTTCTCCTCCTATTTTTCTAATAATAATAATAATGATAATGATAATAATAATAATAATGATAATAATGATGACGATCATCATCATCATCAGCATCCTCCTCGTCCTCCTCTTCCTCCTCCCAAGAGTGAAGTGTTCAACTACTACCACAGAATAAAATGATGTCACGATAACTTCGGGACTTTCCAGGCAGAGTTGGGTTAGGGGAGTGAGAGACGGGATTTGTTTTAATCACTTGGTGGTTATTTCTGATTATACTGTGCAGTGTCCACGGGTTACTGTTATTGATGATTATAATCCACATACATAAAACGCTACGTGTATGCATTGTTATGTGTAACTTTCATCAATGAGTGCACAGATACTCTTCTTTGATCCTAGGGCAGAGGGTCGGAGAACGACGCTTTGGTCGTAGTCAGAGTGCACAGATTCTCTGAACCCGGGTAGAAGTGCCGATCCATGCGTTAATAATCTCGCGATTTTTACAGGTGCTATGTTAATACAATGCTAATAATGATGATGATGATGATGATGATGATGATGAATAACGTATATTCTTGAATATTAGTCGACTGAGTATCAGACGAGTTCGGAATTGAGCATAAATGTTCAGAAAATCGACTGACTCGAATATAAGTCGAGTTAACGATATCCCCTTCTTAGGAATACACCATTCACGGTACTTGGTCGGCTCTCATCGAAACTAATTTTTTTCATCTCCAACGACACGTTGATTGATTTCAGGTCGTAAAGGTGGAACTCTTATCAGTAATGACGGATCTACCTGATAAAAATGATTTAAAATGGATATCACACGATGCAAACCGTATAAAGCCTACGTAGCATCTCATACAAAAACATGGTAATGAATTGAGTTAAAACAATGGGCGTTATGACTCGCTAATCAACATTTTGCCTTCCAATGTTGTATCTATGTATACAAAAGTATTGGCTATTTTGATGGAAAGTCGGACTGCTGATATTGGGCCATAATAATCATTATTGAACTAATAACGCCAAGAAACACACAGCCTGCTGCCGTGATTGAATTGGTTTTGCTTTCGGACTTTTCCCTCAACATCGCACTTCCCAAGTACCTGCTGTATGTATATATATATATATATATATATATATATATATATATATATATATATATATATATATATATATATATATATAAGGTGTTACCGTTCGGGCAATTCGTCCATGAAATGTATTACTTTCACTTGCCCTAATACTTAGTTTCCATCGTCTTCGTAGAAGTACTACTTCAAAAAGAGACAGTGGGAAGTAGGGAATGTGTTCAAGTAATGCTCTAAAAGGGTATCTGCAAAAGCCCATGCTACATTTGTTTCGTGCAGGCTGTTCAAATTCTTCGAAGTCGCACCTCGTATATATATATACATTATATACGTGTCTACGCGCATGCGTGTGTGCGTGCATGCGTGTATGTGTGTGTGTGTGCATAGGTTTTTAATGGCTTGACTTGAACTCGTTCCCTACACCCAAGCTGATGCCTTTCATATTAAGCTTTGTTTTCCACTGGACTGCACCAGCGAGGGCGAGAGGAGAACTCTTTCGACTGTGTGTCCAAGGATCCTCGTACGCTTGCCTCCTGGATGGGTCACCAGTGTTGTTCCGTTATCTATTAAGACAGAAAGGAGTCTTCATTAGTCTCAACCTATCTTTATCAACACGAACACATTTTTCTAATGGACAATTATTGATGAGATCTTTCACGCTACACTTTATCTGATTATTATTATTTGTTAATTTTGGTGTCTTTGTAGTGTCAAATTTAGCTAAGCTATATTGAACTAAGAGGCTCATTGTTGAAAAAATTACACCATAACGTCTGAGAAAAAGTTGAATACATTTAGATGTTTCGAATTTTTTTTGAGGCCCCTGTGGATTGTGAGACCCTAATTTGTAGTTTATTTAAGATACCGGTGCTGTTTCTGAGAAAAAATTCTGTACGAAATAAAAATGCCAAGATAGGAGTGAACTTAGTGTCCCCCCCCCCATTTGCTTTAGAGCTGGGTTCTTTATAGTACGGGTCCTGCTGACTGGGTCGTAGGTTCGCAATAGATAAATGTATGAATAGAGTAAGTGAGAAAGATATTAATGACAATAGAATAATTAAGATTTGAAACATAAATATATCTAATGATCTTATCATTACTTTTGTCTTCAATGATTTATTTGTAAAATTATCAAATCATCACTGTGATAGTAGCCTTGAAATGGTTGAAAAATGACAACTGAGCTTTGATGTGCATGGAAACATTTTATGAATGCATGCACGTATTTATGTATGATAGTGTTATATATATATATATATATATATATATATATATATATATATATATATATATATATGTGTGTGTGTTACGTTTCTGTTTTTGTAAAATGAGAGTGCTATTACTATGCATTTGTATATGATATGTGTCATTGGGTCGAGAGGTTATATCATAAAAGCAAAATGGGTTGGAATCGACAAAGTTTGAAGAACCCTATTTTAAAGAATAAGATACTTCGCATGATCAGTCTTCTATAAAGGCTAGAAAAATGGTTTTCAACCTCCCCGAGATCTTGTCACCCCTAACTCACTTTATGTGACGCCCACCTTTTTGAAGGTCTTGATAATTTTTGTCTGTCGTGACTTTTAATTTTTTTACCCCTGCCAACGAAGTTGGACAGATATTATATATTCATCAATGTGCGTCTGTCTATCTATTTGCGGAAGCGTGGGCCATAGGCCAAGAAACAATTGATTGAATTTGGGGGGAGATCCAGGATTTTCGTTTTTGGCGATCTACTTAACATTGTGAGCGGTTAGGGAAATGGTTTGGGGAAATAGGTATTCGGTGAAACTAGATTTTCGGAACTGGGTACACAGTAATGTTTCATTTAATAGACACTGAGCTTACAAACCACCAAGAAATTGAGAAGTAGGTATACGCCGTAACCCTGCGTACCGCCTCGTTTCTGCCACCGATGCGTAATAGAACTTCGGCTTTTTAGATAGAACAACACAGTAAAGACATCATCACTACGACGTCATCATAAATAAATGTGTAAAACCGGATCATAGTTGTTTTTCACGCTATTGATGTTATGTCTCCGATAAATAATTATTACAAGCTTTTATGCGGCACAGTCTGGGGATCTGTAACCTGATTGTTCAGTTTTTGGAGACAATAGCGTCAGTGGAAGTATGCTTACACTTACGAGCTCTTTCTCGTAAAACCTCAACCGAAGTCTGCAACACACCCGGGTATAGCGACACCCTGATTGGAAACTACTGGGCTAGAACAAGTAATTGTCGCAGAACTAATGAGGGAATGGTAACTACATCAATTCCTGAACAATGTCTTCATTTGAAAAGGTTTTTATGTCTCGGGATTCTTTTATTTAGTATTTAATTAACTGCGATGTTAAATGTGGACTTTTTTTTTTCTTTCCAAAATAGCTCAAACAAGTAAAAAAGACGATCTTCGAAGATAAAATTGGATCTACCTATCCTGGCACCCACAAGAACGAGGGCAGATATACTCGAAGCCCACAGGATAACAGGTCTGGTTAGTCACTCAATAGAAACTGTCACCGGACCAACGCTTTTTGGTAGCATGACGTTTTGGGGGGATCAATTAAAACATCGAAAAAAGGGTGATTAACTAATAACTTACTTCTCTCGTCCTTTTTTATATGGCGATCACACAAAAAAAAAATAACTCGAATTTTCAAAAGCAAGCGTGAATGCTTCTGGGCACTAATTGGGGGACCAATTTTGCATGAACTCACAATTTAAATCGAATCCGCCCCCCAAAAACCTATTTACGAGGTAAACTTTCAAAGGACAAAGATAACGATTTTTTCTAGACCTAATGAATAAGTGTGTAAACTTTCGGTCATCTCGTTCGATTGGCGTGGCCTGTACGCGCGATTAATTCATAGCCATCTACCCAGACCCACTTAAAAACCGAAGAAACCTATCCTGACAGTTTTGGTCGGCAGTTCTCAATGACTGTAATCCATAAGACTGATCCTGATACCCACTGTGCTAGCTGTAAGGAATAACAGGTTTAAAACAACATTACTAGACTCAACACGTGGTAATGAGCTTAAAAAAACCTGAAAATGGTATTAGCAAATACTTCTTTCCAGCTAGAGTTACGAAAAGTCTGAAAAATGAAGCTGTGGCGGCAGGAAATATCAGTGTTGTCAAACTATGGTTTGATAAAGAATTTTCAGAAAATGATACGTTACGTTCGGCAACAACGTCAGTCGTCGAAATATCATCTGTGTGCGAGTTGCGTATGAACAATATACACAGCATCAATGGTATTGGTAAAGCATGCATTACACTGACGCATTCAGCAAATCATGTCCAGAAGAAACAAAAGGGTTAAAAGAAACCACCCTGTACAACCTAAATACCTACTCAAGGTAATTACAGCTGGAATTGAAGGTAATTGAACGTATATACATATATATATATATATATATATATATATATATATATATATATATATATATATATATATATATATAACCAGACGGGCCCTTTTGGGTTCAAAAATAGATCTGTTAATTATAATATAAGAAATGGATTCCACAGTGGGTGCCCTGTATAGATATCTTCTAAGCTTATCTTAGTCTGACATATATATATATATATATATATATATATATATAGAGAGAGAGAGAGAGAGAGAGAGAGAGAGAGAGCTAGGATAGTGAGGCTCCCTAGAGTATCTTGAACTTACTACATGTGCATTAGTCCGTGAATCTATGCTACTTAACATCAATGGAGCCCTGGGAAAATGGTTATGTATGTCATAGGTTGAAAATTGACAAATAGTTATCAAGGTCGTCTTAAGAATATCTGAGGCCCCCAGGCGAAGCAATGTGCTGGTTTAGGTCCTGCAAGCCGTAATGTCGATCTTGATTTAATACAAGGGTTCATCACAGACTTTAAAACGGATTTAAAAATGGATATAAATATAGGTTTAGAAGAAGTTTATATCTGCTACTTAATGATACGAAATTATAATTTTTCAAATTGAAATTCGAGGTCCCTAAAATCATGTCTGCCTCGGAGAACTGCCCAGTCTGTCCATGCAATGAGACGGTCCTAATTGTAATGATCCTCGTTAAAGACAAAGTGGACGAAGAGTCTTCCATGAATTGACTATTTCTGAATTACTCTTGCAAGCCATTGCAAATACTTTCGTTCCAAGCTGGGCGCTCAGAGAACATTACCTTTGTGACGAAGTTCGATGTTTCCCAATACATCTACGGGGAGGCACTAACAGATTAACCGGAATTGTTATTGGCACATTCCCGGTCACAACTTATGGTTGAACCTCTGGGTCATTTCGAAATAGTTCCCTCAAATTGTGGCACACGTTTAATGGTTGTTTTTTGATCCTCTTTGATTAAACAAAGCACGAATTTTGCAAAAACTCGTTTCATTTTCGTATCTTGTGCTAACATTCGCTGGTATGAACGCCTAGAAGAAACATTCGCCTACGAAATCTCTTCTATGGTTCAACGACAATCTTCATACATCGCATGCCGAACTTTTTAAAGATTTTCACCATTTCGGCTTCGAATTACGTTTTTTTGGGGACACCACTCCGTAAAAGAACATTTACTCGATACTTTGTGATATGTTGCTCTTACCATTGAGCTGAACAGCCGCCGGTAATGCACAGGCACAGGCACAAATAACCAGATTCACACAACGCTAACCAATTTATAATTCGTTCTGTCGGACCAAATACGTCCATTTTTTTAAATACATAACAGTTGTGTTGAAAGAGACGCATAGGCCAAGAATAAACGCAATGAGAATTTGATGTAAAACCGGTTATTTGGGCTTTCGCATTACCGACAGCTGTTTATCTCAGTGGTAAGAGTATAGATATGTCGAAGCAGTTACCCTATCGATGATAGGTCGGATTTCTGCAGCAGCTCCTTTTTCTTTAATTGTTTATTCTATTTACGTTATCTGGGCCATGTGTTATATTTACTGTGTAATGACGGGAGATCATTTCAAATAAGAGTTTCAATATAATACAACGCAATTCATAATCATATATATATATATATAATGTTATTAAGAAATGGATATATGGTCCAACAGAATGATTTAAATTGTTTTATATTATACTGAAACTCTATTTGAAATGATCTCCCACAATTGCACAGTGAATGTATCATTAAGGCCTAAACAGCATAAATAGAATAAACATTGTTGTTATACTTACTGATCCCTTATCGTTAAAATGTTTTTAGGATAACCTACGTAAGTAAACCTCGTTTCAAAAAATAAATACGTTGTATGAAACAATATCAATAAACAATACACATAGAACCTTGTATAAAATAACAAACTGTATGTATGGCAAAGACTATATAGAAAGAAAGGGGGGTGGTGTTTGACAAACACTGCTAGGGTTCCATGTTATAAGACTGTTTTGTTTTTAAAATCTCTGAAGCAGTCACATGGTAAACAGCTGATGATCCCATCAAGAGACAATTTATACATTGTACCATACTGACAAAGTATTTGTGAAACAGAGGAAAATACACCGCAGAAAGTTACATAAATTTCATTGACAGATATTGGGAAATAGGTGACGATGTGTCACACAAAATAATCTTTTGGTAAAGATTTTGAATGTTTAGCGTTTATTGCCATAAGACTTTCTAGCTATTCAGGGTTGAGCACTCTTTAAGTGAGGTAACTCACCCACTGTAAGCTTATGCAATGCTCTTCCTTAGGAATAGAGCACTCTGGTGGATGAGGGATTTCTGTGTAAATAAATATATCGCTTAAATTCAAACCAGAGGTAGGATATCGGCCTGTATGTCTGAAGTGAAGGTTTCAATTCTGCCTCGCGGTACTGGATGGGATAATGGAAAGTCTATAGCCACACTGAAGATATGTAATACATCGAAACAGCTGTCTGTGGATGACACTGTAATATATATCATTAGTCTTTTAACGTCCGTTGTTGGACATAAACCTTACCCAGGATTTGCTGCATCTCTCTGTCTTGGGTGTCGCGAAGCCAATACTCTCTGATTTTGTCTAGTTCGTCTCTACATCTTGTATCCTGCCGGCCTCGATTACGCAAGTGCTCTCCTGGAATATATATATATATATATATATATATATATAGAGAGAGAGAGAGAGAGAGACAGAGACAGAGAGAGAGAGAGAGAGACAGAGAGAGAGAGAGACAGAGAGATGGGGAGGAGAGAAAGAAGATGAAATTACAAAGAAAACTCTCCATCATCGTAGATCTGTTTTTCATCGCTACACGATAACGTTTTAGACAGCCGATAACTTTATCACAACTCCTCACCATTTATCAGCCAGCCGCCAAAATGCAAAGAAATCCCATTTGGTAAAACCATTATCTAATTTTCAAGAGAGCAAATAGTGGCAAAACAGAGAACTAGATAATCAAGATAGTCTTACTGAATAATCATTTCACGGGTCATCAACAACACTCTCTCAGAACCACTTTTCTGTATTCTCCATGTTGACATAACGATAAGGAAACATCGTCTTTTGTTTCGTAAACGTATCATATTTTGGGAAATATTTGGGACGAATTCGTAAAATATCGTGAACAAATAAAAGAGAAAAAAATGGATGCGTTCTTGTTTATTTAAAAAATAGTCATATTTTTATCAACAACCAGCGTGATACAATTTAATATATCTACGAGAAAAAAAACAAACGATTCCTTTCAGATCTTCAGAATCTTCCCCTGTATCATCGCTAACCTAAGCACTTTCGTAGTCTGGACAGTCTCAATTATTGAACAGACGTAGCCATCAAAGATGGCTAGGAGTTCTATCCCTTTTTTATGTGTGTGTGTGCGTGTGTGTGTGTGTGTGTGTGTTGGTTCAAATGAGTCTTTGTTTGTTTGTTCAGTGTTGTCTACAGATTGAAAATTGACGTCAGCACTCCATTAGACTCCTTCTAAAGATGTTTTCTTGATTTGGGGGAAATAGCCCTTTCGACCTTTTTCGGGCCATATTTTGACAGGTTTATTAATAACATCTCTAGATTCTCCAGAACTAGATGCTTTTTTTCACTCTATCTTAAATGTTTCCCGTTAGGAAAAGCTAGTGATATCATCAGTAGAATTTATTCTGACAATATTTATTCTTAGATAGGATTTCTTTTTCTTGACATCAAATTTTGATGCAATAGTTGTTCAATTATTAACTCCGATTGTGAGTTCCTATCAACATTATTTACCTCTATCCACGAAGTTGGGGAAGCTTATGTACACGGTCGTCTCAGTCATTCTGTCTACTCGTCTTTCCGTCTGTCCATGCGATATATCCGTAAGTTTACTATGAATTTCAATGAAATTTTGAGAAAGGTAGGGCTGCTGGTAACGGAAGAAGTGATTACATTTTGGAGAGTATCTATGCAAAATTACTTCACCTGACAATGGCGTTGGCAGAGGAATGTCCTCTCCGAGTGCTTTCTAGTTAGTTCACGTCAGATGACGTCAGATTCACATGATTATCATCGTAAATAACGTCACTGTAAATCTCCAACACCTTTCCCAGACTCCAGCACTGCCGTGGTCTAGACAGTCTCCATTCTCCATCGATTTTCTTACTCATCCAATTCGATTCTAGTTCTCAATGAATTTCAATGGCATTTTGTGAAAGGGTATGCCATGGGCTAAGGAAGAATTGATTAGTTTTTGGGGAGGATCCAAGATATTTTTGTTATCTCTCCGCATCGTAGCTATATATTTACTGATTTTCATTCAATTTCTAGTGGCAGTGACTTTGGCAGGAATATGCACTCTCTGAGTGCTTTTCTATTTCACTCGCTGGTGTAATGGAACCTCGGCATCCAAACTGCCAGATCTATTAGAAATTGTCACTAAAACTGTCAATGTAGGTTTCTCCAGTTTTTTGGTCGGTCTAGCTATGTATCATGCGTAAAGGCCTCACCGACGAAACTAGAGAGCTTGAAATTTAAGCTTTCAATCCTTACTATATCTAGAATTATTATTCTTTTCAACTCTCTCCCAATAGGTTTTTAGTTGGGTTTGGAGTTCAGTTTGCATTGTAAGCTTAAGCTAAATCAGCCCCTCATTCTGTGTCCGGTCGTACTCTCACCTCTTTTAAGAAAAAAATTAACTTCTCCATTGATCGCTGCCAAACAAAAGACGAAAGGAGTAACATATCAATTTATCACCCTTTTTTCCAATTTTTTAATTGATCACTCCCAACACGGCATGCTTCCAAAATATGCACGTCACGTGACAGTTTCTACTGAGTCACTAACTAGACCTGTTTTATTTCCATTTCATTTTTAATTTCCAATTTCATTCACGTCAGCTAGATTTGGTCTTCTTACATGGAGTGTGTGACTTTTTTGAATCTTTCAAAATTATCTTGGACAGCTCCTGTCTCGTGAATATCCCATTGGTTCACCCGGTGAAATCCCAGCAGTTTGCTCAGCTCCCAGTGGATCACTGTTCTTACCCAGTCATATCTATTTACGCACCCTTTCTGAGCTAATTTCTCTTTCTATGCGATTGATGGTTTCATCTCTGGTTCCGTATAGGTGACATATATAATTCTGATGTATCTTAGATTTAATATAGTTCATTCTACTACCATTATCCTGTATTGCTATTCATAGGGATTCCATTATTCTCTTAAAGTATCCTATTATTATTGCGAGTGGAAGCTCCAGAGGATATCAAGTGACAGCAAATCTCCTCAATATCCTGGGACTCTTCTCGGTATTCTAGTTGTACTGTCTGTCTGGATCGTCCCAGTCCTTTCCTGGATTTCTAGCTCCTCCAAGCTCCTTGGTAGGTTTTTTCAGGATTGTTCCAAGGGCCTCGACAACAATTGGTACTACCACCAATTTCATCTCAAATAATTATTTCAGTTCTTTGGCAAGATAACAGATACTTACTTAGCTTTATGCTTTCTTTTAGTTTTACTCCGTGGTCAGCAAGAACAGCGAAATCCACTACCTGACACGTTTTTTTTTGTCTCCTTGTTGGTTAGATCTGGTCTCCTGGCCTAGATTGAGTGATCTGTTTTAATCTCGAAATTTATGTTTCAAACGCGTCTCAAAAGCAATGAAACCGATTCTCTGGATCTTCTTGCTCCGTGTCGTAAATAACTTCAAAGCAATGATTCTGGAACTGGGGTCCATGAGCCCCGGGGCCTGTCGAATGATCCTCGGGGTCCCGCAGCAGTGTTCTCTATAAACCTGGCATTGTTGATCTTGTGGCAGAGAAACAACATCATCCATCGGACCACCATCGAAAAACATAATTATTGTACACAGACATGTACTGTATGTAAGTATTCAAATAATTGCAATTGATATGATTTTCAAAAGTCAGAAATTGCTTTTTATTGTAGTTCGTTAAAAACTAAATGATAGAAATAAGGATCTGTCAGATTATTTCCTGTAGAGAAGGGGTCCTTGAGTTTTCAAAATATCGAAACCACTGCACTTGAGAATTTATTGATAAACTACCCTGTTACTACAGAGTAAAATCCAACTCTTATTTCTATTCCGATTAAAGATGATCATGGCAACTTTTGTATCGTATATATAATAGATAAATTGGCAATTATGTTCGACTTGTCAGTTTAGTTCTGTTGGTAAGGGACCCGCTTAGTAATCACTTGGTCATGATTTCGTATAACAGTAAGGAAATGTTTATTCTATTTATATAGGTTTGGTTTTACATGGTGTGATAGATGAATAGTGGAAAGTTCACTCTCCTAAATCAGACGAGAATCTTTCTCGTTACGCGGGAAAAACAAAATCAAACAGACTTGAGTTTGATAATATTTTTTTCTCTCCAATTGAACCATAAACGTATTAAGTTCAACATCACCTTAAAGGTTGTTTCAAATAGGCAATCAACCTGGTTGTTAATGCCGATTACATACTTGGGTGACACTAATAAGTGTCATGGCGGCGTTCGTCATTCTAGTTCAGTGTCGGTATGTTTTGTGTTCTCTGAGTTCATTCGATTGTATTCAGTGATTGAAAAGAGAAGAGATGTTTTGTTGTATTTAATCATGTCAACGCCTACACATTCAGTTACTCATATGACAAAGCTACGAGCACTGTTGCATATTTTGTAACTGACTCGATCGCATTCATCGACCATCTTGGTTTATTTTTTGAAAGGAGTTTATAATTTGGGCTTTTTAATAACACATTGATGAATACATTCTTGAAAGTAACTCATATATTTGTATAAATGTGTTTAAAAAGACTTTTAGAACTTTCGACTACCTTCAGATAAGCTGTAGATAGATTTTCCATCAATTGAATGTTAAATCTCGTATGATACACGTACTGTTGTAGTGATAGTTATAATCAAGCTAGGAAAAAATGTTCGTGGGAATTTGACACCTGACGAGAAAAAAGGCCCAACTTTTATGAAAGTTAATTTTATTGTCAAAATCTTGGCGTCATTAACAAGTAATAATTTACTCTTTCGCAGGTAATTAAAGAAAAAGAGGAGTGACTATTGTGTTCTACATATAAAAGTACAAAGTGAAATACATTTATGAGTTTTTTTTACGCACGCGCATTCGTGAATGCAATTTGATTCACGGCTCAAAAAGTTTTACGCCAGTCCTGTAATATCCTTCACCATAAGATCATCTTATGTTGAAGGACGTTAACTGAGGCTAATAGAATTGGCTGATGATACATCTGAACTAGAATCATAATTTTTAAAAATCTTTTGAAATTTCAACTGGAAATCAACATGAAATTTATTTTGTTCAGATGTCAAGCATCAAGCACTCAGTGGTTTTTACCAGTGGTTTCAAAACTTAGATAAGTCAATGATCCTTTCTATAAAGGAAATATTCTGGCGGACTCCTGTTTCAGCATTTCATGTTCCATTTATATTTTTAGGCTAATTAATGGGTTAAATAAGAAGCAATTTGAACATTCAAAATCATATTTATTCAAATGGGTTACATTTAATCGAATTGTGATATAAAGTACAGGTTTGCACGCGATAATAACGTTTTTAGATAGCTGTACGATGGATGATGTAGTTTCTCTGCCACAAGATTCACGATGTCAGGTTCAGATGGAACACTACCGCTGACTCCTTGGCATTATTTGTCGGACCCCATGAGTCCGCAGAACCCAGTTTTGAAACCATTGTTTTATACGATTGACAAGAAGACAAAAAAAAAAAAAAAAAACTGAAACATCATACTAATTGACATTTGGAGAGATTAAATAGAATCCGGATCCGAGTAAAAATTTACCATTTTAATTTTTTGAAATGAGGAATCATCTTTATAAATTGATTTATTCATAGCATTGCCGTCACCTTTGTTGTTTCAATATTCATAACGTTTTGGCTGTTATAATGCTATTTTTGGTTGAAGGTTGAATCAGACGATTATCAGTTTTGGGGTCATAGTTCCTTCTATTCCGGCGCCGGTCTGGCCAAACTTAAGTTTATTATTTAATGTTTACTTCGAAGAAAATAAATAAAACGTAATAAAAACACCAATTCTGCCACTACCACAACTACCACCATCAACAACAATAACCGAAAGTTGATAAGAAGTTTCAATTACTTTTCTGCGTTTACAGTATATGAGTCCGTGTATCAAATTTCGATCAAATCCTGTTGATATAGAGTTAGTAAGCGGATAATACTAATACGAATGCGCATGCGCACACAAACACACATCTACATATTTCTTTTTATAAACAACTATTTTCTACAAATGCTACGCTGACAAATAAAAGATAGTCACTGCTGGGCTAGGAACATTAGCTGGGCAGAATGAAGTTCCATTTACACCGAGACTTCTTAAGAATGTAATTTAAAATGTTGAGGAAAAAAATTGATCCAACAATAAGGGTTATGTAGCTCAATCTGATACAAGGCGACAAAACTGGGGCATCCATCAGGATCAAATTCATCACATCAGAGAATTTAGAGCTTGTTAACTATTGCAGTATGTCAGGCGCCTAAAATGAAATTAGCAGACACGATAGTGATTTCAGAAGTAATGATCATTCATACACTTTGGTCATTAGTTGTCACGTCGCAATCTCCTTAATCTCGTCCACGCCTTGAAATCTCTCTTCTTTTGTATACCTTAATCATTAGCTGTCCCGATGCATGTTTTCTTCAATCACGTCCACGGTTTGAAATCTCCCTTGAAGCTAGAAGTCATGGGGTGGGGTGGGGAATCTAAACTGTGTGATGTTCGACAGACGTGGGTGATGTGATGTTTTTACGCCAAACACTCTTCACGAGACGCGAAGAACGGGCTGGCTCCGTCATTGTGAATGCAACGGTAACCACACAGTACATCAGCTCACTCAACGGCGTCTCTTTTCTGATTGGATAATCCTGTGGGAGTGTGCCTGTTCATACATGCGCAGTGAGGTCACTTTTGTTTGGTTGGCAAGTTACATCGACTGTGCAACCGGTTCTCGATCTATTTGAAATGGCTGGATAGTTTCCGGGCAGACCTAATAAATAGCGAGAACAGGAAATATCTGATTATTTGAGGAAATGCGTTGTTATTCGATAACTAACTCTGGTGTAAAATACTCCCCCTGACCCACGACACTCCCCTTCCGACTAACATTACTGAACATTACTATTAGACTAAGCTTAAATGAATGAGGATGCACAAACGATAACATGAAGGCCTGATCCAGTCTATCGTAGATATGCAATACGTAGAATCAAATCTAAAGTATCTTCAACTATCCATCTATTAAAGAATCTGTGTTTATTTGTACAGAGGACAAATGATTTTCAAATCTCAAGCTACGGTAATTTTTATATAAAAAAAACCTTTAAAAGTGATTTCTGAACTTAAAATCAACTTGGAAAAATAACGCCAGAAATGGATTTCTAATAACAAGACATATAATTAGTGGTATTGCGCATCTATCTGAGTCTACTTGCATTGGACACATGGGATTGTCGCTTTTTGGTGGTGGCCATATTGGATTGTGCACACAGGCCAACATAGGTTGCTCGGATTTTGAAAATAATGTTAAGGTCGTACCTAAATCATGGCAAATTGCAAAGACTTTGTACTAAGAGCATAATAGTCACTAAACATGATACATCCCCCCCCTCCGATGTGATGTAATCATGTTCAGACACTGCAAATTTGATTCAACTATTGTTTCGTTTTTGGCCAAACAATTTCAAATTTCCTGGGGCTAATCGAGGATAATAGTAGGATTTTGTATCAAGATAAATCACTAACGAATTGTGGCTTTTTTCCCAAGTATTTAACAGCTTATCGGAGCTTCTTTCAAAACAATGTATTAAAAACCGTCAACCAATACTGTCAACATAGGTTTCTTCAGTTTTTGAATTGATCTGGCTGGTTGGCTGGCTGGCTGCACCACAAGAGCTAGAGGGCTGAAAATTTAAACATTTACTCTTAATTTTGAGTATTTTTTTGTTTTTTGAAAATTCCCCCTTGATGTTTTTTTTCGCCATTTTTTTTCAATTCAGACATTTTTAGTGATCACTGCGCAACAAAATAAGAGAGAAGTAACTTTTTCCTTGATCACCCCCTTTTCTATTTTTTTTTATTTGTTCGCCCTCGTGCTGCCAAAAGACGTTGATCAGATGACGATTTCTATCGAGTGACTAACCAGACTTTTCTGTATTAGTAAATAAGGACGATAGCACTTAAATCACGGGAAAGAATGAAGACCAAGAATAAAATTCTCAGTTGAGACTTGGTAATTTGTTTACGCAAATAAAATCGCTAATTATTATTATTATTATTTGTACTCGTTGGGGTTTCACACCAGTCGTGTCTGGTGGCTTTTACCAGTCGATTTGTTACAACTAGTGCACATTCCGGCTGTCTTCAAGTACTGTATTCAGATGCTTGCACTTGCAACCATCATTCAAGTAGGGGGTAGACGTAAAAGTGTCAGCCATCTGGTTTGTCGATCTCTCTCTCTCTCTCTCTCTCTCTCTCTCTCTCTCTCTATATATATATATATATATATATATATATATATATATATATATATATATAACACGGGTGGCCTATTCTGCTTAATGTAAGAACCAAGTTCGGTAAACTTTAGATGTTTGAGAGTCACAAGACAAACGAAATGTTGACACATTTTTATTACTATATACACATTTTGTTCCAAATATTTTGTATAAATGTAAACCAATATATATTCACAGTGATATTTATTCATCCATGTAGTTTTTTCTGTGAATTGCAACGGTAGTTCACTATCAGGAAATCATTTTTTTTTCGCTTCTGCCAAATAACTTTCTTATCTCCTCTCTCTTGACTTTTGTAATCTAAATTCAAGTTTCTATTCTGTTTTTACGCCGCTTTGATCAACGGCTTCTGATAATTGTGGTCCTATAGGCATGAATTCTAGTTGATCTAACAACCTCTTTAATCCGGCGACCCTACCTGGAAATCTCTCTAATCTGGCAACTGCTCTAAAGAATAAAGAAAAAAAATCAATTTCTAGGATTATAGTCTTGCCATTTTGACGACAGCCACTGGCATATTCACTGTAATGAGAAAACGTCTAAGTATCATACGTGGCTCACGATATGTACGGAGGGTTCTCTTTAATGGGATCATCAGGAATATCTGCAAGCATTCAAACACATCGTTCTTTCCTTCACTGTCACAGAAAGTACTTTTGGACAAGATAGTCGCAATAGTTGAACAACGGATTCAGTCTTTGTTTTCAACATGCCATGTTTAAATGTTTCCAAGTTCACAATTGTAACATCAATAAAATATTTTGACATGTTTTTTTTAAAACTGGTTTCAATTCTGTGGCATGAATAACTCCTTTCTTACTAATGTAAGTTGATGTGAAGAGTTGCCGGAAGGCCTTGCTTTGACGTGAAAACAGGCCAAAATGCCTTCCTTTGATGCAAAAAGTGGCCAAAAGTATTTGTTTTGATGTGAAACTTAGCCAAGAGGTCTTGCTTAGGGCTACTAAAAAAACAACAAAAAACAAAAAACAAAAACAAAGCAGAAAACAGGAAACAACAGAAAATCGTAATCAGGTCCAGGGCATTCGTCAGCACATGAACCTCAACCAAATTATAGGAAGAAAAGTTCTGTGTGCTTCGTAGGATTCTTAGAGAATTCCTTATTACGAATTGCTTTGACTGTCATCACGTAATACCACAGCGAGGAATTAACTCGTGTGTATGACATAATTTTTTTTCTGAACAAGGAATTCAACCAATGATTCCACCGTATGGGAACACCCGTCTTTGTGGTGCAACTTCAGTGCAGCAATCGATCGTGGAACTGGGATGGGAAGTTCTTTTACGTGCAGAGCATTCTTTAGACCTGTCACCTTCAGAATATCACTTGCTTCGCTCCAGCAGTATTCATAAAATCGAAAAGGAATTGTTCTTAGACACGCCAGCATCTTTAATGAAGATCGCCGTCACTGACTGACACACAAACAAGTCGACATATCGAAAGCCTCACACCATCCCCACAAAGCATTCCCTCCCACTCCTTCTATAAATCTAAAGTTGTCTTACTAGTATCTGGTGTCGCTTAAGATTATTCTTAAAAGGCTAATTCTTAGAATCTTCCATTTCGACTGGCTTACGGACAATTATTAAAATCTTGTTATCAAATCTATAAAATATGAAATGTAACATCACGATGTATTTATTTGATTATCTATTCAAAAGAATCTATTTCAAATATGCAATAAAGCAATATCAAATATAATATTCATTTCATTATTTATTAACAAGATTTTTTTCAAAGATTTTTTAAGCTTAACAATATAAAATGTGACATAATACTTCTATTCAATTATTCATTAACAAGATTAAATTGTATTTATCATTATTGAAAGATTATGATTTATTTATTTTCTACAATATAATCATTTATTCATTTAATTGGTGATTGTTACATTTTCTGCGTTAACTCTAATATTTTATTAGATTAACAACAAAAAGATATAAGTTAGGTTTAGGGTTCGACTCAGGGATTAGGATTGGTGTTTAACGTGGAAAAGGTAATACTTTGCTTTTCAATCATCTAATTATAAAATATAGTGACGTTTCAATGTCAAAATAAATTTAGAAAACATGTTATTTCCAGGACGTCTCTTCATTTCTTCTCGCCACAGGAATTCCAGAAAGTAGGGACGAAGCATGTTTGCGACAGTCCCAAACATTCTTTTGATTGGATTTTTCTAGTGCAACCACGTACACTCAATATTTAGAGTGTGAATCTCCCTGTTGTTTGGGCTGACAAAGTTCTGACTGAGTATTACAGTCTAACGTCTATAATTAAAAGCGGATATTCGGTGGTGTCATTGTAGGATGGCCAGCTATCTGAGATGATGTGTGACCCGGTAAAATATAATTTTTATTGCACTTTCCTAAGGTTGGTGCTGTCCTGTCAAGAACTGGCAAAGCAAGACACCTCCTAGTATCTCTTTCTGCTCCCCCAAATACCAATCGCCCACTATTGTGGATTCTACCACGGTTATGATTTTTGTTCGAAAGATACATCTTGTCGATTTAAAAAAAAAAAGCTTTAAATAAGTGTTATGCACGAACATTAACAAAAAAAAAATTATAATGTATTGCAGTAATTTGAATATCGTCTTTGGGTTTTGGAATTTTGGTTTTGATTTCAAGAAAATGTTATGAAAATTAGTCGTAAAACAAAAAAAAATACCTTTGCTTACTTATAACTGGTGTTATGCTTTAAATTCAATGTTCATATCATCCAAAATGAGTTCGATAACCACCAGTATATTAACTGGTGTGTGGCAAAGACACCATTCTTTTCATTAATTCCCTTCCCCTCCTGACTTAAAGCAATCATCCCTCCCACTTTATTAGACACACTAGCATCTTTAGCATCGATTTTTGTCATTGATTTACATACCGAAATGTTAGTTACGCCCCTTGCTCAGTGTTGCCTATTTAGATGTTTTTCATCTAAATCCATGATAATTCCATGATGGAAGATAAAATTTAGCCAAAATGTATTGTAAGGTCATAGAAAGCAAAGGAAAATATCTATATGAATAAAATATTTCGTCAAAAAATGATGGAAATTTATGCATCATCCTATATATATGTATATATTGGGTTGGTCCTTGGCAAGTCGTACTTCACCTTGAAACTTCTGGAGGGTTATTCCATACGCAGGCCCCGTCGTCTATGGTTCTGCCGTAGAAAACCCTTTCAGAAATCTCCGGTTATTACACAGTGAATGTATCATTTGGGCAAGACAACGTAGATGGAATAAAATGGGGCTCCTGTGAGAAATTTATTTAATTGTTTATCCTATCTACGTTGTCTAGGCTAAATGATACATTCACAATGTAATAACGAGAGATCGTTTCAAATAATGTTATCCGTTTTTCAAATTTTGAATATTTTTTTTAAATAGGCGTTAATTATTCATGCCTTCTGATGTCTGGTTATTGGCAATAGGTGACACACAAACTAAATTCCTCCCTCCGCTTCCCTCCATACGTATCGGTTATTACATACATCTATAATCCCTGCTCCTAAACTGAAGAAAAAAAACTTATTTAGTTTTGGATACCTTGATTTTATGATTAGGGCTTCATGAATTTATGTCTTTTCAAGAAAAGCAGTCAATATTATAAAGTATATGCTTATTGTTTACAATTATTCGTCATAAACTAGTAGAAATGTCAATACCTATGTTTATTGATGACACTTTGATCGGTCAAATGGTAATAACCTACAAGATCGAATGGTAGTTGTATGTCTATGCGTATACGAATTTGATGTTTGTAAGTAAAAACTGGAAGTATTTTGATTCAACAGAACTTTAAAATCGATTTAAATTTATTGAACGAGATCCGCTAAACTTATCTAAAGTTTAAAAAATACGATAATATACAATTTGAACCAGGACATGCTTTGTAACCATTACACATGGTATCAGATTACAAACAGGAATGAATTGAACATCTTCATTTTTAAAAATGCAAATGGCCTCGGATTCTCTCCGTATGATGATATGTTATTTTTCTCTGTTTGAGGGAGTGCCCAGGGCAACGAGGCAGTAAACTGCACATTTGTTAATGTTTAACCTTAATTTTGTGCTTAGTATGGGAATTTATTTTTTTTGTAATGTTATATATCACTTTTAAATTTGAATGTAAAAAATAAATGTGTTCTCTCTCCATTTAGAGTTATCTGCCCCTTAATCCTATTGCGAAATAAAGATGCATTCCCTTACTGGCTGTTACTATTGCTTTGAATATGTTACGCCAAATTGTCGAAATTGCCTGTTCGATGGAATATTAACTTTTGATTTGATCAAAAGTTGATTTAATCAAAACGAGAGTATGAAAACTATTTTTCACAATCAAAAGTTTAGTAAATCAAACCTTGTTTTTTTTATAAAAAAGAAGTAAATACGTAATTTCAACATTTATTATGTTTATTCGATCAGAACAAAGATATAAGGCAACTGATTTTAAGACCAAAAGTTTATGTAATAAAAATTCAAGGAAAGTAGATTTCGCCAATTAGGCAATTTCATCGATTCGGCGTAACATATATTTGAAGTGGTGTATTACCTTCAACACCTTGAGTTTTACCAGTACATTTGCAACTTTTGTCTGTTCCAGTAGACCAGTGTTGGCCCTGTGAAGAGTCAACGCCCAATTTTAACTGAAACACGAATTTCTCGTTGTTTTCATTTCTTGTTTATTTCTCCACTAGTCCAAGGATCGAATTTCATAACTCCAGGGCGTAATTGCTGCTGTCAACACCGTCAAGTCATGAGAGAGAGAGAGAGAGAGAGAGAGAGAGAGAGAGAGAGAGAGAGAGAGAGAGAGAGAGAGAGAGAGGTGGTGATGGTGTTCTTAGAATTATAATAGTCAAGAAGAAAAGTGAAAAATTAGGTTAGACCCCTCAAGAAATATAGAATATTGAGGTTTTGGCATTTTTGGCATTCTTAGGGCCTGCAGTTAACATATCTGGGTGATAATATCAAAAATAAGCGGTGACAATCTTTTTATTTGCATTTTCCCAAGATGGCTGCCTAGCGCGTTGATCAAAATTTCATTCTCTCAATTTTCCAAAACCAATATGTTCAATCGAGAGCTCGTTGAAAACTGAGTAAAAACATTTGAGAACCACCTGTTTATCTCCAACCGTTCGAAAAGATACGAAGTTTCAGAAAACCAGGGGTAACATTACAGTCGGGTATGTATGCCTTTATCCCTGTCTAGTGTCAAAATTTTCAGGACTGAAATTTCTTTGCAGAATGCAATGATACAATACTTGCTTCGTAAAAATTGCGTCATGACTTATTTCTTGAAAGTGAAAGGTTGTTATACTCCAGACGTGGAAAACCTGACACTCTCTGGCCAATCATGCAACAGACTTTAAGATGATATCTTTTTGTGAAAACTCAATTGGCAATGGGCTGGTCATGTTGCGAGAATGAAAGACAACCGATGAACATCACGACTCACAACATAGATCCCCAGAGATCACATGCGATAGAATACAAGATTGAGAGATGAACTAGACAAATTTAGAAAATACTGGCTCCACGACGCCCATGATAGAGATTTGTGGTGGATCCCGGGGAAGGTCTGTGTGCTACAACGGACATCAAAAGACTGATGATAGGTAGTTAGTCCCTCCTCTTTCTTTGTACTCCGGCAGCTCAACTAAATTCCATATCTTTGTACTACCAGCAGGCATTGTCTCAGCTAGGAGAAGGAAAGGTGGATCTTCAGGTACTTTGCCGTCGAAGTTATACAGTAAATTGCTTTTACACACACGATGAAACCTGGCTTTCAGCAGTGTGAAGATCGGGCTCAAGCATTGACTCTATTCTTACTTCAACAACATGTCCTAGCCTATTGTTTCCTTTAGAGCATTAGGGTTTAATAACCTCCGTGAACACCCTGCCGTGTTTGTTGGAGTAAGTACGTACTAGACGGGCAGGTTTTGGACGAGTAAGTGGAATTTTAGCATCATATTCGTATGGTAATGTGCAGGAATTAGGAGTTATACAAAATGGATGATATTTCTTGAATTCAAACTTAAAACAATTATCATTTACAAGGGGCGTCTGATCTCAATTGTTTGGAATATCGAGTTTCACTCATTTTCTTACTTCTGTGGCGTTTGTCAGCTTTCTCAATGAGTGATTTTGAAGTGTACGTTTTCTATGAAAATCATACTATAATACTCTCCAATTCTTGGTGTAGGCTATTACCTTTCAGTGACACTTACTTGAAAATCCTTACCAGCTGGTTCACACTCACCAACTCTCTCTAGTGTAAACTCCATCTTAGGGGGACTTAAGTGCTTGAAATATTACACTTTTGATAAGAACTTACTTTACAAGAGTTTTAAGGCTATTATTTACAAAACAGAACAATTCAAGAATAAGTTTAGCCTTACATTTTATATGTCTAAAATTTCAATTTTTAACGAGAATACAAATACACAAATCGGGGCAAAAGGTCTAAGTGTCTACTCTAATAATGAACAGTCCGATTTTCTTGGTTCGCTGGTCGTAATACCGAACTGTACCATCGGAGAATGGATACGGTACGATTTCGGTGGAAAAATGTTTTCACTGTTTTGAACCATGCACTATCCCCGGTAAACGAATTCGGTATTCTTTTTTCTATATAAATCTATTCAAATAATGAACAGCTACACTAATAATGGACAGGGCAATTTTCTTGGTTCGCTGGTCGTAATATTGAACTGTTCCACTGGGGAAAGGGAATATGATTTCGCTGAAAAATACTCCCTGGTCACTGTTTCAAACTATGCACTATTACTGGTGAACGAATTCAGAATTTTTTTCTCTAAAAATCCCCATTTCAATGCAAATGTATCTGTGATTTCTTCCTCTTAGTTCTGAGTAGATCATATGAAGAAAGTTTCGTAGAAATACATCCATTAATTTGTTATTATTAACAGAGTACAGCATAAGCTGCCAAATGGACGACTCCAACGTATCGACATCGTTCATTTTTATTTTACATTTTTATTCAAGGCGAAAAAAAGTCATAAAATATAATTCCGGTATAAGTCATCAAATATATTAATATTTAGCTCTAAATACGTGATAAAATCAGTTCTCAAGTTGTCACTTACTGTGAAATCACTGAATTTAAATACACCTCCAGTAAAAGTATAAGAAGATGGGACTTCTTGTTCATTTTTATCTTTGTCATGAAAAGGAATCAGACATTTTTAAAACGAATTACTATTATGAACATGCTACTCTCTGGTTTTCTAAAACATCGAAGCACCATTTATCTCGAAAAGTTAAGAATAGACTGATTGTTCTTTCATATTTTTTGTTCAGTTTACAACGCTCTGTCGAATGAACGTAATGATTAGGGAAAATTCAGAGATTGATATTTTGTGGGGATGATTGGCAGCCATCTTGGGAAAATACAAATAATAAAATGTCCAGGCCTAATTTTTATGTTATCACCCAGGAGTTCGTAAGGATTCCAAAAATGCAAAAATGTTAACTTATTTTTGGAAGGGTTTATCTGGGTTCCCCTTGACTCTAAAGTAAATGGTGACTGAGTTTTGTTTACGCTAATCGCACACCGTTAGAATTCTTAAAATATTCTGTCTTATAAGAAGTAAACATTTGTGAAGATGTCTGTAGTGTTAGTTGTAAAGTGTCTGGAGCAGTGGTTCCGAGCCCGGAGTGGGGTGGGGAGATTCCCCCTCCAGGGGTTTAAAGTAGTCCCAGGGTTAGAGGGGGAGATACGGTGGATATTTTGGCTTAAGGGTAGTGGGATGTGTGATGCAAAATGGAGTATAACTGTGTAACCAAATGCCTAAATTTTACTTATCTGTTGTTAATCAAAATCATTCTAAATTCTATTTTCTTTGTTGTGTTGGTTTTATCAAGTTCAAGAATTTTTGCAACTTACTTCAATGGAAGGAGGGACTTGTAATCTCGTTGACAATAGCAGGGAATTACATTTAAAAGGTTGGCAACCATTTTGAGTTGACAAAAGTTTCAAACTTTGAAAAATTAAATTTTTTAGTTACTTATCATTAGTGTACAACGATAGGTTCAGCTAATGACTGCTACTGATACTATGAGTGTGACTGACTCGATAGGTAGGGAAAGTAGAGAAAAGAAATTCAAGTAGTTGGATAAGAGAGTAATGACTGGTGACCTTTGCAGAAGATCAACTGACAGCAAGTCTCCTCAATACTCCAGGACTTTCCACGGTATTCTTGCTAATTTCAGTTATACTGACGTTTGTTTGGTATTGGTTCTTCTCTAGATTTACAATTATTCCGACCTCTTTGCTAGGATCTTCCTAGGGCTGCAACCATTATTATTACTACGGCAACCTTTGTATCTCATAAGTTACCTCGGTCAAAGAAGTTGAATTGATGGAGAAGTTTTTGGTCGCGTCTGTTCGTCTGCTTGCTCGTCCTGTTGTTTGTCTGTTGGTTCATTTGTTCGTCTGTTCATACGATATTTCCGAAAGTACTGAATGAACGTCCATGAAATTTCGTGGAAGGTAGGCAATGAGATAAGAAAGAGGTGGTAAAATTTTGGCACGGATCCAGGGATTCTCTCCTCGAAATATTTCCCTGTTTTTTTTTTTCTTCTTTTTCTCAATAACATTTATCTGTACGCTAATGACTGTCGACTCTATATCTGAAAAGGTTATTCATAAATTCCAATGACATTTTGTGGAAGGGTAGACAATTGGCTACGGGAAAAACTATATGAATTTTGGAGCAGATCAGTGCACAATTACTCCGCCCTCAAAATGGGGCTCGCTAAGGTATGCGCTCTCAGTGTTCTTTCCATTTTTTGTTTTGTTTTTTAAAAAAATTTCTTTCAGTTCTCTGTCAAGATCTAGAAAACTTATCGAGATTTTCACTTTCTTTTAACTTCACCGCGCCGAAACAGGGAAAATCCACAACTTGACTTTTTTTCTTGTTCACGACAACTAGATTTGGTCCTCTGGCCTGGATTGTAGGATCCTTTTGGATCTCAAACCCCCAGAGGATTTTATGATTCGTTCTCTATTAGAAATTCTGATTTGCACGTACACCATTGGTTTGTATGGTCGGAACGCAATCGCTTGCACAGTTCCCCGTGAATTACCCTCTCCAACCATTCATGTCTGTTCCTGTACTTCTTTTGGACTAATTTGGTACTTTTGCTAACCATGTGTTTGATTGTCTCATTTTTATCTACACATAATTTACAACGTTTTCCTGTGTCGCATCTATTTCAGTCTTTATATAATTGGTTCTTATGATGTTAATATCTCTCGATATCTCACTAAGTAGCCATGTCCGTGTCTATTCATTTACAATTCCTTGAGTTTGTCATCCGAAATACCTGTACAGTCGATTTTCTTCCCATTTCTGGATTATCGTTTTCGTGTTTTCTAGTTCTCTAGTCTTCCTTTCTTCCATACTATTGGGATAATCCCTGTGAAAAATACAAATTAAAATAATCATTAAAAACAGTTGAAACAAACGAACTAATGATAATATTAATCACACCTCTGTAGTCCATGTTCTAACCGAGCTGCGATAATCAGTTGCCAATTTAGTTATCTTTATAGCTGGATCTAGCTATTTTGGAGCTAGAATAATAGGGTAGAGCCATAGCGGAGTCTCTTTATGACTAGAAATCACGACCATTACAAGAAACGAAGCGATTCTCGACCGGTGGAGAATCTCTGGAGCTCTGCACAGAATGGAAATATTCTTGGTATCATTAAACTCCTTATCGAATCCTCGCGTATAAAATAATATCGTTCTATCCTATGATTATTGTGGTATTCGTAGGAACCTTCCGTAGGCCGAAATAGCGTAAAGTGAAGGAGAAATTACCATTGATCTATATGGAGGAAAGGTTCCCATACTCATAAAATAACTCGACATTCACAGTGAATAAGCTTGGTTAATCAAGCTGTTGCATGGCCAGTCTTTTAAAATGATATTCAACCTTTATGAACCAAGAAATATTATTAATCTCAAATAAATTTGTTCACCTGTACATCGTATTTACACAATATCGAAGCAGCAGTTTTTCATTTATGATGATAAAAACAACAAACTTTGTCTAATCAACTTTTTAGTCAATTTTTCTTGAAAGAGAAAGCAGCAGAATATAGGATGCCTCTTGCTATAGCATTTGTTGACTTTAAGAAGGCTTCCGACTCAGTGGAAACCTTTAAAGTTATAGACGCTATCGTACAACAAGGTGTAGACCCTGTATATGTCAGAGTATCACAACATATCTACAGACACGGCAGTTCCTTCACCAGTGTATACAAAGACTGAGCTTTTTCAACTAGAAAAAGGAGTGAGACAAGGTGACCAGCTCACCTAAATACTTCACTGCCTGCTTCGAGATGATTTTCCGAAACCTAGACTGGATAAACACAGGAATCGGAATAGACGGCGAATACCTAAGTAACCTCAGATTTGCTGAAGACATCGTCCTTTTTGCTAAAATCCTTCATGATCTTCAAATAGCGCTAGAATGAAAAGAGTGAGAAAGTTGGTCTCCACATGAACTCCTGCTAAACAAATGGTCATGTACAATAAATATGTTGGGGATAAGGACTCAACAATCAAAATCGAAAACGCAGAGTTGAAGAAAGTGGACCATTACCTGAGACAACGAATCTCCCTGAAATCTTCAAAAGAAGAAATCAAGCGAATGATAACACCGAGCAGGCAACCTTTCGGTAAAGCAAGCTCAACTTACAATAACAAGAAAATCTTAGTACTTCTACAAAGAAAGGTCGACAACCAATGCATCCTCCCAGTAGTCACTTATGAAACTGAAACATGGAATTTAAGCAAAAGATTAACCCTAAAACTCAGAACCATGGAACGGGCACATAAGAGTATAACGCTCAACCTCACATGGAGAGATCATGAGACAGCAAGTATATTAGAGAAAAGACAAGAGTCTGAGATATCACAGAAACCCTTCGAAAAATTATATGACAATAGACTGGTCATGTAGCCAGAATATCAGATAAGCATTGGACCTCACGACTCACAACGTGGATCCCCAGAGATCATATGCGAAAATTGTGACCGACAAAAAGTATAATGGTGTGACAAATTCAGAAAGTACTGGATCTGTAACGCCCATGATAGAGAAGTCTTGCAAGACCTAGGGAAGGTCTATGTCAAACGACGGACGCTGAAAGGCTGCTGCAGTTGCTATTTCCTTTAATTTCGGGTCCGCTGTCCATCCACGATCGCGAACCGCGCTCTAACGAACCGCATTATAACGGCGAAAGACTGTATCGACGACAGTCCATGAAGAAGACACTCAAATAGCAGACAGCAAGGTTATCTGCCCGCTTGTAATTTATCCCTGATCTGATATTGACAATCAATTATCCCCAACCGCATTCCTAGTGCTACTTACTACATTAATAAAGAATTGTACTTCGGTAATTATTGTGCAACGATTTTGTAATAATATGTACAGCCAAGACTCCATTATGTTGGCGATCCGTCACGGCGCGTCTGTTGGTATAAAAAAAGAATCTTACAAAGAGGTGAGATTCAGAACGAGGCTTGTGTCTCTTTTAATAACTGGTTATATTCAAGATTCATCTCCCAATCTGTCCGGGACTTCTTGTTCATTTTTATCTTTGTCATGAAAAGGAATCAGACATTTTTAAATCGAATTACTATTATGAACATGCTGACCTCGAAGTCTAGACTTTTAACCTGCATTGAGGAAATTAATAAGATTTTATTTCCTTGTGCTTTTTCTATCTTGTTTGGAAGTTTCATAGGCTTCTGTTTCATTGTAGTCTGTGTACGTTGGTCTTTATCAACCGACTTAAAAACAGGATCTTAAATCTAAAGAGACAGTCGGCGCCAGTGATCTCTCTCTCTACTCTTCAGCAGTCAGTGTAACGCAAAAATCTTACATTGTGCAATTTTCTTCCCCCGTAACAAAAGCATGTACACATTTTTTCAAATTCGACACGGTGAAACAGCATTTTTTTCAGTAAAAACTTATTAGGTTATCTTGAGGATTTGAAACCTGTTGTGCGCACATTAATTTCCTATGTGCACTGCTTGTATAACGTGTGTGTGCGCGTATTGCACACAGCTTAGAGGGAACAATAGTCGGTGGAAAGTTGTAACATCCTCCCACAGTGGCTGTCAGGACATCTTCTGCAGTTTTGTCAATTGGACCCACTTTTTTTTATTTTAAAACGTATGGCAATAATCTAAATATTTTCTTTCGAGTTTTAATTCTGGTTTTACCATAAAGAATAAAATGTCATAAAAATTAGCTGTAAATTAAAAAAAAGCCTTTGTCTTCTTATAACAGGTGTTAGGTTGTTTTTAATTCAATATTCATGTCATCCAAAATTTGTTCGATAAAACGCTAGTTTATAAACGAAGAAACCTTTCTTTGGTTACCAGCCTTTTAACGCCCATCTTTGAACATAGACCTTCCACAAGATACGCCAGGTGTCTCTATCATGGACGTCACGGAGCCACTTCTTTCTGGACTTATCTATTTCGTCACACCATCTTACATTTTGTCGGCTATGGTTTGGCATCTGGTCCTCGGGGATCCACGTTGTGTGTCAAGATGTCCAGCGATTGTCTAACATTATGACCAGCCCAGTCTTTTCTCTAATAAACTATGCTGTCTTATGATCTCTCCATGTGAGGTTGAGCATGATTCTCTCCTGTGCACGTTGCATGGTTCTCGGTTTGAGGGTCAATTGTCCAAATGGGAAGTGAATAGCAGGCAAGGGGTCATCAACAATTTGAAAAAGAATGACAGGTCAGAACAAGTTGAAAGGGATCACTTCTACATCCTCTGATACAATATGAGGGCTTAGGGGTACTGTTTAATCTAATATTTCATTTCATTCTTCGATACTTCACTTAATTTTTATACAGCACTTTTCTTAAAGATATTTTTTGCGTGGGTATATTTGAGCAATACTTACATACGTGGTCAAAGATAAGATACGTTACAGAGTAACCCTTTCCAGACGCCAAAATGATGATAGGAACATCTAAAGTAGATTTATTATGATACGATAAAGCATGATTGCTTGGAACCCCCGTAGATTGATAGCCAGTCACAGCCACCTAATTAAAAAGACATTAGGGGGAAGAAAGTGAAAAGGGGTTGAAAAAAAAAGTTATGGTGTATAAGGATTCTGACAGAGGAAGTAAGTAAGATAGACAATAAGCTTAGTTGCGTGAGAAACGAAAGAAAGCAGGTGGGGGATAGAAGAGAAAATGGTAGATGGTCATTTAGCTTCGGTATCATGTAAAGGAAGAGGCTATAATTTAATTAAGCGAAAGGGATAGCGATATAGAAAAAGGCCCCTCGCCTATAAGTTAGGAGACCAAAGGTTGGTCACCAGAAAAACAGAAGGGAGAGTAGTGGTATATTGTCGTCGGTCCCTGGCTGTTTGTAGTAGAAGGACTAATAAACCTCTCTAGCTCTCTCTATGCAAGTGAGGATTTTGTTTGGTTTTCAGTGTCCATGATTGTTAAATTTTCATATCGCTACTGAAATCATCCTGTTTCTCCTTTTTTAACCATTTCGTACAAGATCAACAAACATGATTCAACAACCTCATCATTGATTTTCTATACTATTCCCTTGCTTCCCATGTTCGCTTTGGTTTTAGATCTCAGATTGGCACGTTTTTCTCTTAAGAGACGACTCCGATCGGAGTATATATGACTGGAGACAAGGTCCATTGCATGCATCAGCTTAGTGATGCTTTCAAGTTTCAAGTCTGACCGAGACCAGGACTTTGTCCTTACATGTCTTTATGACCCCCACCCTACTGAATGGCAGGATCCAAGCCCATCGAAGACAGGGGTGGATTGGAAGCTCAAAACGGTCCGGACCAGGGTTGCCAACTTGGATATTTTTTTATAATTCTTTTTTTTTTTTCGAATTTGAGAGTGATTTCCAGAATCGAAAAATCGAAAAATCTCAATTAGCAATCCTGGTATGGGAAAACATTTAAAATCGACCCATTAATGTTGGCTATGATTTTGTTAAGTGCAGCGACCCCATGTAGCTGTGGGTTCGGGGAGTAATAAGCCCCTGACGCTAAATTAGGAAATTTGAATAATTACAGGAACATTTTGAGGACGTACGGAATGGGGGTAATCCTTTCTTACATGCAACCAAATTTCGATTCGCTACCCTGATTGTGAATTGTCAAGTTTCACACACTCACCCCCTCGGTGTTAAAAACGGAGTACAACTTTTGTGTGTCGATTTCAACACGGAGAGAGTGAGTATGTGAAAAATTAATGAAAGAGAAACAGAAGCCGATACATGAATTATATAGGATAATCAACACACTCCACACACTCACTAACTCGATGTTGAAAATGACACTCAAATTTCGTGTGTCGTTTTTAACATCGAGTGAGTGAGTGTGTGGAACTTTATAATTTGCAATCAGTAGCCATTTCATAACCATTCACAATCTGGGTAGCCATTATATAGTCTATCGGGATTTGGCCATGTATAAGTATTTAGTAATACCGAAATGGGTATTAGTGAATACCTAAAATCAATATCTAGTATTGTTTTAGCCTCCAGCATGGGCAATCGCTTATGATGTAATCTCACTCTTTGACGTTCAAGCTCAGTGACTCTGTATCTCTCTTACAGACATCTTTGAAGCGAACATATAACCACCCTTGCGCTCTCCTGCTAGATGCTAGTACCCCATATTGAAGATCCTTCAGGGTCCTCCATGCCCAGCCAGCAGAGACGGCATTGCCGGGGGAAGAGGCTAGGTGTATTGGGGCAGGCAGGACATCGCTGCCGATTACCTTGCTTACTTGATTATCTACTGTTTGTCCGCAAGGATGGTTTTCAGAATTATTACCTCTTTTTCAGATGTAGATACAGTAGTGCCCCGCCTTACACTGCCCCATTTTGCGTTGTTTCGCTATAGAGGGTCCTTTTCAATAGTTTTGTAATATATTTAATAATGTTAAATTCCCGAAATGAATAACGATAAAAGACAGAATCAAGGACAGTTTCCGAAGTAAGTTTATACTATACATTTTGGTTAATGTGCATCTGTATGAGAATAAACACATCCACATAGGCATACAAATATACAAAAAAATAGCATGTAGCGATATATATATATATATATATATATATATATATTATTGTGTCATCCACAGACAGCTGTTTCGATGTATTACATCTCTTCAGTGTGGCTATAGACTTTAACCCATCCAGTACCACGAAGCAGAATTGAAACCCTATATAAATAAATATATATATATATATATATATATATATATATATATATATATATATATATATGGTAGAATGTGGATTCGCTACACAAACTAGCTTATGTTTCTGCCCTGTTCAGGCCTCATCAGGTGATTCGCCTGATGAGGCCCGAACAGGGCAGAAACATAAGCTAGTTTGTGTAACGAATCCACATTCTACTATTTATTTCCAGCTCTACTCTGAAACAACTCAACTTCAAGAGTAAAAAGTTGTATGTATCGAGCGCTCTATGAAATAAATCCACTACATTTCAGAAGTGGCTTTATATTATTGATATATTATTATATTATGTTACACAGATAGCCTGATTTACACCACATACACACACACACACACACACACACACACACATATATATATATATATATATATATATAGAGAGAGAGAGAGAGTGAGAGAGTATCATTTCATCAGCTCCAGGAAGTAAATACCAGACGGTATAAACAGCACTAACCATTCTATTTTGTTGAAGTGCAACAACATTATATATTTAAAAAGAAATGACCGCCGGCATAATCTCTATTTATACTATGTTATAATGACCCTGTTTTGTTTTTTTTTGTTTAGACCTGCATTTCAAGGAAGTGTCTAGAACGTTTATCAGATAGATATATCCGGTCATTAAAATCGATAACACATTTACCTGACCGCATATTTTCCTTCCGAATCAGTTTATTGAAACGCACATTAATATGCCATTAGGTACAATGCCAAAAGAATTCAGTCAGGTAAGAAAGTGTTTCATTAAGAGATTACACATTTTGCTGAAATGCACAGGTTAGATATTCCTAACTCTTTATCTGCAGCTACAAGTACATTTAGATATTTATTCTAAAATAGCCTCATCCAAGACACAAAGTCTGGAAAAGGGTGACTTTCTTCTCAGATATAATTAGTCGTAAGATTTTGATATAGACCAACCTAAAAGACAGTGAATTTTGCATCTCACGCCCTGACCTTTACCCTCTTCTATAAAATAGGCGAACACAGCTCGATCTCCGTCCAGTTCTCATTCTGCACTTTGCAGAATGTAGGCTGTTCTAACCACTTTGCACAACAACCATTTCACATACGTACGTACGCATTCATTCACACTCTAACTCTAACATGCAAACCGATAATTGTTTTGTTACTTCCTGTATACATATATGACCATTCTTAACTATATAAGGATATCATGCACTTGAATAACTACATTGAAGTATTAACAACATTATTCTAATAAGTAGTAAAACAACTTTAAAAGCACATTCTCTTCTTACTTCTTCTTTTATAATCGAATCTTTATATTCTATAGATCATCATCAGTCTTTCATTGTCTGTCGTTGAACATAGACCTTCCCTATGATCCACCACATTTCTCTATCATGGGCGTCACAGAGCCAATATTTTCTGAATTTGTCTAGTTCATCTCTACATCTTGTATTTTGTCGGCCTCAGTTTCGCACATGATCTCTAGGGATCCATGTTGTAAGTCATGATGTCCATCGGTTGTCTTTCATTCTTGCAACATGGCCTGCCCATTGCCATTTGAGTTTTCTAATAGATTCTATGACGTCTCTGACTCTTTTTTTCTTCCTGATATATCGTGCTGTCTTGTGATCTCTCCATGTAAGATTGAGCGTGATTCTCTCATGCTCGCGTTGCTTGCTTCTCAGTGTACAGGTCTGTCTCTTGATTAGGTTCCATATTTCAGCTCCATAAGTGACTATCGGGAGAATGCATTGGTTGTGTATTCTTCTTTTTAAGGTCAATGGGATCTTCTTTTTGGAAGTTGAGCTTGCTCTGTCGAATGCTTACGACCCTAGGGTGATTCTTCGCTTGATTTCTTTTCAATAAATGTATCCTTTGCAATGCACTACAACTTGCATTTAGTATTTTGATTTGAACAAAGGATCAGGCGCCTTTCTAATTTTGAGCCTACATCTATTTAGGAAAGAAAGGGGTGTAATCTTTCTCCACCTCACCTATAGAGTTAACCCTTTCTTCATTTTCCTGTGCTCTTGAAGAATCGCCTTATCTGGGATGGATACTATTACTATTATTATTTCACCCTTCATACTGAATAGTACAAATACAATTCAACAGTAGTTGGTTAAATAGTTAAGCATTTGATTTAGAGTCAGATACTAATAATCTAAATGACTTAATTTGGTAACCACTGCAAACGCTAACCGAGGTCTTACTGTCTTATATCGTTACTCATGAGATGTCGTTATTTTTACAGGTAGATATTTTTTATCTCAAAATCGTCGACCATGAACAACATAGTAACTTTTGAAGTGTGCCCCGGAAGCTTCGTGTAAGTGGCTCTTTTTGAAAGTTTCTTTCGTCAACTCAAGCATAAGTCGTGATACTAACTTGATTCTATTGTTGATTCGATGTGGTATCGTCAACCATTAACAAAAAATAATCAGGCATAGATTATTTTGATTTTACGGTCCACTTTCTCAGAATGTCCTTTCTGCTTGACTTGAAACTTGCTTTCATATTGGTCTCTATTCGCGGTGACGTACTTACTTACTATATTGTAAACAACTTCAATGTTCGACACGCACCAAAAATTTCTTTTTACATTTCATTGTTACAAGAAGCCACCCTTTTCTTGGGAAGGACATGCAGCATTAAGGAAAGAAAGGGTCTAATATTTCTTCCCACCTCCTATAGAGCTAACCCTTTCTTGCATGTTTGATTGCAAAACTAGAATGCACCCAGGGAGCGCATACCTCCGCCAATATCATACACCAATTAAAAACCGGAGAAGAATCAATTCATATATAGCTATGATGCAGGGAGGTCACGGTAAAGAAAGTGGAGATCGGCCCCAAAATTTAATCAAACCTTCCTAACCCATCTTTCGGTGGGATTACATTGAAATTCCTTGAGAGCATTTGGAGATATTGTGTGGGCAGATAGAGAAACAGAACGAGTCCAGTCGTCTCGTCGAATGGCATATCGCCGACACGCAGACAGCCGACAATAGTATGAATTTTTTTTATCATACTGATCTTCCAATGTTATTATTCAAGATGTAAAATAATGACATTTTTCAGAAATTCCAGTTTTTTTTTCTTTTGTCTTTTCACCTATGAATGATACCAAAAACAAGTTTTCGACGGAACGACAATCGGCAAAAAGCCGTCGTTTAACGGAACGACCAAGAAACCATGAAGAGATGATGAAGTAAAACCAATATGGTGGATAAATCATTTCTTTTATTATACACTTTTTGTCAAAAGTAAGCATCCTTTATATGAAGTTTTTTGCAGACGTTTATCCTCATGTTGGTTCATTTTTTGAACTCAACGTTTCGGCCGTTGTACTCTACTGCCGTCTTCAGATGATGAATGAGTGTATCCTTTTTAATCGTCAGGCTGAAAAACGGGGGGGGGACAGCTTGGAGGGTAGGTAAAAAGTATCTTCGTCGGACACGGTACCCCCTCCCCCTGCAAGGCATCAACATCAGACAACCATGGATTTTTGACACCAATTACAACTGTGGAAACAAACAAAAAAAAAATCAAACACAATCGATATTAGACAATGGAATGCGAACGTTTCCATGTGATCGACAAGACGGGTGTTTTTCCGGCCCGATGATTGAAAAAAAAAAAAACACTCATTCATCACCTGAAGATGGCCTTAGATGAGCACAAAAGTGTGCAAAAATCTTTACGTAATTGTATTCCCTCTTCTAAAAGAAATCAGACAGAAATGAACCAACCTTTGTTTCTTAAACTTGGGTAAAAAAATCAATGATCATCTCAGAAGAAAAATATTTTCTGTACACTTCACAATTTTTTAGTTGCTCACTGGCTTTTTAGTCCTGCACAGGTCATAAGAAATTATAAGGAACGTTGATCATAGGAAATAATGATAGATATAAAAGATTTACCCATGTAGTTGCGTTTTTTGTAGATAGAGGTATAAACTCTGATATTCTGCTTAATCCTGTCTGTGTTTAAATGTTACGCTTTCAGTAATAACATAAGGAGAAGGTTAGT
Source organism: Thysanoteuthis rhombus (assembly GCA_963457665.1). Taxonomy (NCBI): domain Eukaryota; kingdom Metazoa; phylum Mollusca; class Cephalopoda; order Oegopsida; family Thysanoteuthidae; genus Thysanoteuthis; species Thysanoteuthis major. Next base: position 13,291,862 of record OY735229.1, on the reverse strand, counting down.
TAGTTGAATGAAAGGGTGGGAAGAGATAATACTGAAAAAAAGTTTGATAGCTTAATTAGAAGGCAGGGATAGAGAAAGAGTGTAGAAAAGAAAGTTAGGTAGTTTACTGAGAAGTTAGGAATACTTTCGCATATGGAACTAATTTAATGTTTGCGTAACGTTGAGCTAAAAACAAGGATTAGCAACGGAGATAGAAAGAGATAAGGGGGGGGGGAATGAGCAGATATAGGCTAAGAGCGAGAGATGAGCAGAGGCATGGAATGATGAGAAATCTCAGTTGTCAACACACGTGGAATTTCCAGCTGGTGATTTATTATTAACATCTGCTTAATTATGATTCACCATTACTAGCTAAATTCAGAAAGTATTGGCTCTGCGACGCCCATGATAGAGAAATGTGGCGAATCCTGGGGAAGGTCTATGTTCAACGACGGACATTGAAAGACTGATGATGATGATGATGATGATGATGATGATGATGATGATGATGATGATGATGATGATGATGATTACTAGCTGAGAACCTGCCCCAAGGGCAGGTTTTTTTTTCTAGTAGATTACTGAAGAATTCAAAACCCATGAAGTAGGGCTTTACCTTAATTGTATACCTCTAGCTCACTGCACCATTTCGGCATAGAGGTCACGTACAGATATACGGAAATCAGACTCTTAGGATAGATAGATGGATAGATAGATAGATAGATTGATAGATAGAAGGAAATCAGTTAATCATTATCGGGGAAAGTGCGTAACCAAACCCTACATAGTTATTTTTTGCGTCGCCTATGACAGATTGTATGGAGGGCCAAAAATGACATAAAGTGGGGTGTTTTCTCAGTCCATACGACCTGTCAACAAAATTGACAAGAAAAAAAAAAGTTTTAAGAGTTGTTTGTCTTCTTCGTTGGAAAAGACAAATTTATTTCTCCTCACCTTAATGTGTGACTTCCATGGTACGAATACTAAAAGAGAACAAGGGAGATAATCCAGTTATTGTGTCCCGGGCCTCTAAACATTTGGAAAGCATAAGTCTGTATTTAATTTCAATAATTAAATAATTCAGTTGAAAATATTCCGAACATGAGATTTTGTTGAACTTCACATTTTTCGATTATTAAAACGCATTTTTATTTAATTACAACATTGAAGAAGTAACCACAGAATAATTGAAAAAAAAAAAGATTAAAAAAACTTGGGTTTTTGATGTTTAAAAACTAATTTCTTCATAACCCAAAAGTCTTAATATCCCAAGTCTTGATAAAAATAGAAACAACAAACTTTTCCAAACAAAAGAGCATTTCAGTTTTATTGCTGCTTTTTTTGATTTTCCAATTAATGGCGTATTTTCTAAATCTCCGACTGAGGTTTCGAATATGATTTTAACTGATTTAATTTTAGCGGGGGCATCTTTATAGAAAAGTGAAAATTTTTAGTAACCACGTATGATATTTCACAGAGATTTCATGAAATTAAATAAAGGGGAATGATTGACTTACCAAATAGTCTTTTCATAAATAAATACATTCATAAATGAAGTTACCAAATTTTCGTCCAAATCCGATAACTACTTGATCTTTGGTATATTTTAAAAAATCTTGGTCTGTTTCGACCAAAACTTTTCTAATGCAAATTATTATGTCCTTTTGTATATCAAATGTAAATAACTTTTCAAAGACAAAACCTCTGGTTATAAACATTGGAAACAAATAATTTTATACCAGAATGTTCTCTAATCACTTTTCTTATGAATGGGACAAGGGCTTCATTATAATAAATTATCTATTATACAAGTTTTGGACATTTTCTTTTACCATCTATCCACTTTTTGTCGAAAGTGCGTGATGGAATCTGTCATTATTTTATGTACATTATAATATTTAAAAAAAAATTCCAAGTCGGTGCATAAACCTATTTGGTTAATACGCTTTTATTTTTAAAAAATGCAGTTCACCGAAAATATTACTAATTGTTGAATCAACTTAAAAAAAATTAATAATTTATCCCTTATCATGTATGTCTAGAAAAAAACGTTTTTTTTTAAAAAAAAATCCCCCTATGTTTTTTTAAACAGGGGTCCAATTTGCAATTCAAATTTATGTTAACGTTTTTTTTTCTAGAGAATTCGGACTTTTTTCTCGTGATCACCACCTAGCAGAAGGCGAGAGAAGTAACTCCATTTCTTTAACAGAACATGGAGTGCTACCAAAAGGCATTGTTGAGTGACTAACCAGACCTGCTTTCTTATTTTCTACCATATTGCCGTTGCAATTCTATTTCTTTCTCAAAATGAAGGTAAACAGTCTGCATTTCATTCTTAATTCCTTAGTCATCAAGAATATACATCAGGCACAGATCCAAAAACGGAGGGAACGGTCCTGGGGGCACAATTAAAAATCTTTTTTCTTTTAAATCTATATAAAGGAAATTTACAAAGAAAACTCCAAGATAAGCCCAAAATTAACCTTAAAAACAAAAAAGATATCATTTTGTTTTTCATCTTATGTATGTAAGATGTCTTCTGTTTTATTCTTGATGAATTTATAATTTTTTGTTTCTGTTGTAAATTTCTTTGGTTAATTTCATTTACTTAACTCTTTTTTCAATTCTAGAGCTGAAAGACTGCGACACAAATTTAAATGGAAAATGCCCGATCACATATTTACTTGCTTTCTTTCTCGCGTATTTATTTGAAAAAAAAAATCCATTTAGATCTTAACCTGTTGAAAATCCTGGATGTGCCACTGAACGTTTCCTCTGTTAAGGACTTCAGTTATCCATTTCCACAACTGTCTCCGATTAAAACATTACATTCAATTTCCTCTATGGACTCAGACGGATGTGTCAGCGCGTAAGCCAGCAATTCCCGCGGCACCCACCCTCCAGGTACCCGCTGTTAGCTCCCAGGAGTGCCGTGGAGTATTCGAAAATTTAGTAATGCTACTGATATATAATTAGAATTAAAATGCTTATTGAAATTCAGTATTCTTTTTTCAAATAAAATAATATCATTTTTCAAACCTTTTTTCCTGCAAAAGTTTTCCATCAAACAATAATAAATGTTATGGAAACGATGATACTATATAAACCAAAGTCAGAGGTACATGGACGTATTTGTAATTGTTCAGTATTTTATGACATGGGGTACCGTTAAAACAATCTTTCTACACTAAGAACACAGTGATTCAGAAACCCCTGGTTTAAGCCACTTTTAGTAGCTACAATTGAAGAAATCTCTGTGTGCTTGCACCGCAATTACTCGACATCTGGCAATGGTACGAAGTTGAAATATATTAATCAGCGCACAAGTCAGTGCCGTGTCGATTTTGAAGATATAAAATATCTAAATTGATAACACCGGAGAGAAAGGACCAAAATGCTTCGCAGTCGTACTTTCGGACGGAAAATAATCTTACTTGATAATCATGGCAGATTACTCAACACAAAAAAGTTCGACTCCTTATAAACACATACCTTCCGAAGGGGTACTGCCCAAGTTTATTCAATCGCTGATAAGACAATTAGTCCAGATATAAATCCATCGAAAAAGAGTCGCTCTTCGTGGAGTGTGTGTGTGCCTGAACGAAAATGATTGGTCAAGCTTTAATAATTGCGATCTCTTTATCATAACCTTAGACGGCTATCGGAAGGTCATGGTTTAAATGGTACTACAATGTCCTCAAATTTCGAGAGACCGTTTGAATGGTCTGAGTTTTTGTAGAAAAGGCTAATACAGGTTGAACCTCAATAGCCCGGCAAACTTGGGACCGGGCAAGTGCCGGAGGTGTATATTTTCCGACCCAGTAAAGGTTAATAACAAATAAAGCATATATTGTGCACTCGCAGAGGAATAAACCTAGCCCTGGTTTACTCTTTCTTCTTAACAAAAAGATTTTGACGATAACATTAACTTTTTTCTTCTTATTCGACTGTCAATTTCCCGCCGAAAGTACTTTTTCGTGCCAAGGTTGCCAGCTTGAGCCAGAAATGAAGATAATCCGACCTTTATCTCAGACTAAGCCAACACAAAATTACCCAACACAGGCATTCCATTGCCGAAGTCAAGCGAGCCTTGAGGCAAAGGTTTGATACCAGCCTCTGAACTTCTGGTCGGATCTGACAACCCTGGTTCATTCCAACATGACCAATAGATTCAAATCACCGTCTGGAACCAACGAGGCTTAGTGAATCCCAGGTCTGTGCGGTTCAACTTGTATTTGTATTATTTTGAAGGAGAAAATTATTGATCTGCGATCTTTAAAATGCCGTACGGGAGCGTGAAAAGTCTTCTGGTCTGATCCGTTACATTGTTAGCATCCTTGAAAGAAGGGTGTTGTCTCAATATCAAGTATATCATCATTGATTACAAACTGCTTTTATCATTATGCAGAGCCCTAATGGGGCATAAGGTCGCAAATGCATCACACTGGGTAATGTTGCACTGCAGTTTCGGTAGCAGGTAGCTTTTTATAAGATTGAATCGCTATCCTTACGACAAACCTTCTTCCTTCACCTGGGCTTGGGACCGACAGGATAGTCATTGCTATTTACTCATAACTGGGAGCATTTACTGGACTAATGCCTTTCTCAAGAGCATTAGCGCGAAATGAGTGCAAGCAATCTGGGCCGAAACTCGAATTCAGCTCACCGATTCCGTCCTCCGTGCCGATAACCGTTATGCCACTTGCACCTCTTTTAAGTTCAATACATATACAGATTTGCGTGTGTGTGAATGTTCTTTGTTGGAATTATGAAATGATTGCTGGTAGCCTTGTTATAAAATGGACGAATGCAAACTAGTTTCCGACGTTACATTTAAACTATACCGTTTTATCAACTGCGACGAAAGTCAACAGTTGTATGAATGCCAAAAAGTTTTTCGTTTAGATCAAATTTTGGTAGGTTCCACAAGAAAGGAATGATAGAGAGTGTAGGCGGAGAAAGAGGGATAAATTTTTTCTTAAAAAAAAAATCAATTCTCAAGAGAAAAATGTGACGTAAGAAAGAGCGCTCGTATTTTAAGAGATGCTGAAAGATTTTCTTTCTACATCTCATATTGTAAGCGTTGAGTTATAGCGTAAATTGATACTTGCTTCTTGGGTATACATTGAGATATATCAAGGTTTGGAAAAAAAGCCAGCGTCCATTTTCAAAGAGTCTTCTTTTCATCTCTTTACGGTTTTACATTATTCTTCTCTTGGTAATCAATTGGAAATAAATAGTTCTATCATAGAAACAGATATTGCCAAATTTCATCAAAAATTGCGTAAACAACGTCGCAGGTTTTGAACAGAGTCTGTTTTTTCTTGTTTTTCGTATTCGAAGGGAGAAATACTAAGTACCGTTTTATTACATTACATCAAAGAACAAAAGACTCTTGAATTGTAACCTTGAAAAGAACATTGGTCAAAGAAAAATTTGATTCATCTCTTCTCGAAAAAAAAGAACTCGTATCGATCAAAATTCGCAGATGGTCATAAATACTCCTTATGCTGGAATACCTATTTGGCCAAGACAGTGATATATTGTGATACATTGTAATAATGCTTATTGGCAAGTCCATATGTCAAGTATTTGCCTCCCTTTAATCATTTGTTTTTCATCCCGTAGTAGTCTCCCTTGAACCAGGGAATCTCATTGCCTGAGAATTCCTTTTGCTCTCAATTAAGACAAGATAGTTGCTCAAATTATATCAGTAGTTAAAAAACTCACTTCTAATCACTCTGAGACCGAAAGGTGTCAGAAAAATGTTAGAAATTCTTTAACTTAATATCTATCAAATGTTCATTCTCTAAAATGTTTTTTGAAAAAAATGTTTCTCTTCTTAATCAAGACAAGCTGCACGTTTTATCTTTGTAATTTCTGTATTCTGTTTAGAAAAATTCCATTGTAAATTGCGTTTATAGTTCATTATATACACGGTAAGCATTTTCTTTCCTTCCGTTATATAACTTTCGTAATTTTCTCCGCTTTAGCTTTCATTACCAAAATCCCTTTTCCGCCGGTTTGATTTCCGCCGACTATCAATCGTAGTTCTGTAGGCATTAACTTTCGATAATCCAGCAGACCCTTTAATCTGGCAACCTCTTTAAATTCTTCAGCCATAATCTAGCGACCCCTTCAAATAACAAAGAAGAAAACATTTCTTGGATTATAGAATTTACTATTTTGGCGACAGCCACTGGTTCACACTTGTGTACCCAAACACTGAGACATATCAGCCACTTAGATATTCTTCTGTTAATAAAATTAGAGGAATTGTATTTTCTCTGGTTTGTGCTTAAAGTTCTGCTGCTATTATTCTATTCTGATTTCCCGAAATCCAAATTTATGAATTAGACTCGAAATGTCTAAATATGAATAAAGGATATCTAAAAAATGTACACATTTTCACTAAGAGTTAAGCCGAATAGCCTTAATATATATTCTCATTCAGCTGTCCATGCCTGAAAATATCTCGTACCAGTGAATTTAAAAAAATTTTCCTTGTAATATTATCGGCGTCTTCCTTTGATACTGAATATATGACCCTTTTTGCGATATCCCAAGAACAAATTAATTAGAAAGAATCAACTGATACAAGATATTCTTAGGTATGGACTGCAAGTTCTACTCCTGTGGACGGAATAAAGAGTTCGGTTTAAGATTTCCACAAGGTTGCCAACTATGACAGACTCCTGAAGAAAGCCCAGAGAGTACAACGATTGGAAAGCTGTGGCTAGAACGAGTTAACAACCGAGGTAATGACTTTAGTTCGAGTAAATCTGTATATGATCTCACTACAGTAGAAGAAATCTGCGTATGTGGGTGCGCTGCGATTACTCGAGAACTGGTCGCTGTATCAAGTTGTCATTCATCAGATATATTAGACAGCACACAAGGCTGCACAGTGTCAAGTTTAAAGTTATTTGGATCAGATTTCTTGAAAAATTCTTCATAGTTTCTATACATTATCTCTCTTGACTTCTGCTCTCTACTATTACCTAAATTTGGATTTAGTAATAAAATTTCTCCATTGGTAAAACGGGAGAGAAGTAACCGAAATACTCCAAAGTCATAGTTTCGTATGAGGGACAGAAAATTTATTTCGCGTGGTAATTACGACGTAAGGTCTGGCCTCTTCCACACATGCACCTTTGGAATGGGCTCAGCCCTAGTAATCATAATTCTTCATCTCAGAAATTCAGAAAGAAAGCATTAAAATTGTAAGAAAAAGAAATAAGAAGACAAAATCTTGGAAATAGACTTTTTTTCTTTACTGAGTAGCACAACTATAAGATACAAATGGAAGGAGACGATGACACACATCGAACCGCACAAATGAAATATCATATACAGGAAGTTTTCTTTAAAGTTTTTTTGTTTTTTTTTTTCCTTTTTTAAGAAAAGCAGTTTCATGGGACGAATTCGTCTCATGTATCCCAGCAGCTCTATTGTACCATATTTTATATAGTTTCACACAGAACAAACACAGCTTTTGGCAAAATTGGTGAAAATGGATATAATCATCTGAAAAATATCATACGGCAACGAACTTACACAAAAATTATCCGAAGAAAATTGGGCTTTGGTTTACTTCATTATCCTTTTCAAAATATCATGTTTAAAAACCTTCTTTATAATTTTAATCCTAATGAATTATATCGCATTCGGGAAGCTATTTCTTTGTTTGATTTTTGTTGCAATAGGTATTAATTTTGGTAGCGGACGTTTCAACGAAGATAATTCTGTTTTTTTTTATAGAATAATTCAACATTGGATATTAAGACGAATTAATTCTTTAAAAAAAAAGTAAATAATTAAAAAAAGTTACTCCTTTGGATATTAAAAGTCTTGCACCAGGAATATGACAAAAAATAGCGTACGAAATACGATAATCTATTTTATATATATCATAACAACTTGTTGAAACCAGTTGAAGTGTCTGAAACTACAATCAATAATCATTGCACTAGTAAAATAAATAAAAATAGTTTCTTAAATGCAATACAGTGGCCCCTTGAATCTCGAAAGGGGCCGGGGAGCGGACATTTCTTTTGATCCATCCCCAATCGACACCTTACAAAGAAAAGTCAAAATCATGTAAAACTTAATTTCATCATCAGAATCTTTGTGTCATAAGTAAAAAAGAAGGCTTACAAAAAATATGAGATAAATATTATCTGTGTTCACCTTAGAGAATCAGAGATGTTTTTTTTCTAAATATAGATTGCGACGTATCTAAATTAAAAAGAAAAAAAACATACATTCGCAGTCCAGAAGGAATTTGTATTCGAATATTGTTTTCGAACAATTCGATCATATTTGAAAATTCTCGTCTAGCTCTGAGATTTTATTAATCAACACAGCGATAAGATTGATTAAATATGATCAGTGGGGAACCATGCACTGGAAGTAATATTTGTACTTTCGTTTTTTTTTCTCACTAGAAGCCTTTTTGCGAATATGGAAGGCCAGAGAGGTCAAACAATTTATGATTCTACCAAGAGACAAACATTAATGTTTATATCAGATTGGGGTTTGAAGTAATTTAAATAGTCGCATCCATTTGCGACTGGGTTGTACGTTCTTGTAGTATGTGTATTAATTGTTCTTTTTTTTCGGAGAAAGTAAAGGTGTATTAATAACGACAAAAGGATTTCCGTAAATGTGTATTTGTTATGGTATTTTAGGTTGCGTCTATTTCACTTCATAGTCTTTTCTTTCCATTCATAGAGAAGAAAGAAACAACTATCACCTATTACATTCCTATCACTAAGTCATTAGCTCAACCCAGCAAGCTGTTTAACCTTTATCTCCTGTCTGAAGAGTTGAAATTAATATTGCGTATCAAACTTCGGTTTTTGTTTTGTGTTTAATTCTTTTACAAATGGAAAGAGATATTTTAGATACGATCCCGATTCTACGTTATTATTGACGAAAAATTTTCTTTTTTTTCCTTTTTCCCAAGAAAACAAATATTTGGGCTTTTTTTTATCTCTACAAAAAACTTGTGAACAAAATATTCTAATTCTTTTCCTCAAAAGTCCGTTCGATTAGCTTCCATTTATTAATGAAAAAAATACCTGCAAATAATCAAATCTGCAAGTTTCAAGTCTGCATAATTGGAGAGACTACTGTGTATTATTAGAAAATACAATGTTTTGAAAAAGATACTATCGTAAACCAAAGCAAGAAAATGATATTTGAGAATTGAGAAATGTAGTGTGCTTCAAGTTCACTTCAGAATGAGTATGTTGTTTTAATAATTATCTCACCATGAATATACAAATATTTATAGAGTTGTTTGCATAAAATGCCGTAGCTTGTATAATAAGACAAGGAAAAAATTGATGTTGAACAATATTTGTCGGAAAAAAAAGGGGGAGAAGACGAAAGTTTTAGGGTGTATCAAAAGTTTTTTCATTTTTTACTGACCTTTTCTCAAAAACCTTTTTCATGTACACATCTAAAGGCTATCAATGACTGTACTATATTATGAATATCATTATCTTATTTATCATATCATCAATAATACAAATCATATAATAGTATAGATCATTTGTATGTTTTATTTCAGATGGTTTAATGGTGGATACAAGTATTGAGATTCGGACAATTTTGAGGCATAATTTCAAACTGGGCCACAAAGCCACTGAAGCTACCCACAGAATTGGGAAGGGGAAAAAAATGAAACTATATCCGACCATACTGCCCAGAACTGGTTTAAGTGTTCTAAAGGTGGTGACTTATTCCGGCATTCAAAAACTTATGTTAGTCATAGATAGTCTTTTGTGTGTCTACATGAAAAAGTTTTTGAGTAAAAAATGTTGATATGCCCCGATGAAAGAAGAAGCAGTCAGATATTTTTTTAGTAATGCAATCAGAACAAATTATTTTATTAAATACTCCAACTCTTGCAGAAATACATTAAGATATCCTTTCCCTTCCAAGGGAAAAAAATGGCATTTTTTTTTCATTGAAAGCTTTACAATACATGTAATATTTATTCTGAGGGCTGAAAATATAAGGTCATAGAATAATTTTGAAATATATGTATATATAGCTAGATACATTTTTTGGAATGGGAAAATGAAAACAGAAAAAAAAAATCAAGTGAATAAAATAAGTAACTAAATATGTTGGTTGCCATGGCAACTTGTATCCCAGAAGCCTTTGTTTTTTTCTTTGAGTGTTTGCAGCAAGACGACTTCCACGAAACAGAATGAAATGAATCACTTAAAACAGTGAGTTTCAATGCAAAAAAAATGTTAAAATGACAATAAAATTTTTGATAAAATAAGACTAAAACTTATCATCAAATTAAATGTACGTAAAAAAAAGAATATAAGAAAAGGAAAAACTCAACTCTTCAATTTATACAAAAGAAATAAAAAGTCAATTTCAAGGGAAATAACTTGTAATTGAAATTATCTCTCTTCGACCATTTGGTGAATGAAAAAAAGATCAATTCACAGAAGAGTTTTTCTATTCTTTATGCAATTTAGTGGAGAGTTCTGTTGTTGGTTTCAAGTGGCTTATGAATTTAAAAGTTAATTAGCGATGGAAAAATCAGAAAATCGTCAGAGCAATACCAGTCTATAAATTCATCCAGCGCCAGAGAATAACATAGTTTGGACACCTGATAAGAATTGCAACCGACTAACAAGTCTTTAGAACCTACAATGTTGGAAGTTCAGGTGACCAGGCAAGAAGACAACCTCACAATCACAGGATCGAGCCGATTCATCAAGCCATCGACTGCCATCCTAACCTCCTCTATGTCATCTTGCACTGCACATGGAAGATAGATTTTAGAAAATAAGGAAGCAACCCCAAAAAGGAACAAAATAAAGCAAAAAGTAAAGCCCAACAAGCATAAACATTATTTTGACTTATGCATGGGTTTTTACAAGAATGACAGCAGTTAGCAAGAGGTCTAGAAATACAAGTTTAAAGTTGGCTGAGAATCAACATATTTATCAGAGCCACCACATATGCTCTAATACCTTTTAAAGGTTTGTAATTTTGCAAGAACTGATCTTTAACTCTTGAATTCATACAAAGAAAATAGAATGTCAATTTCAAGGGAAATAATTTGTGATTAAAATGATTTCTCTTTGAACATTTGGTAAAGTCTTTTTTATATCTAATTTACACAAGAGTTCCACAATTTTCATGCTATTCATTGAAACTGCCAATTACAAGCACTTAGAAGTGGTTTATACATTTAAGAGGTAGAAGACTGATAGCAACATAGAAGGGGTGCACAAAACCTGATATATGTTTAAAAGCCTACAATAAGGTTTGAAGCTAAGCCTTGTTGGTTGTTGGAAAAAATTTAAAAAAAATATTTTCACCAGTTGAACCATAACTTCACCCCTTCAAGTAAATCATTATTTAAAATAGTATTATCATTTACAAAGACTGCCAACAGTAAGAAAGGGGTATATGTATATTATTGTTCATGTTAAAATGGTCTTTAAAAGAATCCTTAAGAGCACTGGATGATCTTTTTTTCATAATAAATTCTTCTTTGTTAGAATATAGCTGCTTTTGTAAATTAGAGTACATGCCTTAAAAATTGGAAGTTTTGAATGGAGGTAGAATGATTAGAAGTTTTGTTGTAAAATTACTGGAAAAAGGTGGTAGCAATAACTCAAAAGTTCTGAGATACTAAGATAATAATTTTTGTTTTGTTGAAGGCTTCTCAAAGTTTTCTCACTTGTGACCCCTCTTGATGAGACAAAAATTTTTTAATGACTTTTAATCCAGACAATATATTAGTCTTTAGTTATAATCTTTGAGTAACTTTACATAGAAAGAAAAAAAAGACAAAAAAAAGTGTAAAAAATTGCAGAGTATCTATAATTTATAAGTTTTACAATTCTTATTATAAAGAAATTGATTATCAAAACATTGGTAAAAACAAGATTTATTTTTAACAAATTAGTGGATAGTATTGAGCCGTTTTTACTATTATCACCAAGAGAGGTACATTTTTGTATTGAGATTAAGAAAAAACAACTCTAATTACATAAATATTCGTTCAACTCATTCAGGCTGGCCCTTCAAATTGGTGGCCATTTTGAATACTCAACGATTTCAAATAAGCATTATATTTGTCGTAAATGAAATCCATATTATAACATTATATACATATATATAACTTCCTATGGCTGCCTAGAAAATGAGGAAACTTCAATATATTCAGAATGTCTTTGCTTAGTAACCTTTAAAAGAAGCAGACCTGAATGAGTTGAAAAAAGATTTTCAAATCCAGAGTGGTCCTGATCTGTACTCTGAGAAGCCCTGAATTAGATCGCATTTGTAGAAGAGTATTAGACAGCTGGGTATAGTCCCATCTCAAGTATCATGTTGGTGAAACTTATTAACCACAAATAAACTCGGAGAAGAAGTATGATTTAGTAGCTTGACATAGTAGACACCTGGTCAGACCCCTTCTAAAAATGTTTTCTTTCTAATTTTTGGAAATTGGCTTTTTTTACCTTTTTCAGGCCTTATTTTGATGGGTTTATCAATAAAATCTTGATTCTCCAGAATCTAGATATTTTCAGATGTTTTTTTACTCAATTTTAGATTGAAAAAATGCCAGTCATAATAGAATTTATTCTCATTGATTGAATTTTTTTACATGACTGTTCAATTATTGACTGTGGTGGTGAGTTAGTACATATGATAAATAAGATAAAAGGATAATAAAATGTTCTGAGCACATCTCATGATAAGCAGGAAAACGTTTCTGCATGTCATTTGAGATACCCCTATAAAGAAACCTGAATAAATGATCATTTGAAAACATGGATATGCTAGACATTCATTTTCAAATAACAATGGAAAGAATAACAGTAATATCAACATTAGTATATGCCCTACAATATATAAACAAATATTTGTTAAAACAATATTGGCACTTTAAAAAAATCTTTGGTTTACAAGCACTGATGAATATTTTCATAGAAACAAATTATTTGTTTTGGCAAGCTTTTATGGAGCCAAGCCATAGCGAGGCTCTTCATGACTAAAGGTATATTTACTGACTAGAGAAATTACAAGATTTCCTGCCCATGGAGAATCTATGATGCTCCATGCAGAATGGAAATTTTCTCGCTATCATTAAACTCCTTAATAAATCTTTCTGCTTACACTACTAAAGAATTGTGTGACAATAATATTTTTTTTATATGTTCATTAGTAAACTTGCTACAGTTTGATTAATTGTTTCAATGTCTTGACATTTTTTCAAGGAAGTAAAGTAAGTAAACACCAATGAATCGAAGTTTATCTTTTTTTAATTATTCTTTTCTGCACGTGTTTTTATCATCATGTGATAGTGATGTGTGCAAAAAAAAAAACAATCAAAAAATAAACATTCAATTCGTTGGTGTTTACTCAATACTCAATACACTTGCATGACGTAAACAATCCAAACAGGATGAAAATAAATGTATCACTTATACATATAGTAAATGGGAAAGGCCTTTCACCAGCAGTGGACTTATAACGGCTAATGACGATGCTATGGCTTGGCTCCACAGGCTCATATTAAGAATTTTCTTATAAGCATTCAAGCTATGAAATCCTGGTGATAGTCGGGCTTTTGTAGAGACTATTGACGTTAATAATCCAATCTTCAAAATTCCCATACAGTATACAAGTAGCCAATCTCAGAGCTATTCTAACTCATAAATTCATCTGAAAAAATTAATGTCAATAACAAGGAAAATAACAACTGATTAAATAAATCTCCACTCAAACTCTAGGTGATTTTGAAAATTTTTCTTCAACTCTATTCATAGAAAAGTTCCATTATTTTTTATCCTATTCACAGAAGAGTTCCACTGACAATAGGAACAGTATCAAGTAGTTCATGAATTCAAGAGTTAATTATTTTAATATTCACTTTAATACCTGTTCCATCTGATATCAATGGTGAGTATGCATTTAAAAAAGTGCTATTGTAATTTGAAAGTCTAATATAGTAACAGGAGCTCGGAGTGGTATAATAGTTACCAGCATGGAGCATAGAATTGATGACCTGAGTTCAAATTCCGGTCAAGGCTATTTGCATTCACTTTACACTAATGCCCTTGATTTAATTGCTAGTTTAAGCAATAAAAAGTTGATATTCATATTAGCTTATATTTTAAGGTACCACCGTGCAATTGTAAAGAAATATATACATGTAGTCTGTTTATAAATTGCTTTACTCAAATTTATAACAACTCAACCTTTTATATACATACTCTTCATATAGTAAAAAAAATGACAATATTCATAATCTATAAAGTATTTTGTTCACAGTCTGATGAATGCTTTAATATAGACTTCAAAGTAAGAAGAAGTAATAATCTTCATTTTAACAATGACCCGTATAAGTGTTAACAAAGCTATTTTGGTCTAAGCTGAACCATACTTATCAATGGTAAAATATTTGAATAAAAACAAGTAGATATATATCTAGCCACAGAGACAGTCACTTTAGTACAGAGGTTCCCAACCTTTCCATTACCAAGGACTTCTTTTATTTGTATAAATTTTACCAAGTGGACCCCAGGCTTTTGAAAGTTCTGCCTAAACAACAAGCTCACAAACCCCAAGGTTTGGAACCATTGCTTTCGTTTATTACTTGTATGAACATAATTCTATTTTTTTTTCATAACAGTGTTGTGTTCAGCCCTATATTCAAAAATCATTTGGGATAACAGCCGTATATATGTTGAAGGGAAATTTGCAAAATTAGGAAAAAAAATCCAATAAATGATGTAATTCAGCCTTTCTTTACCTTAGGTTTCCACAAAAAGTTGTTAGGGGTTTGGTAGAAATGTTATATATGTGTGAAAAAAAATCACCTGACTTTTGCTTCCTTTGAGTTTTTATATATAATAAGAAGCTGTACCTGTCTTGATAACATTTGACAATTGAAACTCCAGAATCTTTAACTTATAAAACAGACAGAACAAGTGGCTGCCATTTTTTTACGATCATTGTATTTTTTATATGACTAACACACTTATAATTAGGGTTCCAGATTTATCAATTCTCATCGATTTAAATCATCAGTAGTAAAAAAAAGTTGCCCGATTTCTATTTCATTTATAGTAATAACAAGTGATATTTCATCTAAGTAAATGTTGGCAATTAAATTCACATTTGATTTATTGTAATAAAAAAAGAAATGTTGGTGTAACTTGTTTTATTATTATAATCTTAATTAATTAAAACATTACTTATTTTATCAAAAAGATTTTCCATGATGTTTTTCCAAGTTCCAGAAACTAAAGTTATGATTATACTCTCCCTATCATGACTCTTTCTCCTGTCATTGTTGTATTTCTACTCATAAGAGGAAATTAAGCTCAAAACTATGTTGGAATAATGTATCCTTTCTCAATGTCTGTTCTCTCAATCTTCCATACTTTGACGCATTGGGAACATTACTGTTAAGCAGGGAAAAACATTTTGAAAGAGAATCAAAAATACTTAAATCTTCTTTTACAATAAATCTGACAACAATAATCTTGCAAGAATAAAATGATGAATTTTGCGAATAGAGAATTCCATTCAAAGGTTTTACCATCTTGAAAGATACAACTCATAAATTCATATGAAAGGATAGGATGTCCTAATCAAGGGGAATAACTCCCTTATCAAATCATCTACCTGTGGTCATTTTGTGAGCTCTCAATTTTTCCCCATTCAATTCATAGAAGAGTTCCATTATTTTTGTTTCAATTCATTGAAGAGTTCCATTTTTCAATTACAAGTTGTTACAAGTGATCCATTAATTTAAGAGTTAAAAAGCTGGTTCATCTTATGACCACTAAATTGGAAAAATTATCTTTTTTACTGAAACCTCAAGTCTACAATCAGATACTTTTTTTTGAATGCTAGTCAGATTCCAATAATATTTGATTTTGTATAAGTTCTTTCCCAGTAGTGTTTTGAATTCCTAGATGGTTGCAAACTTTCTTGAGATATAACAAAATATTCTTTATGTTAAGTACTAGTGAAATTTTTCAATGGAAATTTTTTTTCTATCCAAAATTCTCTCAATGTTTACTCCAGTTTTTTTTCTTTTTGATAGCCCAGAAAAGATTGTAAATTTCAATTAAAAAAACCATCTAAGCGTTTTTCAAGTGCTGGTAAACTTTCAAATGGAAATTTTCTCTTATCTCAAGTGGTTATTCAAAATTGGTCTTTCTCGTAACATGGAAAAATCTGAGGATATAAAAAAATGTTTCTTTTGTTACATAACAACCTGGTATCTATCACAATGACAATTGTAACAATAATAAAAGATTACGGTCATAGCAACAAAATATCCTTTTTCTTTAACCCCTTCTTCCTTTACAAATATACATCTACATATATATAAAATAATCATATGAGGAATGATTGAAATTTAGGTACCATAGTAAAAGTGGGTCTCACGGCCTATTATGTGTAAAAGACTGAAATGTTCTCTTTGCGTTATTGTATCAAAATAAACTATTATTAATTAACTTTGTATAAAATTGTGTATCAAATTATTGTTATCAAATTCTTCTGTATTAAAATAAATTATCGTTTTTGCAGTTTTATAATAAAATTATTGTTTGTCATAAGGAAATTTTTCGTGTATAACTTGACTTCCAAATTAGAAAAAATTCTTTCAAGGAGAATAACTTTTAGTCTTTTACTTATATTATGACGTTGACCTCACAAATAACAGTCACTGTTCTCACACCTTAAATTTCAACCATTCCTTGTATATATAAAAACAGTAAGGATAAGAAAAGTATTGGTTTCATTTTTCTGAGCAGGTTCGATAGATAAACTTGAAAATTTTACGTTCATACTGGTTATCATAATTATGTACGCACAATATTTTTTGAAATATCTATTCAAGATGACCTCTTATTATTTCAAATTTAGTTTCAAATATTCTCTCGGATTATGTATCCATTTTTTGATCATATAATTGATTATCATATAAATTATTCAGTCAAAATATCATCGTCTGGATATGAAGCAAATGCTTAAAATATATTTCGATATATATTAACAGGTACAGATCCTAATTATCCCAAAGAATCATAAATTAACCATAAAAATAAAAATGTATTATTCTGTTTTTCTAACACCTAAGATGTCTTCCATGATATTCTTTAACATTTCCTATATATTTGTTCTCTGGTAAATTTCTCTGATCAATTTTTTTTCACTTTGTTCTTTTGTTCATTTGATTGCTAAAAAGCTATGATTTGAATGTTAGTGAAAAATGCTGGATCATATATTACTCTTTAGTTTTTGATGCATAAAATTTTTCTTCACGAATTCATCTGTAAGAATATTTTTTTCTCTTTTTCCCAACCCGGCTTCATTGAGATTTTCAGTGTGCCAGTGTAAGCGAATATATAAAACAGGTGTGGGTACTGATTAATTCATGATAAATAAACCATTTCCTTCCATCCTCATCTAAAAGAGCAATAATTTTAATAGTCTGTTCAACATTTATAATACGAGTATCACCTGGTGATTACTGAGGAGTGAGCATATTGACTGTAATCTTGGTGTCAAAGTATTTTAGCGGGAAAACTATTTTAAAAACTAGAAGCCCCAAGATATCATCTTTCCTAATCAATCTCCATACATCTAAATTAGGTATAGATTTATGTTATTGGAGCATCGTAGGTTTTACAAATATGACTGCATACATGAAAGAATAGTCCTTTAAATAGTGATTGACTTATCGCTTGAAATTGAATTGTCTGTCATTTGTTTTAGTTGATAAACTTCTCACCAGGTTAGCCACTAAACCCATTGGTTTTCGTTTAGTGCATTTAGAATTGATTTTATGAAAATTATGAAAATTACTATAAAATTATTTTTCCGTGATTTTTATTTTGAAATTCTGGTTAAATCATAGATCTTTAATATTCTCCCATTCATAGTTTGAGTTGGGATGCCTGATTGCCAAAAGTAAGGGGAGAGAACTCGCCACTGACAAATCTCTGGCTCCATATAAGTGAATGATATCTTCAACTTGGTTATTAAAATAAAGCATTTCTCTCCCTTAGACTGCTTTATGGGGTGGAGATGGTCAATTGCAAAAACGTAGTTGATATGAGGTTCAAATGGTCACTCCAGGTAGGGAAGACGTTAAAGTGAACTCATTTATATCTTGTATATGTAAATGTATCTCGACTTTTTTAGATAAAATTATCATCATAAAAATAAACAGCTCATACATACCTTGTTATGTAGAAAGGTGGTTTTCTACATAAAAATATGACTTTATAAAAATAAGAGCTGATTGTATAATGACAAGGATCTGCTCCTTAAAATCTAGAGGTAATTTAATTGTTATCTGAATAAAATATGACGTATTTCCTGTTGTAATCAGAGTTTATAATTAAAATCATTGATTAAGAGTTAGCATATGTCTGTAATTTTCCCCAAATGATCCTCAAAATCTTTGTCAGAAAGGAATTTTTAAAAATCATCATTTGTCCTGGATTTCAGCTTCTATCGTTTTTCTCCATGAAAAAAAAAATTAGCTTTATGTGTATGGTCTTCCATAGTGAAAAATCACTAATCATTCAGATTAGTCAAAATGTCTTGTACCTCTGCCAAAGAATGTGTTTGTGCAAAAGATAAGAAGCAGTTCATTCTAAATAGGTACAATTCACAATTCTCCCGTAAGTTGGTCTTAAAAATTGTACTGTTTTGACTTATATCTCTATTCATATAACTAATAAATTCGCAAACATCATTTTCATCAACCAAGACTCTATCCTTAAAAAAGTATGCTTTTTTGTATTAAACCAGTTATTTGATAAGTTTGCTCTTCAGGGTTTTTAGATCTTTTTTTCCTATATAAGAATACAAAGTTTATGAAAAACATTAACATAAGCTTAACAGTATTCTTCAGCAAGGAAACTGACACTTATTTTATATTCTTCGAGTGGGAGTTAGGAAAATTGTACAATGTGGAATACTGATAATCACTTTCAGACCATAGTACATATAAATTTTCAAAGATATTGATGTGCTGTTTGTTCTTTTTATGCCAAGATTCTTCAAGATAGGAAAATTATTTCAAGGGTTCCTCAACTTTAAAAGGTTGAGAAAGGCTGCTATAGATACATAAATAAAGTCATCAATAGTCATTATATCATTGTAAATGTAATTCACTTTTTTCATTCATTTTTATTAGATGTAGTATTATAAATTAATAATTTCATGGATATTTTTTTACCTTCATCTTGATTTATTGGTTGTTTTTAATTGCAACTTTGACTCCAACTGATTTACTCTTCGGCAGTGAGCAAACAGTTTTGATTGGGAATGGAGAATAAGTTTTTGCTGAGATTTGAACCCACACCTTATGTTGCGATAAAAAGCAACTAATTGATTAAAATAAAGGTAAAAAGTTGTCATAAAAATTGAAAATAATCAGTCATTCACTTTATTGGCACATTTAGAGATTAAAGTATCACTGAAAACTATTGATTGCTTGGTTTTGTTCATTTTTCATTCATTATGCTCAGAAAATAGGAAACCATTTTGAATTTTAATTTTTCTTAATATACAGCTCTTCCTAGTAACCATTATGAAAATATTAATGACAAACAATCTGACATTTGACACAGGTATGAATGTAACCAGAGAAATCAGTTTTAGAAGAAAAATAACCTTTGATGGTAAAATACTACTTTGGCCATTGAAAATAAAACAATGCTATAAAAAAAAGTATTTATCGTATTTAATGGCATATAAGACCAATGTTTCTCCCCCAAACATAACTCTTCAATTGTCCAGTCCCACATTGGCCAGAACTTGAGGAAGAATTGAAAAAAAATTAATGATTTAAATGAAAGGAATTCATAGAAATACATTTTTTTTCTTAATATTCCCAGTTGAAAAAAGGAATGTCTTACTTGTCATCAAATACAGATTTTTTTCTATGTATGAGACACAGAAGGAAGAATTTCTTTACATTTCCAATTAAATATTAACACAAGGCACCACATATTTTTGTAACAACTGTAAAATTTGAACGAATCAGTTCTAATAAATATGAAATGATGCAGACTTTGATCATTCTTATCTCTTTCTTTGGTTGATTTTAGAATTTTAAAATTTAACATAGAATCTGCATCTTGAACTCAAGATGCTAAATCAAATTTCATACTAAATAAATAAATATGTAAATTAGCAGGTGAAGTTGTATCGTCTTGATTCAAATTTTTGTTCATATTGTTGATAAATCTGTAAACTCTATTTTCATTAATCAAGACTCCATCTTTAGAAAACAGTTCTTTTTGTATTGATTTGTATTGTATTTGATAATTTTGTTATATATTTGCCTTCTGAATTGTAAATCTTCAACAAATTGGTTTTAATATAAAGAAAAGATTATTATTCTCATTTCATTGTTCCATTCTTTAGTTGATTTTGAGCTGTAAAATTCAACTCAGAATCTGTTTTAGTCTCAAAATGTTGAATGCTTAGATAATACTGTAATATGGAGGTCCAGACATAATATGCGTTTGATAATATTTTATCTTCCGTCATCATTATGATAATATTTTATGCTTTATTTTTTGTCATCATTTAATTAATACAATTTTTAATAATCAATTTGATAATATCTAATCTTAAATCATTATTTTGATGATATTTTATTTTTTGGAAAAAAAACTTGAATAATTTTGCCTTCACTGATGATTTTTTAAGTTATATAGGAAACCAACATAAAAGTGTTTGTGGAAATAAAATCAACTTGATTTTTTAGCCAGTAAAATTATTCTAATTGCATCAATAGTGTTAACTTGAAGGTAAATCAAAACAATTTGGAACCATCAGAAGTTCTTAAAGAACAGTCACCTAGTTGAAAATCATTTAGATATATGATAAAGTGTTATAAAGATTTGACGATTAAAGATACAGGGGTATGACCTTTAGTTTTTCAATCATTTTGTCTGGATACTGCAATACTATAGTACCAAATTTTATACATATATGCATATATATATATATATATATATATATATATATATATATATATATATATATTACCAATAGAGACCTCACAGGAATACTGAGAGTAAGTTACCAGCTGATGGCCCAAGAAAGCATGTATTTATATATCTGTGTGTGTGTGTCAGAGTGGGTAAGTAAATATGAAATTGTCGTTCAAGTGCCTGTCTCCATGGAAACATGGTTTACAATTTTTTGATAAAATGATGCGTCAATATACAACATTTGTTTATGATGTACAGTCTTGAAATGTTGTTTCATATGAAGCTCTGTAGCTAATGACACCACAAATTCTCCTTCAAAATTATTAACTCTTAAATTCATACAAAGAAAATAGAATTTCAATTACGAGAGGAATAACTTCTGATCAAAATGATCTCCCTTTGACAATTTGGTGGATTTAAAATTTTCTAAGAAAATTCTATTCTGAAGAGTTTTGTCATTTTTATGCTATCTATCGAAAAGTCCCACTGTCAATTGCAAGCAGCTTATGAATTTAAGAGTTAATATATGAAGTGAAATTTAAAAGATACAAGGAAAGAAAAAAATCGGGAGATGCAAGGAGGAATGAAAAATAATTTCTCCAACAAAAAACAAACAAAAATCAATAATCCATATTATCTTTTTTATGAATACAGGAAAATCCAATCCAATCCGAGAAATGACATAGAGTGAAAAAAAATTAAAAAAAAAAAAACATGTAGAAAAGCAAAACAGTGGAAAGTAAATGAAATAAAAATGCTTTTAACATTTTTTTCTATTTTTTTCCAACAATTTCAGCATCTTACATTCATAAGCCTTTCAATACACAAATATACCTTGATTAGTACGGTTGATTCATTTCCAAATTTTCTGAACTGTTAAAAACGTGTTTTTTTTTTCCAGCATATCCATTTAGTTACACTGATTTTACAGCAATACCTCAACCATACTACATCAAAAGCCACACTATTCAAGGTATTTCTGTATATCTTTCACAAAAACAATCCAAGACTTATTACATCTAGCCATACTTATGCCATTCTAGGTATGGATATAACTCAATTATGATATATATGAATATATGGTCAGAAATGTTTGATCATATATTGATGTATATACATGTTCAAATTCATGCAAATATACATATCAGTGTATTTATATAGAGGGGAATACATATACATACATACACATACACACATACAAAAAGCACCCACCCACACACAAATGAATACATAAATGAGTGTACATTTATGTACATATAAAGACGTGTAAGTTAATATACACTTACATACAAACATGAAAACATGTGTACATATATATAAATATATGTGCATATAAATACATATAAACAGGCTGTCCCATACGTATGTCCTTTTTTTTCCAGTCATAAAGGCAATAATATTGTATTTAAGCGTATAAACTGTCTCAGAATTATTTCTCTTGTACTTGTTCACATGAATTATGGCTCATCTGAATAACAATTATTTTGCAATAAAATCATTAAATACGAAGTTACTTCCCTTACAACTGGAAAAAAAGGACATGTATGGCACATCCTATATATATATATATGTATATATAAATATGTACATATATATATATATATATATATATAAATATATACATATATATACATATATGTATATATATATATTAGACTAGGAGGCAGTCAAATGACATGGTGTACTGATTGAAATCATTGCACTGGAAAAAAAAATCCTTGTCAACCCGCACCAAACTGTCATGTAAAATAAGAAAATAAGAATAGCTGCTTCAAAATAGTTAATATAACTGAATTCATTTACCTTGTTTCCCATTACAAGTAACACTATTAAAATGTTTTCTCATATCTTGAGGGATCAAGGTCATTTTTAGCAAAAGTTTAGTAGCATGTCAATATAAACACACACACGCACATATATTTGTATGGATTAGGGTGCCATACTTTTAACAAAACTTAGAATTATACACACATAGACATATACTCACACGCATATATATATATATATATATATATATTTTATCTTGAAATTTCATTAGTGTAAGCCTAAGGGTTATTCTTCCATGTATCTGCTTTGCTAGTCCACCCAAGGGCCTGTTACAGACGTGGAAAATCCATCAAAAGCCAAGTCATGATAATGATGATGATGGACATACATACACACACACATATATATATACACACTTGTGTGTATTTTTATATAAATACATATATGAATAAATATATAAATTATATAAACAAATATGAATATATACATTTATAGATACATTCATATATAGATATGAACATATACGTAAATATACACATATTTACACATGTATATTATATATATATATATATATATATATATATATATATATATGTGTACATATATTCATAAATATAGGTGTGTGTTTGCATACGTATTATCTGCATGGATATATGTATATGTTTTTTTCCCATCTAAATATTAGGCTAACGACAATTACAGAGATATTTTCTTAAACCCTTGCCAGCCATTTCCGTTTCTGAACCAGAATAATATATTTTGAGGGTTTTTATTTTTTTTTGTACGGGCATATTTTGATGAAAGGAATCAAGAGAGAAGAATAGAAAAAACGCACTACATATATTTCTTGTAATCAGTCAGGCAACATTGCGTCAATGGTGCTCACCGACAAGAACTGTAACAGCATTAAGATCAATGACAACAAATGACATAAAAATATATAATTAGTTTACCTTTTTGACGGCGTATAAGACCTACCCTCTCCCCCGCCCGCCCAAACTGGCCCAAAAGGTAAATGCTTTCGCCCAGACTCATATCAGCTAGAACTTGAATTAAAAAAAAATTGGTAATAGATTTTAGGAATCCTGGGAAATTAATTTTTCTTCTTAACTCTTAAATTCATACAAACTTTTTGAATTACAAATCAAGGAGTTATCTGACCAAAGTTACTTCCCTTGCACCATTAGGTAATTTGGAAGAAAAAATTTGAAATCAAATTCACAAAAGAGTTACATTCAAAGAGAAATTCTATTCATTGAAAAGTTCCATTGTATTCAAGAGTGGTAAGCAGTGATTCATGAATTTAAGAGTTGATATTCTGTGTATGCTACCAAACGGTGATCTGATATATGTGTTTCTCCATACCTACTCACCTAATTGATGCCGTATTAGTCTACCATCTGAAAAAAATGGCTCATATGGGAAACCCAAACATGAGTTAGAACTTCAGGGTTAAAAAATGAGCGATCAATGAGAGAAATTCAGGGGAATGCATTTTTTCTCATCTCTCAAAGTCATTAAAAAAAAAATCTAAATAGTTAACCAAGATGAATAACTTCTGATCAAGGTGATAAATGAGTGAAATTCTGGGAAATGCATTTAAAAGAAAAAAAAATATCCCCCCCGAAATAAGGGTAAGGGTAGATGGTAGGTCTTATATGCCATCGAATGCAATATTTCTATTAATTGATAATCTAACATTCAATAATTTCAACTTGTATTTTTAATCAGATGATATTTTTCCAAATGACGTTTCTGAGCTGCAATGATATCTCATCTTACTGAGACAGAATATTGAAAAACGGAGAAAAAAAAGAAGGAAAAATCTTTTTACTGATATTAAATGCAGGTTTTGTCAGATTCGGGTACAAAGGGAAATAAATCAATCTCTCTCACTAAGACATACCCAACACTATCATTAGGATAGCATTGGATCCAGAAATCAAGCAAGCCTGGAGGTAGAGGTTCAATATCAGCCACAAGCCTTATATCGGTATCGGTATCGGTATCGGAGACTGGTATCGTACCTGTGCCCTCAGACTTGCTCAACTTCCGAATTCTATGTTATTCCAATGCCTGTGTTGGGTAAGTTTTGGTGATAAAACTTGGTTTATTTTCCTTTATAGCAGAATCTGGCAACCTTGATTAAAAGTTCTACTCAGATAAAAACAAACAAACAAACAAACAAAGATATAAACATGAAAATGGTAAAACAATAATTTTGTAAATAACTGAGGTTCTTCATTTGTTTGAAAAATGAATGAAAAAGACCCGACCATTTTTATATTTTGGGATTAAAGGATCTTTTTGGAGCGACTGCTACTGGGCACACACATTATTATGGAAAGTGTGCGATCATTTTGAAAAGTCATTTTGTCAATGTTAGTATTATAAAATGCATTTTTTTCTCTTACATTTATGAGGAGCATTTTTGACAATAATCTTTGAACAAAATTCATTTTTCATGGCCACATTGAGGCAAATGATCAAAACTAATCAAACTATTACAAGGTATGGCAAAGAAAATTCACAAAAAAATATTGGCCCATCACCTTTTATTCTTCAACAAAAAAATCCGGAAAATTTTATTTCAAAGCTCATTTTATTGTATCTTTGAATGCAGCAAGATGAATCTGGACCTAACGTAATTATCAATGCAGAATCAGATTTAAAATAATTGAACTTACTATTGGGTATTTATTGATAAATTTTATGGTTCAGCCATTGTAGGCTGTAAGTGATTAGAGTTTGTTTCCTTTTTGCTCCACAAAAATGAATGCATAACATCAAAGGACAAAGATGATTTGTTGATTGGGGAAACAGAATTAAATTCGTTTCAAGTCATGCTTTCTCTTTTGTAATTTTGAATCTAAACAAAGTATGAAAAACAAATGCAATAAAACTGAGAGGAACCCTAATCAAATACAATTGTTTTCTCAAAGGACAATGCTTTCTATTTGAGTAGGAAAGAGAAATCAGATCTCAACAAAATTATCCTGATCTGAAAGGAAACATCTTTGATTATTTTTGTACTAAAGAAATGCTTTTCAAAATGATCATTTTAATCAGAATAATTTGCTCATAATAAAATACAGGATGTCCCAGAAGTAACCATCTATTTTGAGAAACAATGGGAATTGAAAAATTGCAGAACATACTCTCAAGCATTTTACTCAAAAATAGCCTGGTCACTAGAACCTATTTTATGAAATTTCCTCATCAATTTTTTTCCAATTCGATTACACTTCATGCCTTTCATCTTGCATGTAACTACGAAAATACATAAATAGGTTTGAAATGAAAAAAAAGGTTTAAAAATTAAAAAAGTGAGTTCCCAGCAATTCGATAGGAAAGACAACATGCATTTTCTTTGAATTCATGCTTGCAGAATGCCAATATAATAGATGCTTAAAATTCTCCCTATTTTACCAAAATAGATGGTCACTTTAGGGACACCCAAGAAAAGAAAAAAAAAAAAGAAAAAAGGTGTGCAAATCAAAAATTTTCCACAACTTTCAGTTTAGATTGCTGTTACAGAGCAAATGCAGCATTTTTACACCTCCGTTTTGAAGAGTGACCACAGGCCTACATGATATACTCTAGTCTAAAACAACTACCGAGACAACCGATTGTCGTCTACGTATATATACAAATATACTGAAAATAGACAAACCAGTTCACTACCTGACTAATAGTAGTCAACATGGTCACAAGAATTCAAAGACTAGTCTTAGCTCAACCAACAACTTTGTCTTTGAGAATGGAATTAATTGAAGCATTCTTGTAGCTGGGGGCATAGATCTTACAAATTCCTTAATAAAATTTTTTTTTTTCTAAGTATCGATTTTTACCTCGACTGATTTCTCTTCCATGATTTCACATACATACGCAGGGCTGTTTTATTAAATGGGCATGCCGGGCACTTACCCGGGGAACCCTCAATTTTGGGGGCCCAAAAATTCAATCTGAAAAATAAAAAATCAATTTTAATGTGTTGAGGGTGAGGGGGAGATTTAGGGGCCCCAGACAGTAGTTTTGTCCAAGGGCCTCAAATATTCTCAAGATGGCCCTGCACACAGGATCCTCAGCAAACATGTAATCATTATATACACATCAGCCATGAATACATTCATCCTTTCGTACACACACATTCATCTATGCATTCTTATATAAATTTATAACATTTATACACACACACACATATATATATATATATCTATAGACTGATTGGCATAAATGTTTGTGTTATGAATTTTTCATCCATTCTCTTTTCACTCACATTCTTTTTTTTTTGTTTTTATAATTTCTCTCTGTTTTTTTTTTCAGCTGAATCATACTCTGTAAAAAAAAAAAAAATTTAAACCATCATTTGAATTGACCATTTTTTTTTTTTCTATTTTTGTAAATAATTTTTTTTTTATCTGGCCTCATATCTTGAATATACATGAAAATATCAACAACGCTAATAATCTAATCAGTATCTTTAGATATTACCCCAAGAAGCCAGCGTTTTTTGTTGTTCTGATTTACAATAGCTGAGAGAGAGAGAGAGAGAGAGAGAGAGAGAGAGAGAGAGAGAGAGAGAGAGAGAGAGAGAGAGAGAGAGAGAGAGAGTGGGAAAGAAAGTTTGGTAGTTAAATAAAACAGAGGGAGAAGAGAGTTTGGAAGTTGGAAAGTTTTTTGTTTATGAAATTGATCCATGTTTGTTGAACATTTAGACAAAAACATAAACTGGTAACAGGGATTGGAAGGGATAGGGGAGAGACTGAGAACAAACAGGCAAAAAGTGAGAGAAGAGCAAGAGGCGTAGGATAATAGATTATCCTAGTTGCAAACACCCATGTAATTTCCCTGGGGTTAGCAAGTTAAATTATTAATGTTGTTGATATTTATAAAATGTGTTTTCAGAATATGAGGTCCAGTTAAAAAAAAGCCATTTTGTTTAAATCTCAGTTCTTGATTTTCTTTTTTCATTTTTCTTTTTTGTTTTTTTTTGTTTTTTCCCCCTTTAGCTCTCTCCTCTTTTTATCGAGAGAGGTGGTGTCGGCCGTTGGTTAGCACTATGGCCAGAGTCACCATGGTCAGAAGCAGGAATCTGCTGCTTGAACTTGCCACGTGTGGGGAGGCATTGCAAAAATCTGTGCTACAATGGCAATATTTCATCCTGACGTCCTTGGTCCCCACTCGAAAGTTACAGCCATCATCATCTCCCTGAAAAGCACATTGGCGGATAACGGTAATCTTTTTCACAACTGCAAAAGAATAAAGAAAAAAAAACAAAGATGACAAATCAATCCGTGAGAGACAAAATTCTAATTGAATTTCTTGAATGTATCCATCGGATAGATGCGTGAAAATGCACAGGTTTTTGAACATTGGGGGGGGGGGGCGAAGCCATGTGCTGACACTCTGTCTTCAGTTAAGCAGCCGCACACTGATTGACTTGCCCCAGAATATGGCCTCGTCCCTAACGTTCAAAATCTGTGCATAGAAAAAAAAAGATCTGTTTTTTCAGATAAATTTCAATGAAAGATCTATTTCTATGATGAATTTAGATGAAAGATCTATTTTTAATGATAAATTTAGATGAAAGATCTATTTTTTAAAGATGAATTTAGATGAAAGATCTATTTTTTAGGATAAATTCAGATAAAAAATCTATTTTTAATGATAAAGATAGATAATAGATCTATTTTTCCAAAGATAAAATTAGATGGAAGATATTTTTTTAGGATGAATTTAGAAAATAGATCTATTAGATGATAGATCTTTTTTTTAGAATAAATTTAGATAATTTTTTTCAGATAAGTAGTTCTGTTACACGCCAGGGCAGCGGCGATTCACTTATGTGAGGCATTCTTACTTTATTTTTATTACTTTGCTTATTATTAGTACAAAAATCTTGTTGTTGGCCTATTCGTTGCATGTTAAGATTAGGGATGGACACTCCTGCAGCCGGTACTGGTTGGTTTTTAAAATGGAGATCAGCTTGTGCATATTGAATCCATCCTTCGAGCTTGGTGCTCTTTCTCGGTAGCTTGGTAGGCCTAGATGGGTGAGGTAGCTGCCGACATATTTCCCTCTAAGCTGTCTGCATGCGCATTTGCGTGCATACACATGGTGTAACCAGCACACAAAGGAAAATAATGTGCGTAAAAAAGATTTCAAATTGCGTAGATAGCTTACTGGGTCTTTATTGAAGAAGAATGTTGATTTCTTATATGGGTTACCGAGCTGTTGGTTTTATATCAGAGTGGCCTTCGCTTAGATGGACAGGCTTACATGGCTGAGAAGTTTGATCTGCCCAACTATTTCAGCAATAGCTGAAGGCTCGGGAGTAAATTCATCTCTCTCTCAAGGACACTAAAGCAAAGTGATCATAAACTACCTCAGCTGGAATTTGAACTCACTCCACCAATTCCATTTCCTGTGCCATTAACATTTAGATTCAGGACCTTGGAGAGAAATATCATGAAGCAGTGCAAAGTTATGTTTAGCCCGTCCTTCATATACACTGCGTAAATACCTTCATTATGTTTTCATCTGCTACAATCCTTTTAACATCATCATCAGTCTTTTAACGTCCGTCGTTGGACATAGACCTTCTCCAGGATTTGCCACACTTCTCTATCATGGGTGACGTGGAGCCAGTACTTCCTAAACTTGTCTAGCTCATCTTTCCATCTAGTATTCTGTCGGCCTCGGTTGTGCATGTGATCTTATGGGATCCATGTTGTGAGTTGTGATGTCCATTGGTTGTCTGCTATTCTTGCAACATGGCCAGCCCACCACCATTATTCTATAATGTCCCTGACTAATGTCTTTTCTCGGATGTACTGCGCTGTCTTGTGGTCTCTCCATGTGAGGCCAAGCATAATTCTTTCATGTGCACATTGCATGGTTCTCAATTTGCGGATCTGTCTCTTGGTTAGGTTTCACGTTTCAGCTCCATAAGTGACTATTGGGAAGATGCATTGGTTGTACACCCTTCTTTTTAAGATTAATGGGATCTTCTTATTTTTGAAGGTTGAGCTAGCTCTACCAAAGGCTTGCCATCCTAGTGTGATTCTTTGCTGGATTTCTTCTTCTTTTGAGGGTCTCATGGAGATTCGTTGTCCTAGGTAGATGTTGTGATCTACTTCCTCCAGTTCTGTGTCCTCGATTTTGATCTTGGTGTTTTTATCTTTGATTTGGTTGTTGTACATGATCTTCGTCTTGCTGAAGTTCATGTGTAGGCCGACTTTCTTGCTCTCTTCATTTAGTTCATCTATCTGCTTGCCAGTAAATGATAGTTTCAACCTATTTCATTAACTCTTAAATTCATTTTAGTAAAAGAAAGGATTTAAAGGGAGTAACTTAATCCCATTTTGGCATTTAACAAAAAAAAAAATTCTCAAATTCTATTCACTGGATAATTCAATCTTTTTTAATTCTATTCCTTAATGGGTCCTGAAGCGGTTTCAAGAGGTCTATGAATTAAAGAGTAAATACACATATAGCATCGACTTCAAATTTTTGACTCACTGCTCTGCTCAAGAAACAACACCCCCCTCTGGACCTCCAGGCTCTGGTGCAATGCACCAGCTGCACCTCCCTAGGTTAGACCACTCCACACAAAGTGAGATGAAAAAAGAAGTACATAGGAAGTGATTACTTACCGTTTTGAACAACTTTGCGGCATTTTGTATGATTTTTTTTTAATAAATCACAATCTATTTCAAATGCGCTCTTGTCAGGCAAGTCTTCGCAGTCCTTTCCACTTTGAAATGGGGATGAATTACAGCTGTAACATTTGATGGAAAGACCTGAAAGAAAAAGGAGAAACAACGGCAAAATGGTTAATGTTTTTCATTCATTAGATCCCTGTACGTAATAGTAAATTTGGATTCGGTCTGCCTTTATATTCGAATTCAAATGAATGTGAAAACAACTAAAGAATAGAATGAATAAGCAAGATATAAAGGCTGTTTTTGAAGATTACAATCTAATTATTTGATTGGTCTCACATCAAAGTCAGCTTATTTTGCATTTTCTGTAGCGTGTGTGCACACACACCCACACAGTCAGACACAGATACACAGGGGTCCTGACCTGCATGAATACATATAGGATGCCTGAGCATTCTAATACATATATATATATATATATATAATTAGATTTGGGAAATGACACAAATTTATCCGACAGGAGGGTATTAAAAAGACAATGTGGAAAGACAACCTTGTTATTAAAAATGAAACAATTGATTACATTAACATATTTCGACTTCATCAGAATGCAAGAAAATACATGCAATGAAAACCTTATGGGAGAATCAAGATGATATCAACTTGGACAGGCCATTAATCTAAATCATCCAAGAATTGTTTTATGGGTATCCAAGAAAATTCTGCTTGTGTGTGTGTCTGGCTTGAGTCTGGGGAAAGAAGTCTTACTGATGGAAAGCTGGGTAAGTTTAAACACCAAGTTCCAAAAATTATTATTTTTATTATTTTCTATTAGAAAAAGCATTGTTAACAATAATCATTCATTTTTTTGCGAGTGTTTTCTTTCATCATAATTTTCGTGATGAAAAGCGAAATCAAGATGAAAGAAAATACTTCTCAAAAATCTATATCGTAATGGAGCAATTTGAATATGTATCCTAAAAAAGGACGAGAAAAATTAAAAAATATCCTGTATATGTAAGGGAGAATTCATTTGAATAACAATGAAAGAATTAATTCCTTTATTTTTAATTCATATTATGATAATCATAAGTTATCTATTAAGTTATCTAAAGGAAAAGCCTCTGGAGGCTGGGCTGATTTTCATCTAGTTAACAATGCCTCAGTGTTCCCATTAATTTTTTTGAGCAAGTCAGTTTTTCTAAAACTCTCGGGAAACATTTAGATCATACGCAAAGTTTGGTCGAAATTAGAGAAGACGATTCAAAAATGAATGTGTCTCTCTCTACATAGACAGACAGACAGACAGACAGACAGACAGAAATCGATTATCTTATACATATAAATAGCTAGCATCAGGACAATCGTCTGGAGAAATAATTATTTGAAATGGATCTTGAGAGGTATCGAGATGATACAAATGACAAGATGATTGTTTGCATCCTGCTGCAAACAGTGTTAAATCAAAAATATTCAGCTGTGAGGTGGAAGCAGGAGAGAGAGAGAGAGAGAGAGAGAGAGAGATGTTAAATAGATATACAAAATCAAAGGGAAAGTTCACACATAAAGTATATACGTATATATATATATATATATATATATATATATGAAATGAGCAAAGATTTTTTCCAATAGTTCATTACAGATTGTACATTCTGTTTCTCTTGAAGAAGACTTCCAAATGAACCATTTGAAAATCTTCCTCAAGTGAAACAGTGCGTACTATCTGTAATGAGCCATTGAAAAAGAAAATCTATACTCATTTTATAACTGCTCTACTAATGGTATTGAGCACTTTTTTGAACTAAGATCTACTCAATATATTAATACATATACACATATTCACAGCATATTTTATTATTATTATTATTTTACACACACACATATATATATAATTACACATACAATGTTGGCATGCTTGTTTGAGATCAATAAGAGAGAACACGGCTCTGTTCATCCTGTCTGGAGGGAGGCCCAAAAATCTGGAATGGCCTTGAAGCAGGAACTCGGTAGATTCTAATGATTGGAATGGTAAGAATGGAAAGTCGGGTCAAAGCCATTCTCATGGCAGAATGCCTATTTACATCCATGAAAGCCCAAAGCACTTAGAATTCTTCCTAACTACAAGATTCCATTACTTCCAAAATGAGAAGATATGGCAGTATATCAGACAATTATTTGATGTTCCCACAGTAATTCAGTCATTGCTTGACCTACCAATAATTTAGAAACCAAATTTAAATCAAAAGAGAAGGGCAGGTAACTCTTATTTGGCAATTCAAACCAAGCTTGCCTTTTAGTATCTCTAAAGACCAAAATTGAGCAAATTTGGAATTGAACAAAACCTTTGGTTCCCAAAATGAAGATTTGGTACTGACGGATAAATTTACAGAAGTTAACAATCATAATAAATTGTTTACATACAAATGATATGATATAGATATACATATACTAATAGATGAAAATATACATTTCGATCCACTTTTCCAGCAATTTCATTCTGGTGATGGATTTTGAGTTATTTGATTATTTTTGTACTGAATCTACTCAATTAGGTCCCAAGACAGTATAAATTTGGTCTTTTTTGGCCATAGACATCAAGCGGAAACTTTGAGATTGAAACTGAAAAATAGATTCACTAATGAGAATACGAGATGGATTCCGTGTTAAGACCAAAGTACGAAAGAATGAAGTCATTTTTAGATAAGAAAAGCAAATAGATCATACTTTATTATAACATATTCTTAGATTTAAAAATATAAGCATAGAAGAATTATGAGAAGAGAAAACAAAAGCAAGGAGAGGCAGACATACGCCATCTTATATTTTCAGTCAACTCCCTTATCTTTAAATTTTTAGTACTTCAACTCTATATACCAACCTTTCTCAACCTTTCTAGACTGAGAGAACCTCTGAAATAATTTTCATATCTCAAGGAAAAGTCAGCATAATAGCATTATATACACAGCTAGTGTGTTCAAAAATTTATATTTATGATAATCTAAAAGTAATTTTCAGTATTCTACTAAGAACAAGAAGTTTTTTTTTTTTTACATATATGTTTATTTTTGGGAAACATTGTAACATACTCTATTTTTTTCAATCCTCTCTCATCCTGAAGGAAATTTAATCTAAAAAATGAAAATGGAAGTCAGTTTCCAGGCAAAAATATTGATAAGCTTAGCTTACCTTTCATAAACATAATGTTTTTCATAAATTCTATGCACCTTTATACTAGAGCAGGTATATAGGTAAAAGAATGGGATAATGATTTCGAAGAGGAAAACCGGTTTTGTACGAAGTGTAGGCACTATCAAATTAAACAAGATATCAAGCAGGCTGCCTATAGAGAAATGTAAAAAATGGAGTGATATCTCGAGATTAAAGCAAAATATTGAACATAATTTAATAAGTAAAGATGCTGGTCTTTTTTGGTTGGTAAAAATTCTGGTGCTTCCAATGTCAAACAGCATCAAGACAGGGAGCGTATACTTATCATAAGGATCTGATTGCTGCATGTACATTCTTTTGTACGGATGTTACTGTAACACACCAAAAACAGCACATCTTAACGAGATTTTTATTAGTGCAATACTGTTAAAATTATCTGATTAGGAGAATTTGTAATAATTTATATTATAATGATCCGATTTCTCAAGGGTGATAACTTTAGATATATCAAATGCTGATTGTTAAGTTGTTTATTCTTATTAAAAACCTTCATAAGTTTCTCTAGTTTTTATATTGGGCTGGCTGGCTGGCTGGCTGGCTGGCTATATATGTATTGGACTGATGGTGCTAGAGGACTAAAAATTCAAGTTTTGAAAAAAAACCATTTTCATTAAATAGATTTTTATCAAGGGTATCAATTTGAAATGTAAGTTTGAGCTAAATCGGTTCCTTATTTTGTACCTGGCAGCATTCAAACTTATTTTTCGTTGAAATTCTGACTTTTTTAGTGATTACTGCTAAACAAAATGCTTGTGAAGTAACTAATTAATTGATCACTCCCCTTTTTAATTCTTTAATTGATCACCCTGAACATGGTATGCTTCCAAAAGGCGTTGATCACATGACAGTTTCTACTGAGTGACTAAACAGGCATGTTTTTAATTATTTGCAAATCTATATAATACTAAAAGTCTGAGTCAGTTAATCTGTTTGCGATCGCTAAGTAGCTGAAGCAATGCATTGTAACCAGAGGTATTGAATTAAGATACCCATAAAAATGTGCTTAATTGAAGACCCCACCACCACATCCAAATTGGGTTGATTTACAGCATTTATGATATCAAGGGAGATAACTATTATATACTAATTATAAAGAGGTTTCCCTTATCTATTTATTTAATTGCAAATGCATAAAAATATGGGCCCATTCTGGTCTCATCAGAATGCTGTGATTTTATCTTAAAGGGTGACCCAACAAGTCACAGGATTTTCTAGTATAAATATAAATTGTATAGGTGCTCATTGGTCACAGCAGGCAGGAATGTCAAGTTAGAATGAGTTACAGACCTGGGAATAATGGGACACCTCTGTCATTTTTGTGCAGACTTACGAAAATTCATTTACTTTTTAATACAATGGTCTTTTCTGAATTCAAAGAATCATCATCATCATCGGCAGCCTTTTAGCATCCATCTTTGGACACAGACCTCCCCCAAGATTTGTCAGATCTCTCTATAACAGGCACAATGGCGCCAGCATCTCCTGAATCTGTCTAAATCTTCACAGCATATAATCTCTGGTTATCCATGTAGTGAGTCGTAATGTCCAGCTGTTGTCTAACATTTTTGCAGCATTTCCTGTCCATTATCGTTTGAGTTTTATAATGGATCCCATAAAATCTCTGACTACAGTTTTTTTTCTCTCTTTAATATACTATGTTGTCTTGTGTTCTCTCTATGTGATGCCAAGCTTAATGCTCAATTCTTAGTTTGAGAGCCAATCTTTTGGTTCGGTTCCGTGTCTCAACTCCATAGGTGAATTTAAAGAACGGTTTGCACAAAAGTTGATGAACAGAGCACATATATTATTGGTTTATTTAAAGACATCCAATTAAGTAGTTCTATTCTTGGTTCTAACAAATTTTGGCAAATGTTAAAGACAAAATCAAGAATCAAACAACAGTGAAAGTTAATGAGAAAGTCCAAAGATCATGTAACTGATAATGTATGGTTTCCAAAGTGTTGAATAAACATTTACTATCGAATAAGCCAAATAAAAAAAAATCTTTCACTTGTATTTGAGGTGTTTTGGGGAAGTACAGATGGTGGTGAGATTATTCCATTTGTCCTTTTTATTTTCATTTATTTGACTCAGACAATTTATTATAATCTATTTCTGGCTTCTTAGGCTTCATCAGACTGCTGTTAACCATACATTTGGAAAATTTGTTCCCCGCTATATCCATGGACATTTCCAGTTTAAATTCAGAGTTGTTTATATCCTAGACTTGTTGCCGACCAAGGCTTGAGAACCCAGACTGCCCTGCCATTTATCTATAGTTTGGTAGGAAGAGAAATTGATTCATGCTTTTACCAAGGGCATTATTGTAGAGCAAATACAATTCACTGATATTCATTTTCTGTGCTGCTAACCATTGGGTCTCCCTCACACTTCCCATGGAATAATTTAACTATGTTAAAAACAAACTCTTTGGCAAATACTCCAGGTTCCAGCTGCCAAGATTGGGAGTTGCTGCTCCAAAATCGGAACAAAAAGAGTGCCAACATTGCTATAATCACCTGGGCTGTAAATTTAACCAAATTACAGGAACTCTCAAATCAACGTCCTGGTTATGTTCCTGAAAACTACGATTTTAATTGAAACAACGTTAAGTGAGGCTAAATAATAACAAACACATATATCGCCTGAACTGGCAGCTTATACTATGGATAAAGAAATCCAAGCATAAACACGTACATTGTTGAAACTTATCATTTTCTTTCATTCTTTGTCTTGATGGCTATTTACATTGATTTCTTCATTCCACTCTTGGCAACAAGTGCAGTGAAATCTAATTTATTATAGTGTACAACTTTTGTGAGTAACTTATAGTTTAGTGAGAAAAACCACTTCATTTGCAATTCAACCAACAATATTTTATATTATCGTCTATTCATACCTTATTTTCTTGACAACCTTATAACAAAAGACTTAATTGCGGACTTCCTATTGAACACTTTGAATCTTTCTGATCAACTATGTAGACCCTTGCACTGGATAGATATAGTATGAAGCTAGTCAGAATACGGTAAAAAAACACAAAGGGATCCAGCTGAATTGCCCCTGTGTTACTCAACACAAATTTTGTCTCCATTTCTCGCACAATCTCTAGAGACCCAATCATTGCTGTAACAATTGTGGGTTTTTATGTGACCAAAGTGTTTGCCTAACATCAAAGGCAGACTGTCTTACAGGGCTAAAAGACTATTTCTCCATAGCAGTTGGGAGAATCGGACTCATGCCTTCCCAAAGGCATTATTGCGAAGTGAACGTAAACTATCGCAGCTAGAGGTTGAATAGAGTTTGCTGATTCCATTCACTGCACCACTGAACATTGGGCACATGACACCTCAGCATAAGTGGGTTAAGGAAGAGAATTGTTTATTGTTTTACCAAGTATTCTTTTCACCGGTGAATTTCCACTTCTTCTTGATACTCTCCCAGATCTTCTCATGTATCATTACTCTACTGTATCGAGCAACCATTATCTTCTCTCTGAGTCATTTCCTTTGTATCGTGCCCCCATCCTCCCAAAATGGAATTATCTTCAGATGTTTAAGACTAGGTAATGATAGAGTGCATACTGATGCTATCTGAAACTGAAATTGCTTGAAAACAACAGAGCTCTCCTCTCTCTGAGTACTGAAAAGATATAAAAGAAATGAAATAAGGAATGAATGGAGGTACATAGATATTCAAAGGTTAGGATGATGATGTTCCAATAAGAACCAATCAGAAGTGATTTTCTAAGAG
This sequence comes from Thysanoteuthis rhombus, assembly GCA_963457665.1. NCBI lineage: Eukaryota > Metazoa > Mollusca > Cephalopoda > Oegopsida > Thysanoteuthidae > Thysanoteuthis > Thysanoteuthis major. The sequence goes on along the minus strand of OY735229.1, from coordinate 13,254,436 downwards.
ATTTCCTCCATTTGTAAACCAATCATTCTTGAGGCAGCCTGCCTTTTAGTTGGTCAAATGTGAGTTCAAAACCTTCAAACCCATAGTTTTCATAGGTGCACACAGAAAAGAATATATTTACTTACAAATAAATACAAAAACTCATCTCTGTATATAATTACGATTGTTGGTACCCTCCTATCTACTTGTATATGTATCATTAGAGTATTCAAGCTATCTCTCAAAATATATGGCTACTATAGCCAATGAAAATTACTTGACTACACCATCATCAGTCTTTTAACGTCTGTAGTTGGACATAGACTTTCCCTAGGATTTGCTGCACCTCTCCATTGTGGGCGTTAGGAGCCAGTATTTTCTGAATTTGTCTAGTTCGTGTCTCCATCTTATATCCTGCCAGCCTCGATTGTACATGTGATCTCTGGGGATCCATGTTCTGAGTTGTGATGTCCATCAGTTGTCTGTCATTCTGGCAATATAACCAGCCCATTGCCATTTGAGTTATCTAATGGATTCTATGATGTCTTGGACTCCTGTTTTCTCCTTGATTAATAGTGCTGTCTTGCGATCTCTCCATGTGAGGTTGAGCATTATTTTTTCATGTGCTCATTACATGCTTCTCAGTTTGTGGGTTTGTCTCTCGGGTTAGGTTCCATGTTTCAGCTCCATAGGAGACTATTGGGAGGATGCATTGGTTGTATACTCTTCTTTTTAGGATCAATGGGATCTTCTTGTTTTTGAAGGTTGAGCTTGCTCTACCGACGACTTGCCATCCTAGAGTGTGATTATATATTGATAAATTAATGATTCAGCTAAAACAGTGATTCTCAAACGTGTGGTACTTGGCCCCCAGTGGAGGAATTTCTTTAGGTATGGAATCAGGGATGAATTTTGGTATATATGTGAACTAGGAATGAAATTTGAACATCATGTGCATAGCAAATATAGTACAGACTTTTGCCTCTATATTCGAGAGCCAGTTCACAAACTGCAAGCAAGGGACTATTTTAAAGGGGGAAGATCGCACAATGGAAAGTATAATGGAGACAAATTATTAGAAAACAAATCAAAATGAAGGGTGAGGAATTGATGTATATGGGGTGCCAGTCCAAAGTTTGTGGTCTTCGACCATTTGACCATGAAATTAATAGCTCACTCTAAAACCTTGTTTCCATCATCTTTGAAATAGTCCCTTGCTTGCAGTTTGTGAACTGGCTCTCGAATATAGTGGCAAAAGTCTGTACTATATTTGCTATGCACATGATGTTCAAATTTCATTCCTAGTTCACATATATGTAAACAAAATGTGTAAGATGAATCCTGGACAGAAGAGACATATGAAAATGTACAAACCATTTCATAAACAGATTCAATCAATCCTGTGAGCAGGGCTAGATTTTGTCTGTCATGTGTGCTTTGGGCCTTGCAAGTCAGCAGCCATCTTAGAACACATGGGTGTAATAGAGTGAATCAAGGTGACTAAGTAAAATAATGAAATGGCTTTCATCTGACAAGATGAAGTAATCACATCAGGCCTTTCAGCCAGGCTGTTTAGCTAAATGGTAAGAGCAATGCTACATTAAACTGGCTACCTAATTGGTCGCAGGTTTGATTCTTGCAGCAGCCCCATTTTTACAAAATTGTTTATGTTTATTTATGCTGTAGATCAAATGACATATTTTCCGAGTAATAATGGGAGGTAATTTCAAATAGAGTTCCAAATAATATAATGCATTCATAATTATTCTGTCAGATTATATATACATTTCTTGATAATAGTGCAGATATGGACAGTGAATAAATAATAATGAGAACATGGGAATGAGGCATATATATATATATATATATATTGTGTCATCCACAGACAGCTATTTCGATGTATTACATCGCTTCAGTGTGGCTATGAACTTTCCATTACCCCATTCAGTACCGCGAGGCAGAATTGACCCAGAGGCCGATATCCTACCTCTGGACTACAGAACTGGACGGTCAGTAAGGCTGAATTTAAGCGATATATCTATTTACACAGAAATTCCTCATCCACCAGAGTGCTCTATTCCTATGGAAGAGCATTGACACACACACATTTTCAATATATACTTATCATCCTCTGAAACGCAAATAGGGTGTGTACTTACATACATACATGTGCACACACACACACACACCCAGGTGCTAATACGCACACACACACATACTAGTCACTGAGAGTTGAGTCTTATTCCAATGGATACAAATATATGTTGTGCATCTTTTTTTAAAATTTCGCTTGAAGGCGTTTTTTCCCATGATCCTTCATATCAGCATTAAGCCAGTGAGTATAAATAACCATGGAGGAGAGAGAGAGAGAGAGAGAGAGAGAGAGAGAGAGAGAGAGAGAGAGAGAGAGAGAGAGAGGGGGGGGGGAAGGAAATAGAGAAAGAAGGGAAAAGAGAAAGAAAGAAGGGAAAAGAGAAAGAAAGACGGGAAAAGAGAAAGAAAGAAGGGAAAAGAGAAAGAAAAAGAAGGAAAAAGAGAAAGAAAGAAAGAAGGAAAAAGAGAAAGAAAGAAAGAAAGAAGGGAAAAGAGAAAGAAAGAAAAAGGAAAAAGAGAAAGAAAGAAAGAAAGAAAGAAAGAAAGAAAGAAAGAAAGAAAGAAAGAAGGGAAAAGAGAAAGAAAGAAGGAAAAAGAGAAAGAAAGAAAGAAGGGAAAAGAGAAAGAAAGAAAGAAGGGAATAAGATAGAGAAAGAAAGAAGGGAATAAGAGAAAGAAAGAAAGAAAGGAAAAGAGAAAGAAAGAAAAAGTATGTTTAAAAGACATACTCTAAAATGACAGCTAACGAAGTGGGTGGCATTTTAGTTTCCTAAATAGATTATAATTTATTTGGCATTTCTTTATTCACCACAAGGTTATTCATAAATTTGCCATCGAGAAGAGGGGGAAAAACATATTTCCTTCTCTGTTAGATACTATCAACCAAAACTGGCAACATGAGATTCTTGGGTTTTTAAGCTGGTCTACATATCATACATACAAGCTACATCAATGGAGCTATGGGGCTGAAACTTCAAGCATTTACTCCTTATTATGTCTAAAAAAACATTTGAAAAGAATACCCTCTCAAAGGTTTTTAGTGTGTGGGTCAATTTGTAAGTTCACACGGAATTGATCCTTCAGTTTGTGACTGGCAATATTCACGCTTTTTTGAATAGATTCAGACTTTTTAATTGATCACCCCCAACATGCTGCTAAAAGACACTAGTCAAATGACGGTTGAATGACTAACCAGACCTGTTTTTTTTTATTTTTTAAAAACTTAAAAAATTCTTACCTCTAACGAAAAGAGCCAAACGAGAGAATTGATGAAAATGTACAAAAACAGAAATCGATAATTGTGCTCATCACTATTGGAGCACTTTGAATAGTGCCAAAAAGGGAGAATTGAAATCATCCAAGCAACAGCATTTCTAAAATCAGCAAGAATACTGGGTAGAGTGCTGGAGTGACTCTCACTGGGGATAAAGTGACTTTAGAGTGGGACACTATTTGATCTCCTCTGTGGACCATGTGATACTATTGGTGTGAAAAACTCAACTGGTACAAAATAATGATACAAAGTATCAAAAATATAAATAGCAATCTTTCTCAAGATTGTATCAAAATAAAACCAGGCAGTTTTAATTCTTACCTCAAGAAAGTATTTACAAACAATGGAAAAATATCGAAAGATAGATAACAAAACAAGTCGGATAAGTCTCTCAATAGAAAATGTCCCACTGCTAACATCTCTTGGCAGCATGCCATGTTAAGGGTGAGCAATTAAAAATTAGAAAAAAAAGGATGATCAGTGAATGAGTTATTTCTACTCCTGTCAGATCACTAAAAAAAAGAAGCACTAACACAGCTGGTTGCAATCTAAGGGACCAATTTAGCATAATCTTATATTGTAAATTGAACCCATCACTACAAACCTTTTGGGGGGGGATTCTGAAAATACAAAAAAAAATTGTTCATTCCCAACATAATAGGGTGTAAATGTTCAAATTTAAATTTCATTGGTACTGCCTTTGTCTGCGATACATACATACATACCATAGTCAGCTAGACCAACTTGAAAACTGAAGAAACCTTTGCTGACAATTTTGGTTTATAGTTTCTAATAACAATATTACTCAAGGTATAGAAAAATAAAACCAGATAGTATTGAAGCTTATTGCAAATAAAAGTTATTGAAATATGGTGAAATATCAAAAGATGGATAAAAATAATTATAAATTTACAAATAACAAATTCTCCAAGATATGAACGAACCGACCCGTCAATCAAAATCTTTGATACGGCTGCAGTTCAACCACTGTGCATTAGATGGCATTACCTTAGCTGCTCAGCGTCATCCTGTAGATATGAAACATTCGTTGCCGCCTCTCTTTGGTGTCACAGTGTTATTTGTGGTTAAGCGTGGTTTTAACAATTACATATGTTATGGTAGAGATGTCTGCTGCCATTTTTTGGGCGGGGACGGACGCACACAAAAGGACACATTTGGAATATATCTTGGCAACCCTGTTGCAAAGAATAATAACATTATCTTTATATGAGTACATCGAGTTGGCATTGCATAAAATAATTGGAAAACCCCGTTATTCTCTATAGACTATAGGATAAGGTTACGACTTTCAAACCACCCTCACCATAAAGGAGAATGCCTGATCAAGGGATGGGGGGGTAGAAAATGCTCTGTTTGCACCCTGTCAGCAGACACCTATGTTTTAGGCTCAGAGTTCATCTCTTTCAAAAAAGGGTCACCGTTTTTTGTTGAAGAAATTCTTCTTTGCCTTGATATCCACTATTTTTTTAGAGCTTTGTTAAATTTTTGCAACTCTAAGGTATTATGCAGTAATTTCTATGATTAAAAATTAGATTTTTACCCCTTTACCTACTTGGTAAGCGGTTGCGATGTGAATATATTTCTGAACATTTAGACTTACAAATGAATCATAGGGACCTATCCAGTTTGTAAGTAAACAAGCTCAAGTATATAAATTTATATGCCTAAGTACATTGAAATATCAGAGGATATAAAAATCAATGCGCAAATGTAGGTATATATATATATATATATATATATATATATACATACAAATATATAGATATAGATATATATACTTTATAATGTAGTTTTTGATTTGTAAGAATACAGGAAGGAAGAAATAAGAAAACATATTTCATCTGTTCTTGATGATATTTAATTACAATGCTCAATATTCCATGAAGTAAATAGAGCTATTGATGTATAAAAATAAGAATTACAAAGATGGATACTGGATGAATGTTAGCAAAATATATTTCTGGTTGTTGAAGAGTGTGTAAGGTAAAAAATGCTGACACACATTCTTTTATATATATATATGTATATATATATGTATATATATATATATATATATATATATATATATATATATATATATATATATATATATATATATATATATATATATAATGCTCTATGTTTTAGAAGAAGAATCATAACTATGAATTCAGTGAACATCTAATAATTGATAAATGATTTATATGGGGATCACATATTTCAAGTAAACTCCATGAACTTGAAACTACATTGGAATATTTTTCCATATTATTTTAATAATTGATTATCAGTTCAATCTACTTTGTAAAAATAGAGCAATGCTGATAAATTCTATCAACAACATATACACTTTTATAGGTGTATTTTGTTTTTTGGCTAATTACAAAGATTATTTATATATATCTATATGAAATGTGTCTGCATGCATATATATATATATATATATATATATATATATATATATATATATATATATATATATACGTATGTATATATATCTCGGAATTTTTAAGATAAGGTATTATTATTATTTCTATTGATATTCAGACCATCCTAATGGTTGTTTTTCATACAACGTTTCGGCCGTTGCACTCGTTACTTCCCCAAATCTACCAGATGATACCTGACAAAGGCCGTAGAGTGCAACGGCAGAAACGTTGTATGAAAAACAACCAAGATGAGGATATCAATAGAAATAAGCATGTATATATATATGTATATATATATATATATGTGTGTGTATATATGTATGTGCACACATATATGTATGAATATGTACATGCATATATGGGTAATTATGAATGCGTTATATTGTTCGAAAGTCTATTTGAAATGACCTACTGTCATTGAACAGAGAATGTATCACTAGGCCTAGGCAGTGTAAAAAGCATGAAGAATTGAAAAAATTGCCTGCCGCAGGCATTGAACCTACAGCCGATAAGTCAAAAGTCCAAATAACCCCTGTACATCCAAATCTCATCTTGTCCATTTACTACGTATATGTATATATATGTGTGTGTGTGGGGGGGTGTAAGCATATCCGTGTGGCCAGGTCTCTATTTTTCAAATAAGCTCAATTTCCCCACAAAATAATCAATCAATCATTACAAATGTCAATCCCAATTAAAAATGTCAGACGCTGTGTCTAAATATCTTGTTAATGGTTGATAAGTCTAACAAAATGCTTAACCTTCAAGATAATTATTTTGCTGATTGAATAATGGCCACTAGAGAGCAGCCCTGAATAATTAAAGATTTTACCATCATTAAAAAATCTTGGTGTTTCATCTTCTAGGAAAACATTTTTGACAATGAGAGACCATCTTATTACTGTACTTCATGTTGAATCTTGCTTGTATATCAATAACGTATAACTATAAATTGATACTTCATTATCTAAAAGAATTTCAAAATATAGCAAGTCTAAGATACTTTTAATACTGTATTGAAACAAAAGTGTCTTGCTTACGAATGAAGAGAATTTGAGGTTACTGAGACTCAATTTCACTGCATCCAAGTTGAAAATTTAGATGTTTTCCTGAGGTAAATGATAAAATAAGATGAAATCTCATTTTTGTTTCAATATCTTGGTCCGTAGCACAAATGGTGGTAAGTTTACTCAAGTACAATTTAGTGAAGGAGGTATCCTGACTGGAAGATTATAAAATTGACCTGGCTTTAAAGAATTGACCTGGCTTTAAAGAATTGTTCAACAAAAATATGTATTGGAGTATTGGAGTTTTAATTTTCTATGTTTTGGACTATTGTCCCAACAAATGAAGAAATATCTCTGAATTGAAGTTGGATTCACCCCGAAATTCAATCAGTTCTTCCTTAGCCCATGATCCACCTTTCAACAAAATGTCATTCAAATTCATTGAGAATTTTTGGAAATATGCAATGGACAAACATGGGTGAATATATATATATATATATGTAAAAAAAAAAATGAAAAATATCTCTCAAATGAAAAAATCCCTGGATCTGTCCCAAAATTTAATCAATTTTTTTTTTACTCAACCTATCACCCACTCTTCCACAAAATGTCATTGGAATTCATTTTGAATTTTTTAGATGTAGTGTTGACAGACAGACAGACAAACATGAATGAAAACTTATCTTCAGACTTCGTTGGTAGATGTAATGAAAAAAAAAGTAGGACAGTCTGACATTTTAGCAGGATGGTGAAATCAATCCTCAGTCATTTGTGCCTAAGGATTTACCCTAACAGCTCCAGTTCCAGGGGCCCTGATCCCCCCAGGGTGCACCTTTCCATAGAACTTGTGCCACATACCGGCAGAGTGGGACTAGGATTAAATATCAAGAAAGAGAAAGTCATACCTGGTTTTATTTCAGTCATTAAATAGTGATCAGCTCAGATTAGTGGTTCTGTGCAATAATTACAGTAAATGGAAACCATTTTCTGATCTCTGTCTGCAAATTTTAAAATGATTACGTGTCATACGAGTGTTCCACTCATTATTCTTCATCTTCCAAAGTTATTTGTTCTGATTACCCTCGAATGCTGTTAACTAGCGTAAATAAATGTGAACGGCTTTTTTCAAGGAAGAAATAGTGGGAATAATATGTCTTCATTTTTTTCCCTTCATCTTATATTCGGATTATAAGTTAAAAAGTTTATTTTTTTTTATATATTTGGTTGAAAAATCCAATTTTCATCAAAAGAACACAATTCAGAGAATTTTAGCATTACAATTTTCCAGTCTAGTTATATTTGATAAAATTACTGTCCTTCAAAATTCAACTTTTTTTTGAAACCTCAACATATTATCCATCATTAATTTTTTTACTAATGTATCCTTTCATCTTGAATTTTTTAGTTGTTTTCTTTATTTTTTTCATTAGAGACTGACAGTCTGAGTGAGATGTGGTTAAAAAGCAAATAAAGATTGAACACTCACATCACTTCGATACAAAAGATAGATTCCAAGTTACAGACATTTTAATCAACACACGTTGTATCGCTAAAACGTCCATTGAGAGTACAAAAAAAAAATGAAGGATGAAAGAAAACGCTTGTCAAAAATTAATAATAGTTGATGGGGCTTCATCTAAAGAGAAACAGTTCTGGACAATATCACTACTACTACAGTTAGCGTTCGTAAATTCAATAATAAATATGGTGCCGAATAATCACAGGAAAATTCAGCATGAATTTCATGTACTTGAAATAGACTTTTTTCGACAGCATTTAATTGCGTCATCAAGCCAGCTTCAGTTTAGTTGGGGTAGAATTCTAAACTGATGAGAAAATTGCTAATTGAATTCGGTATACCATACCAGAAAAAAGGTTATTTGAAAAAAATATTGATAATTTCAGATGTGACCGTCTTTTCACTCAGGCCATTCCATGAGTTAACAACCTTTGAGGTCATCGATTTGATCTTGTGCCAGCTGTGAGAGCTACAGTAGATTGGTAAGTGCCTTCCTGAAGTAAACAGATACAATGTGAGTCTTGCCTGGAGCTTATTCTTCATTTCTGATCTACATGATTAACTCATTGTTGTGGACTGACAGTCTGAGTAAGTTGCGATAAAAAGCAACTAATAAAATTCAAGATAAAGGAAAATATTACTCAAAAATTGATTATAAAATGGTTGACAATGGTTCATCAAATAAAAAATGAATCAGGATAATATTACTTGACTTATTGTTTTATGATTACAGGTTTAATTTTGAGAGCCATTTCTCATGTGTTTATGAACCGAGTGGAGAAAGCAAAAAAGTTGGCCTTTGCATAAACTTCAGAAAAACCAATATCATGTGCAAGGAGACAAAGACACAACAATCAAAACCGAATATGCGAAACCATAAAAAACAGACCACTGCATCTTCCGGGGACAACTAATCTTCATGAAATCCTTGAAGAAAGAAGAAACCGGTTGAAGAATCACTCAGGGATGGCAAGCTTCCAGTTGAGCAAGCCTAAAAAGAAGGGTACATAACCAATGTATCCCCCTGATAGTCACCTAAGGAGCTGAAACATGGAACCTAACCAAAAGATTGACTCTCTAACTGAGAACCATGCAATGTACAGGAGGAAATCATGCTTAACATAACAAGGGGAGATCACAAGCTTAATATATTAGAGAATATAAGATGATGTGAAAAACTAGACAAGTGCAGAAAGTATTGGCTCCACAATGGCCATAATAGAGAGGTCTTGTGGAACATGGGGAAGGTATATGTCCAACGATAGTTGCTAAAATGCCGATGATGTTGATAGTGATGCTAAAGTAAGCTAAGCTTCGTAACTATCAATGGATTGTTTTATCATTTGTTATTTTGAAACCAAGCTCACTGAATGATTCATTCTAAGTACGAATGTGATTCTGAGAAACATACTTGTAATCATTCCAATATCACCTTATATAGAGGAAGCTGTTCATTATAATCATGGCTTATGGTACCAAGTGTTTATTGATATCAAAATCTGTCACAAACATTTTTATCAAAAATGGACTAAAATGAAATAAAAATTGAAAATAAATTTGTATCAATTTTTTTATTGGTAAGTTATTTATACCAAAGAATTCAATGACATAACAATGAATATATATAAAGAAAAAAAAATTATTCTGATTTGTATATCTCTGCTTGATACTAATATTATCAGCTGCTTATTTGTATCTAAAATCCCCTTATCCGAAAGTGATTACTGTAAGCAGCCTCCATTGTATTTTTATACTGAACCCACCGAATATTTCATTCTAAGCAGTAATTCAGATAAACATACTTGTAATCTAACCAACTTTTGTTTGGACAATTCAATCTCTCCTTCCTGTCTTTGATATTGGCACGAGACGGGAAGAAGAGACTGAATTGTCTGTACAAAAGTTTATGACTATTCTCATAGTTATAGACTATATATACTTGTAATCATTCCAAGAGATGTTCAGACTATCGATCCCATTGCTGTTTCTGCTTTTATTGCTTTAACAATGTGTTGGCAAATCCATCCTTCTAGTGTAAATACTCACACTTTGCATAAATGAATCACTGTAGCCCACACCTGTACTAGAACAAATTATCTAAATGAATGATCTAAAGAGATAGATCTTTTATCTAAATTTTAAAGATATCAGCACAAGATTTGAGCATTGTGGGTCCAAAATGACCATAGAGGCCCCAGAAAGCACCTTTTTGAAAAAAAACAAAAAACTTTTTAGAGGGTGTTAAATTAAATTTACAAGTAATAATGCAAATTTTCAAGTGCTTAGGGGTGCCCAGGGACATATACAAACAGTCAGACAAAAAAGCAATAAGAGAAAAATCTGTTGCCTATTTGGCTGGGCATACCATGGTGATTGGTTATAGAGATTTGCTCATATATGTACTGAGGTATGATTTTGAGAAAGGTCAGTATGAATCAAAAAGTTGACTGAACAATTGGTCTCACTCCTTTTTCTGCTTTTGTTGTTACCTCAATAGTTCATTCAATCCATTCTACAGCCTTCTTCGTACATACACACACATATATATATATAAACATATATATATAAATACATATAAATATATATTTATATATAATTAATGAAATAAGTAAATGTTAGAACTGGGAGGTATGTGTCTCAGGGGGTAAACAATTACATAGCTTTTGGAAATGATAATTTTGTGAAAAATCAATGGGAGTGCTCGAGGACTGTTCGTAGTAAAAGCAGTCTTGAAATTTTGAAATACAGTTAGCCAAAGCAAAACTCTCATAAGTTTTTTGTTTTTTCACCATATATATATACCTAACATATCATTCTGTAGAGAAGAGGTAATTTTCTAAAAACCAGAACTCCCTCCAGTTGTCAGACCTTCTGCAGCTGCTGTGAAAGAACTTGTATCTTCCTAATGGGTGCCGCCGGCCAAAAGCAGACTCGTTGCAGATGTGGAAACCCCTCTTAGATATTGTACATATATCTGATCTTTGTAAGGCATAAACCTGCACAAATGCTTCCATGAATACCCTCATTTTCGCTGTACAACTCAAATGTCTCCACGCATAAACATAAACATTCCTTCTCTACATATATATTCTATCTATGTTTTGCTCTTTTGATGCAATGCATTCACACACACGTACACGTTTTACTGACATACACTTGTTAGAAACCGTAAACCAAAACTGTCACAATAGGTTTCTTCAGTTTTTGAGTCGGTGCAACTGATTACAAACGTATCATTATGAATACCAGCCACACCAATGGAGCTAGAGGGTTGAAAATATGAACATTCATGTCTAATTGTATCTCTGAAAAAAGAACGAAATGGTTTTCTCGCTTCTTCAAACCTCCACACCTCCTGAATACTTATTTAAAAGGGGGTTCAGTTTGCAATGTAAGTTTATGCTAAATTGATCCCCAAGTTTGTGTCTGCTTGGTTTTTTATTTTCCCCCAAAATTCACACATTTTTCATGATCATTGCCCAACAAAAAGCAATCGGAGCAACTTATTTGTCGATCGGCCTTCTTTCAAATTTTTCTATTGATCACTCCCCCAACACTGCATGCTGCCAAACGACATTGGTCTAAAAGGTGTCTATTGAGTGACTAACCAGACTGGTTTTATTTCTCATCAGATTTCATTGTAGGGGAATGGCTCCACCTGGAATCTTTCCTGTAGTGCTGCCCATAAAAGACTCTCGAAGAACATCAGAATCTGGTTACGAAGATCTTTCGTTGCCTGAAGATGATCGGCACAAACATAGCTGCCCCGAGTGTACGCAGTAAATTGCACTAGATTGCAGCTAAAAACAAGAAAAAACAAGTCTGGTTAGTCACTTGACAGAGACCGTCACATGGCTGACACCTTCCGGCAGCATGCTGGGGGTGATTGATTGAAAAACGGAAAACGGGGCGTTCAATGAATAAGTTCCTCCTCTTGCCTTTTGTTGGGCAGTGATCACTAAAAAAAGCATGGAAAAAAAAAACCGGTGCGGACACAAATCAAGGGGCCAATTTAGCATAAGTTCACATTGCAGGTGGGGGGGGGGGGGTGAAAAAAAAAAGAAAAAGAAAGGAAGTTTTTTCTGGACATAATAAGAAGTAAATGTTTGAATTTTCAGCCCCAACCCCGAGTCCATTGTTGCAGCCTGTACGCACAATATACATATACATGCATACGTATCTAACCATCCAGAGCAACTTGCAAACTAAGGAGACCTATGCCGACAGATTTGGTTGACAGTTTCTCTCAAGGAGAATGTAAAGTGATGCTGTTGGTAATGGTCGCAGAACAAAAACTGCACCGATGTCTGACGATGCTTTCTCGGTGCCGTCTCGTTAGAGCCAAGTGCACATTAAGGAGAAAATGATAATTTTTCATGGCAGACGGAATATTTCTTTGAGACGTTCTATTCTTGCGGTTATTTGTTTGTTTTGTGATTTATGGGTTTTGTTACGAAAAGATGAATAACAGAACTTGGACCAACGTGGTTGCAAAAGCGATCATGACTTTGGGTCTTCATGTATACAGGGGCTCCATTATTTGGAAAGGAGATGGATAATCATGCACACACATACATGCAGGTAGGTACAGACATACAAACTCACGTACAATCACGCTCATGGATGCACGCACATAGTTGGGCTCACAAAGACAACCACAGATACGCACAGGCATACAGATACAGTTAAGCTCACGTATACAACCACACATGCACACAGATTTGGGCGCTTGAAGACACACACACACAAATAAGCAAGCACACTCACACACATACATGCACACAAATTTGGGTGCTTGAAGACAAACACACATGTGATCACATTCACATACAAACATTGATGCACACACTATCAAACAAGCACTCTCATACACATACATGCATACAGATTTGGGCACTTGAAGACAGTCACACACACAATCACACACACAATCATATTCACACACACACACATACACACACACACACAAAATCAAAGAAGCACACTTACAAACACACATACAATCACATTCTTACGTACACACAATCAAACAAGCACACCCACACATATGGATGCACACAGATTTGGGCACATACAAACACATTTACTCATGCACATACATACACACACACACACACATACACACAAGCACACTTACACACATGCATTCACAAAGATTTGGGCACATACAATCACCCTTATACACACAAATACAATCAAGCATCTGCACAAGCATTCAACCCCCACGACCAAGAAGATATGTATTTTGTATAGATAAACAAATCCTGACAGGCATAAATAATAAGATAGATGTTGATTATGCATAAAGATGGATATATAGCTAAACAAGAGACACACATCATGAGTCACGCACAGGTACACATATCTAGATACATACATGTTTCCTTTTCGATGGATGTACACACATAATGTGATTGTATTTCTGATCTAAGCACAAAATCTGCACATATGTTATTATTTACAGCCTGTAGAACAAGCACACTCACTAAGAGAAGCAAATGCAAATTGTGCCTATTCATAAAATCTCTTATGAGATATGTCTGGCAAGTATGCACCTATTACATATTAACAAAAAGAAAACAAGTCTGCTTAGTCAGTCAATAGAAACTGTCAAGCAATCATCGCCTCTTGGCAGCATATCACATTGGAGGTGATCAATTAAAAAAATCGGAAAAAAGACGCGATCAACGAACGAGTTACTTCTCTCACGTCTTGTTGGGCACTGATCGCTAAAAAAGTCTTGATTTTTCATCAAGCCGAACCAAACCTGATCAATTTAGCTTATACTTACATTGTAAATCAAACCATTTTCGAAAACATATAAGGAATAAATGTTAGAATTTTCAGCCCTCTAGTTCCGTTGGTGCGGCTTGTACATGTGATACATACATAGCTAACCATACAGCCAGACCTACCTGAACACTGACAAAACCCATGTTGATATTTTGGGTTGATGGTTCCTGATATTAATATTCCTCATGGTTGATGGTGCATTAGTCCCCTTCAAAGTACCACTCTTAGGACATCATACAGTAATCCCAGTGTGCCTTCCATTTTTCGAAAAAGTCTTCTTTTGGGATCACCATTAGCTGCCTTGTCTTGTTCTCCTTAATTTTGTCCATGGCCTCTCATCTTTCAATAGTGAAAAGCCAGAGGGAGCCAAATCAGAACAGGGTGGGGGAAGAGGCTTACAGTTCTGGGTGATGTAAAATTTTGCTAAAAACACCAGCACAATATGAAGAAGAATGGGAAGGTTCTGTCATTGTAAATGTGACATTTACACAGTACACAAGCTCATTCAATGACGTCACACTAACGACTTAGTTACCTCAAACGAGTGTATCTGTTCACACATGTGAAGTAAGATACACTCTGATTGGTTATTTAGTTACATCAAAGTAGCACAACCAATTCTGGAGATATTCAAAATGGCTTAATTTCGAAATTGGTGGATTTTCCCCAAAATAATGCACCAAAAATTACTGCAGGGGATGCTCTTCTTCTTTGGTGCAAATGGGAGGGACCTTCTGGGGATTGGATACCCACTGCCTAAACTATCATCAGAACTCCCCTTGATATATCTCCGAGAAGAGTGGCTGGGTCATGATTAAAAATGAAAAAAATGTTTTTGATCTTTCATTTACCAGATTATCAAGATATTTCTTTTCTTTCTGTTGGACATTATAAGGGTTGAACACTGTGTGACATTTGACTGAAAACTATGGTCAAGAGGTAATCGTATAGCTCAGCTGGTCAAAGTTCCTTAGTTTAGAACTGTAATTTGTCTTTGACTCTGTCGCATTTTTTAAATCTCTTTTTCTCTAATATTTATCTACTTTCTTCGATGCGATATATCTTGTCATTGTCATTGTCATTGCTATCCCTTGGGGCTGAGGATGATGGTCTACGTTTCACAGAACAAAGACACCTGTGTATATGTTGGTCGTTGCACTCCAAGAGGCAGATGATATGATACTCCGCAAATCAAGTCTCTGATTCTGATTCCAAGACGAAACCAAGACCTTAAGGGGATGATGGATCTGTTATATTGACTTTTGAATTGACTATCAAAAGAAAAAAAAAAAAGAAGTTTTTTCAGAGCTTCAAAATTGATATCCGTTCTCTTTGATTGTCAAACTCTAAATGAATAAGAGATGAATAAATGAATAATTACAATTTGATTAAATCTGTTAAAACTGTCGTTTGGAGCTTCAAAAATGAGTGACTTATGAAATTGATAAACACATGCAAATGTTCTTCTTCATGAAATGAGAAATGTCTGGAAAGTATCCACCTATTTAGTATCAGCAACCCCAGGTCTGGTTAGTCATTCAATAGAAACCATCACTAACGTTTTTTTGGCTGCATTCCATGTTGGGGGTTATCAATTAAAGCTTTGAAAATGACACCTGTTTCCTTTGAATGTCAGACTCCAAATGAAGATATATCTAAAGAGGTATTTGATCTTGTAACCCAATTAAGGGTTTTCCATCCTCTGTATAGATTTGATGGGATAAATTAGTGGACCCCATTCCTCACTAGGCTTCCTTAATCCTACTCAGTAGAGAGGCATTGTGTACCATTTTGGAAGTCTTCAGCATGACTTGGTCATGGATTGAACCCACAACCTACCAAACAAGAGGCGAGCACTCAATAAATTGATCCCCAGAACTGATTAATGATGGGTAACCTTGCCTATGTTGATCAGTGAACACAGTTATGTTTTCGCTTTGAATTCTATTAACTGTATTTGTTATTCAGTCTCATTAAAAGTCCAAAATATCTTCAAGTTTTCTTTTGCTGAAGATCAGTTTTCTTTTTTCATTCATTCTTTGAAGTACTTCCTTCAACGACAGTTTCAATATTTCTTCTATATTTCTTCCAAATCTCAAATGCTTCCATACATTTTTCTAGTGTTGTTGTTACCGACCACGTCTCAGTATAAGGAACTCCATTGATGGCATTTCGAGATTCTTTTCCTCGTTCCAAGGTGGTATTCTTATTTGTAAATGTTGACTTCATCTTGCTGAAAATTCCCTGTGCTATTGATACACGGGATAAGATTTCTTTTTCGCTCTTGCAATCCTCTGCCAATAACATCTATGGAACATTACTGGAAGGATATATTGACAGAAAGAGAAATAGAGGTCACCCAAGAGAAAACTGGTGGAACAACTTCAAATAATGGACTGTATGAAGAATAGCAAAGAATGAAAGACTACTTTGTCAGCCATATTGAAAGACACAGAGACTGAAGATGAAGAACAATAGGTCCTCCCATGTGACAAGGCATATTCGGCGATGGTATTTGTCTCCATTTGAAAGATCTATGGCAAATTTTTTCATTCATTGTTTCTGTAGCTATTGTAAGAATTTACAGAGATCGGGCTGATTGCCTGACATCAAACCATCCCTATTTCTTTACCAACTTTTGTCAGACTAACCTTTTTTTAAAAAAAATCAACTGCGTTGCAGAGCTTGAGGGCTCCATCTGCTTTCCTATTCAAGTGGATTCATACCTTTCCCAAAGGAATTAGAGCAACGTGAAAGTAAGCAGCCTCAGCCAAATCTCAAACTTAGTTTCCCGATTCTTCCGTAGCAGTAACTGCTATGCCACTCTGCACCTCCCCAACTTGGCTAACCGATACCGATATGTTTCAATCACCCAGTTTTCTTCTTGATGTATAAAAAAGTAATTCCATGAGAAAGACTCATAACCTCAACAGCATACAGTGAATACCTCATCCTTGAATATATAAATTTGGCTGTCTGTAACAATGTTTGTGAGCACAAATTATCCAAGCAGGCCTGCCTATATCATATATATATATATAATATATATATTGAATACGTATATTATATATATGATATATATATATTATCTATATATGATAAATATATATAATATGATATATATATAATATATATCATATATATATATAATTTATACATAATAATATATAATATAAATCGAATATATATGATACATATATACGTAATGTATATATATGATACATACATAATATATATATATATATATATATATATGTATATATATACATAATATATATAATATATGTAATCTATATATATAATACATATAATCAATATATATAATTTATATATACAATGTATACATAATACATACATATATAACATATACATATATATATGTATAATACATACATGATATATATATATGTAAAACATATATATATATATATATTAACGCTCCCTTCTTTAGGGTTGAGCACACTTAGGTAGGGCATCCATCTACTTTTAGCAACTATGCAATACTCTTCTAACTCTGGAATAGAGCACCCTGGTAGATGGGGAATATATCGCTTAATTTGGTCCTTCTGAATGGCCAATTCTATGTAGGGCATGGGGTAGAGTATCTGCCTTTGGGTCAGGAGCTAAAATTTTGACCCCACCAAGTGGCATTTGAAGGGATATTGTGTCTACAGCCACACTAAAGAGTTTTAATACAACGAAACAGCTGTCTGTGGATGACACAATTATTGATTATAATATATATATATGATACATATAACACATAATGTATAATATATATAATGTACATACAACATATAATATATATAATATATATATCACATATAATAGACATAATATATATATATAACATATATATATGTAATACATATGTATGTTGTGTTGTCCAGAAAGCTCTACAGCTTTAAACACTAAACATCAAAAGCTTTTTCAAAATGTTTTTTGTGTCACTTCAGTCACTCATTTCCCAATATCTGTTGATATAATTTTTTAAAGTGTTTTTTCCTTATTCTACATATATTTTGTTAGAATGTGTAAATTTTCTTTTGTAGGGATCATGTAACCGTTTCGGTGATTTAAAAACAGAACAGTTATATCAACATGGCATCCCTACCGTTTTGATCAAACACCACCCACTTTCAGCAATGACTTTTATGATTATCTTATGTAATACATGCAGCTTGTTATTTTATACAGGGTGTTATCATAAAATATTGTATATGGATGTTATTTTATACTACATATTCTTTGAAACAAAGCTCACTTATGTAGGCTACCCTCAAAAATATATTTAACAGTGAGGGATCAGTATGTATAACAACAGATGTGACTCATTGTTTGTGTCAAATCTATTGAGTGTTCACCCATGTGAATATTGAATCAAACCTATGATATCATCATCTCCCCCTCCTGTCTCTCACTCCCCCCCCCTCTCTCTCTCTCTCTCTATCTATCTATCTATCTATATCTATATCTATATATATATATATATATAAATATAAAAATGAGTATAAGAAAAAAGTTAGATTTTTCTTCCTGGGAACTTTTCCTGCATGATAACATTTGTTCTATGAAGTTGAAAGATTAAATATTAAAAAGAAATGTTCTAAAAGTTGAATAAAAACGTTTTATTCCATTGAAAAATATTTTGCAGATATAAAAAAACGTTCCAGAGTCGATATGGAATTATTAAAAATCAGATGTTTTTTTGTGTCTGACTAAATTCTGTCAGGATAAAAACTAAAAACCTGAAAGCATTGCTCTGCCTGACAATTTATTTTGATCATCTGACAAGAGAAATAATTTTCTTTCCTCTCTCTGAACTGCCACATACAGTTTATTGCAAGAAAAAAAAAAAGAAAAGATTTAGTTTCAATGACATCTTAGGCAGGATACAATAGTATTAAAAAACAGTCAACCAATACTGTCACTCAAAGTTTCTTTAGTTTCCAAGTCGGTCTGGATGTTCGGCTATCCGGCTATATATCTATCACATATCCATGCTGCACCAAAAGATTAGAAGGCTGAGAATTCAAACATTGACCCACCCTCCATATAGGTCTTTTGTGGGGGTTCAATTTACAATGTAAAGTTATGTTTTAGTGGTCCTTAGTTAGTGTTCAACTACATTCACGCCTGTTTTTTTTTAAAATTCAGACTTTTTAATGATTTGAAAAAAGGTGAGAGAAGTAAGTTATCCACTGAACACTGCCTTTACAATTTTTTTTAATTAATCACCCCCAGCACAGCGTGCTGCCAAAAGACATTGGTCATGATACTATTGAGTGACCAATCAGGCACGTTTTATGTTTATTTGGCTTAAAGGGGGATTCGTAATTAGATTATGCTTGGTATTTTCTGACTTGGGATTTAATAGTATCCGTGTTTATTATTTTTGTCATCTGTGTTCATTATTTTTATTATCAAATTTGAAAGTTATGAACAGACCAAAACTGCATTTTGTCAATGTCCCCATAGGGGGTGATATGAGAAAATTCAATAAATTATCCAATAACTATTGTAGTTAAGAAGTTCTTTTAAATTCAAAATGGAGCATTTTAATTTTGTTTATGATCTTTATGATCCTATTCGAGTTATGTCCCTTGGATTTTTCATTTTATTTTGAATCTTGGGAGACAAAAATCAAAATGGGTACCCAATCATTGTTTGTAGCAATTGCTTGCTTTCATGCGTTCCGGGTGCTAGCCCAACATCCAAGATAGACTGCTTAAAGAGCCCAGCTTGTGACAATTTTACTAGCCAGTGAATTTAATCTATAAAGTCAGTTTTTTAATTTAGAAAGAAGTATATCTAATTCAGAAAGTATTGGCTCTGCAACTCCCATGATAGAGAAGTGTGGCGAATCGTGGGGAAGGTCTATGTCCAATGATGGACTTCAAAAGACTGATGATGATGATGATGATGATGATGATGATGATCATGATCATGATCATGATCATGATGATATCTAACCACAATTCAAGAAATGTGTGTGTGTGTGTATGTGAGTATGCATCATGATTACTCAATAACTGGCCACTGTATGAAGTTGATATTCAAATGATATATAAGTTAGCACAAAAGGCAGTGCAATGTCAATTTTTGAAGTTTTTTGGATCTGCAGTTACTGAGAAATCTAATAAAATTTAAGACGAAAAATATTGAATAACAAAATTCAAAACATTGAAGAGAAGAAACTGAAATACTTTGAAGCCATAGTTTTGTATGATGGACAGAAAATTATTTTACGTAACAATTATGCCAGATTACCCCCTTCCAAACATTCGCCTTTGGAATGGGTATTGCCCTCGTCTATTTTAATGAACCGTTCTTTAGGCTGGATGATTATTCTTTCTAAACTTTAGATATATTGAACAATACCCCCAAGTTAAATGCATCCAAACATTTATTTATCAAGGACATGAAATATTTTTTTAGAATTGAATTTTGCATGTCGTTCTGTAAAAAGAGAAATAAATGAATACAATGGAATGAAAAATCGATTTAAATTAGAATTCAAGGCAGTAATATCGTTGGGTTTGGATTGGGAACTAACGTTTGGATATTAGATTTACAGTTGATAAGTGAACTTCTTGCCTTTAATATAGATATTTTCTGCCATATGAATGAATGAATGGATTGGCTTTATGAACAATGATTTTTGGAGGGTTTTCCACAGGAACAGGAGCTTAAAGGGCGGAGACTGAACGCAGAATATCCCTCTGGCTTGTGCAATGTTATTTTCAGTGGAAGAGCGATATGTGCATGGATAACCCCACCCTCTAAACAGAAGATTTCCAGTCTATGGTCCACTGAGGTAGCACAGACAAGAGCAAAGCGTCTTGGTCCAAAGTTCAACAGGGGTTTCCTTCACCTGCTTCATGCCCAAGCAAGCTGTGGGGGACCAGTTGCCCCTCCGTGGGTGTATTCCAACAGTATAACTGACATGGGCAGTAGAATCACAAGATATGGACACTTCATTGAGCAGATGGCTGGGCTGGCAATAAGTCTGCTATTTCTTCAAAGAAGTCATTCGAAAGTATAACAGCCAGGGCTGATTGGAGCTCAGGTCAGGTTACACCCCATGGGGGGAAAAAACAAATTGGCAGGCTGGGTGAGGCTTGGAGGGGCAATAGTGAGTGCAAATTTTTTTGCAGACTTCTTGTTCATTCTTTCAATACAATATTTCGGCCACTGTACTCTACAGCCATCTTCAGGTGATAAGTATTTTCATAGGGTATAATAACCAAAATGTAACTTTACATAACGATATTCCCTAATCTAAAAAATTCAGACTGAAGTTGAACGACAGTGATGATAAAAGGAAGCAAAGTATAGGTATATGTATATACCAACATTTATCAGCCAGCTCAACCAGCTAACTTACTTGGCCATTTTCTTAACTTTCAATCCTGGCATCTCTCTCTCCCAGACAATACTGTTTTTTCCCTTTTTTTTTTACAATTACATTAATAGAGATCATAGCATCTTGAAGGCATGGGTTTGAAAGCAAAATAGGATTTAAAAAACTACTTTGACAATGTGGAAAACTTAGGGTATCATACTGTAGACAAGAGATGTCTGCCAACATTTCATGAAGAGTACTTGATAGTACCGTTGACTGTGCAGATTGAACTTGGGTCCAAGAGCTCCCGTCTCAGGGCTATCAGGTTATTGCATTGTATTTATTTTTTCTCCTCTCTCTTGAGTTTTATACACATGATATATGCTATTTGAGAAGGTTTCCTTGGATAATTGAGGGTGCTATATGTATGTGTTCACACACATACACACATATATCTATATATATATATATATATATATATATATATATATATATATATATATATACACATATCTATACCCATATATCTATATACAGATATCTCTATCTATCTATCTATCTATCTATATCTATATCTATATATATATATATATATATATATATATATATATATATATATATATATGGCTTGGCTTTGCAGATTTTCCCTCCAGCCTGAGCAATGGATTTCAAGGTGAGGCCCGCTAGCCCTGGGCAAATCCAAGGGCCAGCATTCTATGGTCCACTGAGGGGGCAAGGACTGAAGCAAGATTTCAAGGTCATTTTGATGTATATGATATATATCAAATACACGCACACACACACACATATATATATATATATATATATATATATATATATATATATATATATATATATATATATATATATATATATATATATATATACATCAAGGTGGCTTCTTATATGTATATAATCTATTGTTCTATATTATTACAAACCACCAATAAAAACTGTTAGCATTGTCAAAATAGGTTTCTTCAGTATTGAAATGATTCTGTTTTACATACAGTGGCCACACTATTGAACATTTACATTTTTTTTTGAAAATCCACCCCAAAATAAGTGTCCAACATGAAGATTCAATTTACAATATAAGTGCATACTAAATTGGTTCTTTAGGTTTGTGTCCAGCGGCGTTTACATTTGTCTTTTGAAAATTCAGACTTTCTTTTTTTTAGTGATCCCAGTACAACAAAAGGCAGGAGAAGTAACTTATTCATTTGATCGCCCCTTTTTTCCCCAATTTTTTAATTCCTCATGACGAACACAGGATGCTGCCAAAAGATGTTGGTCACAATACAGTTTTTACTGAGTGACTAACCAGACCTGTCCTTGAACTGCTTGGATTCACAGATATGAATATTGCAGGGGTTGGGGTTACATATTGAGAGTCGATACCTACTCTGGGTCGGTTTAACCAAAGCAGGTGGTACATTCTTGAGAATCAGTTTCATCGTTGTCAGGCATGTGTATCAACATCTGCAATCACATCAGGTACGTCTGTTAAGTATGCACAAATCTCCACATTTAATAGGCTTTGATAAGTATCGGTACCAAGACTACATTACACTGTAAGAAGCAATTTATGTTTCTCGATAGTGTTATTTTTTAATTGTTCGTGTGTGAAAAGTACAGAAAATTAGACTATTGTTCCCTTCAAAACTCCACTCTTGCGACCAGAACAATTATGTCAACTTGTAATTGTTTTTCTCACTCTATGTGATTAAAAAGGTGCAAATGTAACCATTGTCCAATTGAAAATAAGTCGATTTTAAATAATCGCTATCCTGGTCACAAATTCAAAGTTCGAAGGGAATAGTAAACATTTTCTACACTCTTTAGATATAATCAATCAGAAAATAACACTTGTTGCCCAGGAACAAAACCAAAAAAAAAGTTCAAAAAGTTGCACAGAGTTATCTATCTTTCTTGCTTCCTTCTTTTCTCTTGTTGATACTTATCAAATTTAGCTGAATTGTGTCTAAGACAAAATGGAGGTAAGGAGATTGCACTGCACCAATCTTCCAAATGGAGAAGTCCTACCTGCCTTGAAATCAATATTTGAAATCCTGGCTTTCACCTGATGCTGGCAAAAAAAAAAAAAATGCAACTTCTCAGCTACCAAGTAGAATAAGGAAGTAATATTTTGTACTCATGAAACTTAGCGTTTCTGAACCTATTTCAGTGTCATCCACCTTCAAGTCTTTATCACAAAATCTCATTCGACCGTGACTAAATTTCTTGGATTTATTATCATATGTGTCTTATCCTTCCTTGTGTATAAATTCATCATAAGCTTGTCTGGTTTCCGCTAAAAGGTTATATTACCGTGAATTTGGAAAACTTCCAGCCACTTTGAAAGCATATGTAGAGAGAAAAGACATGCGAAATTCATAGCACCATTGCTCTTAAAAAGCTATACAAGCTTACAAAACCATTTTAACGGCAATGCATTCTTTACTTATAGAAACAATATTAAAACACCTGCTCCCAAACTCATGACTGTATTCTGTCCCAAAATGGCAGGTTGCTCCCCAACTCATGACAGTGTTCAGGCCTGAAATGGCATGTCAAATCTCGAAATAGTTGTAAGTCGGACGTATATTATTTTATCATCATCTGTGATATCATTTTTAAAATACGATTATTTGTTTTTTATCTTATATTAGAAGATTACAGAAGATAAAAGAGAGAAAGCGACTATTTTTGCATCTACATACATGATTATGAATTGCATTATATCATATAGAGATTATTTAAAATGATCACCTGCCATTATATGGTGAAAGTACCATTTGGCCAAGACAAAGTAAATAGAATAAACAATTAAAGAAAATAAGGCTGCTGCAGCACTTGTAACCAATAGGGAAGATGCTCAAATGTAGCGTTGATCTTACCATTACCAATTACCAATAGTTTCTATGATGTTGTTTTCAATTGATCTAATTGAGAGCAGTACTTGGAGAACTTGGTTATAAAACTTAATTAGTGCCATTTAAAAAAAAAATGTGTTTTTAATCAAATTAAAAATCAAATTCTTGATTTGAATTTTTAAAAATCTGATTATGATATTTTTATACACACGCAGTCTATGAGTTTGTGATGAGAAGAAAAATCTCAACCCAGAATTTGATTCATTTGAATTTAATTTCATTTGAATTTAATCTAATTAAACATGATTATTTTTATGGCACTTATTTTGTTTTGGAACCAAGCTCCTCACCTGTTGGAATCAATAGTTTTCTTTTCTGGAAAGAGCTTATACTTTCAAGACTCCTTTCTAATTCCATCATATCAATAAGTATCATCTTCATTAGATGAAGAACAGTCTTTTGTACGGTGAGTGGTAGTTCATCCCACTTGCCCTACAATCTTTTGTGTTCCGTGTTATTGGAGATAACTTTCCGTTGCCCATCATGATTCCGTCAAGAATTCTCTTCATGTAGAAGTTGAGAATTGTACATAAAAATATGGTCCAGTAGTTAATCACTGCTACTGGTTTAATCATTGTGGCTGGGTTTATTATAAACTGCTACCCACAATGCACTGCTTTTAATTACTGTTGCAGGGTTTATTATTAATTATTATTACACTTAAAAGGCTGGTTTAATCATTGTTGTTGGATTCAGGTTATTTATGTCTTCTAATATTTTTATGTTTCAATCTATCTATGGATCTATTTATTTAGTCTTCGTCTAGCTGTTACTGTAAAGAGTAAAAATCTGAAATTTTGCACACACACTCCTCTCAACAAGTAAAGAAAATATTTTGTTCTTTTGAAAATAAATCCTGAATACGTTTTTTGGGGGGGTTCAATTTTCAATGAAAGTATATGCCAAATTGATCCCTTAGTTTAGGTCCATGCTTGAAAAAAAAAAAAAGAAATCAGAAATTTATGATTTAAATCATGCTAGTAGAATTCTATTCAAGGTAACACTGCTTGATTTACGGGGTAAAAAGCAGCATAAATGGAAGGTGGTGATCCATAATTTCCCTTGGAATGCTTGTATACATTCACGTTCTATAACTTTTCATTGCCCATCGTGATTCCTTCAAAAATTTTCTTTACGTTGAAGTTGAGAATTGTCTACAAAAATATGGTACAGTGTTTTTTTTTTAATTAAACTTATGCGGGAGCAACACATCAAAGTGACTAACACAACCAAACTGGTGCAAATGATTTTTGCTGCTTGGAGTACATTGACTTCTGCATTGCAGAGCATTGATTATTCTGAAGTAATGTCTGGATTTGATTGCTATCAACCTCAACTGGTTTACCTGACCGTGAAGCATCGTTCAGTGAGAAATCTCCAACCTGAAACTTTGCGTACCATTTTTGACACAATCAATCAATCACAATACCTTCTACATAAACTGCGCAAATCTTTTTTTTGTATGCGTGTGTGAGTGCCCTTTTCACCTTTCTTATGATACAATAAGCATAACACATAAAAAAAGTTACTCTTTTTTTCTCTATTTTCGATTTTTGAATCAATAAACAAAAATACGCAAATAATGCTGAAATTAAAAAAGATACACTTGCAGATATGACAGCTGTCACAATAAAATCATAGGGAATCTTTTGAATGAAGTTAGTTAAAACTAAATAGTTTTAATGCCATCTAACAACAAAAAACTGACAAACTTCATGAACTTTTGTTCAGATAATTTAATGTCTTCTATCCAACTTTGACGGTGACACAGCATTCCAGATGATTCATTCTACAGCCTTCTCCAGGTGGAATGTATGATATCCATAAAGGAAGAGAGTCTCTTGGAGATACAAAGCCAAAAAAATGTTTGTACCACCAAGAAAGAGACGGATAAAAGAAATTCTTTCCTTACGAATATTACATATTACACCTGGAGAAGGTTGTGGAATGAATCAGACGAAATGTTGTATCAACATCAAAGATGGGAAGAAGAGATTAAAACGTCCAAACAAAACATGGTGTGTTAATGACTTGTCTCATAGTTACGGAAAAAAACTTTTCTATGCAAACTAGAAAAGCTGTCTTTTTTATTCTATCATGTGTTTAAAAAGATGGAAGCTTAAATAAATATCATATACATAAATGGCTGGCTGGCTGGCTGGCGTTTCGCTTTTTGGTAGAAAATGATATTGTGGAAAATGAAAGTCCGATAAGACACATGTTACATGTCAAAATTTAGTATCAAGATAAAACTTTATGCATTTCGCCTATATTACAAGACTTCATCAGAAGTGCTATACAGAAAATTGTGGGATCAGCAGCCGGTGCAGTTTGTCACATGTAAGCAGAAATACAAATGGATAATTATGATAGAAGAAACTACCATTGTCTTAGGTAAGAAGCAGAGGGGGAGAGTTC